>JAOXNO010000008.1:12454459-12490114 GCA_028565335.1 Limnodromus scolopaceus
CGGTGTTGGGGTGTGGGGGGGTGTGGGGGTGCGGGGGGGACCCCCGGGGCCGCGGCGGGATCCCCCGAAGCAGACCCCGCCCGGCCCAGCCCGGCCCGGCCCGGCCTGGTCTGGCCTGTGGGGACTCTCGGCTGTTGACCTCGGCCTCGACCCCGGCGCTCTGGGCCCGCAGCTGCCCGAGGCCCCCGCCTGGCCCGGCCCCAGCCCCGCTGCTGTGCCCGCCTGACCCCGCCGCTTCCCGGCAGAGCGGGTCCCGCCAGCCCAGCACCATGGCGGCCCCGGGCACCCTGCTGCTCCTCAGCCTGCTCCTCACGGCCCCGCCGGCGCTGGGGCAGAGCCCGGGGCGGCGGCAGCGGCCACCCCCTCCCCAGAGCCCCCTGGAGAAGGTGGCGGCTCAGGAGGAGCTCAGTCTCCCCCAGGTGAGGGGCCGGGGGGCACCCAGCCATACCCCCCCGGCGGAGCTGGGCTGCAGGGAGGCGAGGGGGGGGCGTGTGCAGCCTGTCACCCTCCAGGGACCCCCCAGTGTCACCCCTCAGATCTGCCCTCGCAGCCGGGCCCCAGCCCAGCCACCCGGCACACCCACAGCCCCAGCTTGGCCTCCACGGGGCAAACCAAGGGGCCAGGCTGTGGGCAGAGGTGTCAAGCGAGCAGAGACGGCAGGGAAGGGGGGTGCTTGGGTTGGTGGGTGCTCCAGGCAGCAGGGTGGTGGCACTCTGAGGTGGTGACCCTGGCAGACCCCCATGCCATGCAGCTTGCAGGGAGGTGGTTCCTGGTTGGTATGGCCTCCCGCTGCAGCTACCTGGCGGAGCACAGCCACCGGCTGGAGGCCACGGCAGTGACGGTGACTGTCCCGGATGGGCAGAGTCTGGCGATCAGCACCTTCAGGAAGCTGTGAGTGATGCTGACCACTGGGGCCACAGGCAGGGACAGGGCCACAGGCAGGGACAGGGACACTGCAGGCAGGTCCTAGCAGGACCAGTGCCCTGGGATGGGGCCAGGGGACGCTGGGTGGGATGGGGACGCGGCAGGCAGGTTAGAGCAGAACCAGCGTCCTGGGATGGGGACGCTGGATGGGACAGGGACGCTGGATGGGACAGGGACGCTGCAAGCAGGTTAGAGCAGAGCCAGTGCCCCAACCGTGGGCCCCAAGGAGGAGAGAGTTGCCTGGGAGCAAAATGTGGGTGGGATCTTCTCTGGGATGTTTTGGGGGAGAAGCCCTGGCACCCTGCAACCCGCATGGTCACCAGCCCCGGGTGGGGAGCAGCCAAGCTGGGGAAACTGAGGCACTGATTAGGCACGTGGTCGCTCCATGGGTGCCGAGCCAGAGACCAGCTCTCAGGGCCAGCCCAGCAGCAGCATGGCTGAGGAGGGAGATCTTCAAGCTCAGGTGCTGCCTCCCAGTTCAGGGTGGGCTGAGGGGCTGAAGCAGGCTCAGAGCTGCAGGAGGGGGCAGGGACCCCTCAGGCTCAGTAAGTTTTCAGGCTCTGCATCTTTCGCTGTGTCTCCACGGGGATCTGGGACGTCTCTTTGCCGCATCTTCCCCGGGGGGGTCCCAAGAAAACACATACTGTGTGTGCCCAGGCAGTAGAGTGGGAGAGGACTCAGGCTGGATCTTCCCCAGCCTGCGCCAACAGCCTCCTCCTCTCCCTGTACAGGGATGGGACGTGCTGGGAAATCCGGCAGCGCTACCTCCCTGCCCAGGCCCATGGACGCTTCCTCCTGAAGGGTGAGAGGGGCTGGGCTGGGGTGGCATGGGGGCTGTGGGGACTGCGGAGCTGGAGCCTCCCACTCCCGCTCTTGGAGGGCTTTGGTACCAGTGCCCTCCCAGTTTCCCACCTCTGGGGTCTCAAAGTGCCCCAGTGCCAAATGCCATCATGGTGGTGGGGAATGGCACCCTGTGGGGCTGCACCCGCTCTGGCCCTGATTTCCACCCCTTGCGTACCCTGCTTGTGGTGAAACGAGGCCCCTGGACAGTACTGGGGCTAACCAGAGTTAACTGGGACTAACTGGGGCTGTCCTTTGTCTTTCCCAGGCCATGGCTCTGGCAGCAAAGTGGAGGTGGTTGTGGGTGAGACAGACCACAACACCTACGCCATCCTCTATTACCAGAAGGGACGGAGCATCTCTGTCAAGCTCTATGGTTTGTTGGTGCTTGGGGACTTGTAGCAGATTAAGGACAGGGGCAGCAGAAGGGTGGGAAGCCTGTGCTGGGCTCAGGGGACGCCTGCAGGAGCCCCAGAGGACCCAGAGGCAGGGATGGGGTCTCTCTGAGGGTCCTGGTCCCCAGATGGAGAGTTTTGTCCCCAGATGCTGCAGGGGGGTAGGGGGAAGCTGGTAACCAGCTTCTCTGAGCTGAAAGTCCCCTTGGCCCCGAGCCTTGCCTCAGGGCACATGAGGGGATTTGGGGCAGAGCTCGAGGCTGGTGACAGTGTCTCCCTCCCCGTGCAGGACGGACCAGCCGGGTCAGCGATGCCATTGCAGACAAGTTCGAGCAGCGCGTCAGGGCTGTGGGCCTGAACGAAGACGTGACCTACTACTTCCCCCAATACGGTGGGTGGCACACAGTCCCCTAGGAGCAGGGGACACCTGCAGCAAGAGCTGTGCCCAGGAGTGGCCTGGCAGCAGGGGCTGGTGTCCAGCCCCTCCAGCGTGAGGAGAGGGAGGCACATCCACATGGGTTTGAGCAGCTTGTGGCTCCATGTCACCCACAGTAGGGCCACATGTGTCCCCATGCTGTGGCCACCCCAGGGACAAGGATGCAAAGTGCCTTGCACTGGGCTGTGCAGAGCCAGGGGGTCCCAGGTGCCCGGGCAGGGTGACCACCCCGGGCTCTCTCTCTCTTGCAGGGTTTTGTGACTCTGCAGATGAGTCTCACGTCCTCGATGGTGAGTTGTGGATCCCGGGTGATGCGCTGGGTCCCGCCATGTGCCAAGCTTGGCCACAACTCGGACACCACCCTGCCCTGGCTGCAGGCTGGGCACTGGGCCAGACCCACACCACACCATGGCCATGTGATCCTGCCCCAGGGGTGCAGGGGGCCTGGTCTGACATGGAGAGTCTGTTCCAGACCCTGCCCAGCCCCTCAGCTCTTCTCTTTACCTTCCAGAAACGAAGCCTTAGGGGCCAACAGTGTTGCCAGGAGGTCCCCAGAGCTCAGCCCTCACCTCATCCAGCCACCCGTGGCCACCCAGAACCAAGCTGGGGTTTGGGGAGACCCTGCTGCTGCTCCACGGCCCTGGAGGCAGCCCTGGGACTCCCCGGCTCCCACAGCTGTGCTGGCAGCTGTGCCTGTCCTTGTCCTGTACCCCCACAGCTTTGTGTCACTCCTCTGCTCTGTGCCCCAGTGCCCTGCAGCAGCCAGTGACACCCCAATAAATGCCTCAGAGAAGAGTCTGTCTCTAGGTACATCACCCCTCAATCTGCCCCAGCAAGGCCAGCGCTGACTCCGCCTTGGGACTGCTGGTGCCCTGGCTCTGTGCTCCTGGCCTGGGGGGTGCCAGGGCGGTTCAGGGGGTACAGGCAGCCCCCTTCACGCATCTCCATCATCCTCTCCCTGAGCCTCACCCCAGCCATGGGGTTGTGGCAGCTCCCGATTTACTCTCAGGTGCTGCAGTGTACGTGAGTCTGGCTGATGAGCAAGAGAAAGCCCTGAGCACCCAGCGCAGTGCGGGGAACAGCATGGTGCTGGGTGCCGTGGGGCCTTACGGGCTTGGGGGGCACTGGGGACTGGCACAGGGTCAGCCCTTCCTGGGGACAAGCCAGGAGATGCCAGAGGAGGGAACCTCAGCCCCGCACTGGTTCTCCTTGCCATCCCCAGGGTCTCTGGGCAGTGAAACACCCTGTTCCCCTGCCCCAGCACCGTGGATCACGTTCCCCAAGGGGCTGCTGCCTGCACCAGACCCCTGCCTGCCTCCCAAAGCCAGCACCGGGCTGGAGAACCAGGCAGGGGGTGCCCTGAGCACGCTGTGGGGGCTGTGGGGGCTTGGACCAGGGGTGCAACCAGGGGAGAGGGGCTGCAGCCCCTCACAGGACCCCTCTCCCCTGTGTATCCAGCCTGGCTGAGGCTCTCCTGCCACGCGCTTGGGTGTTGTGGGTGAGCGGTGCCAGCTCCCTGGTGCAGGCTGGGCAGTGGGGGGGACGGGGAGCAGCCCCCCGTGGGCACCCCGCAGCCCCCAGGGCAGGGAGCAGCCCTCTGCCCCCAGCGCCGGTGTTTTGCAATCGTAGCGGAAACCAGTAACACATGTTGTTTATCAGGGACTTATGTAAGGGACCGCCACGTGATGCACCCCACGCCAGCCCTGTCCCCGCTGCCCACGTGCGGGGCAGGGGTGTCTGGCCACGCTCACAGACCCCCCAGCTGCCCGCTTCAGCCTGGGTGTCAGGGGGTTAGGTATGCGGCTCACCCTCTGCCCTGCACCCACCCACACCCCACAGGTATGGTGGAGTGGTGGCAGGGCAATGGGGGGGCAATAGCGGGCAATGGGCAGCCCTGCCCTCCTGGCCAAGGAAGCTGGGCTGGTCCCCAGGGACCCCCCTGCACCCCGCTCAGCCTAGCCTGCGTTTAGCTGCTGCGAACCCATTTCTGAGGTGCAAATGCCCGGGCTGTGCCTAAGGGTCTGTGATCCACAGCCCAGCTGCCTCCATTCTGCCCCAGCGCGGGCTCAGCCTGCCCGCCACTGCCACCGGTGCCCCCACGTGCCCCCACGTACCCCCACGCTCCTGAGCTTGCTCCCAGCTTTGCCACCCAGCTCCTTGGGCTACCCCCCTGCTTTGCCACCTCTAGCAGAGCCAGGAGAGCAGGAACCCCCTGGGCATCCCCTCCCGCTGCCTGGGCAGGGCAGGGAGCCGGGGATACCTGGGCAGCAGGAGGGCTTTGTGTCCTTGCCCCAGTGCAGAACTGCAGTGACACCCGTGAGCGCTCTGTGCCTCTGACGCCTGATGGAGAGGGCTCCTCCCTGGCACCCTGCACCCTGCTGGCAGGCTCACACAGAAGCTGAGCCCCCAGCCCAGCGTACGGGGGTGGGGGCCCAGCCAGGCTCTCGTGATGCTCAGTCCTGCCTGGCTCAGCTTTTTGTTTTGTTTTAATAAATCCACAGAGCTGGGGCCGGCCCGGCGCGTGGGGTGCAGGGGCAGGCTGGGCTCGCAGCTGGGTACGGGGAAGGGAATGTGCTGGGGGGGGGGGAGGTAGAAGGGGGCTGCCAGGGGAAAAAAGCAGCTGTTGTGAAAACAGGCTCCTTACGTAAAGTGCCTTGGCAGGACCATGCTGCGGGGAGAGCCGCAGGGCTGATGTTCCACCCAGCACGGCCAGCCCTCCCCAAACCCTGCCAGACCCATGGCTGCAGCAGCTGACACACAGTTTTCTCCCCCAGCCTCCATCCTGTGGGTGCTCAGGGTCTCCCCAAATTAAGGGGGGGTCAGCTCAGCACCTGCTGGTGACCCCAAACCATGGGGGAGGATGTCTTCCAGCCCCTCTTGGCAAGGGGTGCAGGGTGGCATGGAGGGGTGAAGCACTGTCTGGCTGTGCACTGGTCTCCAGGGAACTGGATATCAGGGCTGCCCAAGGCAGGGATCTGGCTGCCCCCCAACACCCCAGCCCCACATCTCGCCATGGGGCTGCACCGCAGCTGCATCTCGATGGGGGTCACCCCGGCGGGTAGCAGGGCCAGCTGAGATGCTTCCTCGGGTGACGCAGGGACTTGGGTCAGGGCCAGGCAGGGGGTCCCGCAGAAGCACCCGAAGGTGCCCACCAGTCCCACAGGTGGGATCAGGATCTGGCAGGCGCTTGACATTCCCTCCACCTCGCTTGGGCCCCTCTCGGAGTCTGAGTGAGGCCGTCCTTCAAGGAGGGGGCAGCCAGCAAGCCCTGGCCCCCGGTCCTGGCCCCGTGCCCGTGGGCCACCCCAGCTGCCTGCACTGGCCCCCATCTGCAGCGCTGGGGGCAGGGAAGCTGCTGCACTGGCTGCAAGCTGTGTTTTTGCTGCGGAGCAGTTTGGCACCCCAAAGCAAACGTCATATCAACAGGAGGGAAGTGTTTGCAGGTTCCCCCCTCCCCTGCCCTTTGGCTTGGGCCCTCGCCCCTGCTCTCGCTTGCGTAACGGCACAGGGGGAGGCAGGGCTGACCCCCCAGGGGCCGCCGCGCAGCCTGCCCATAAATAGGGGCCTGCCGGACTCTCCAGCACCGCAGCACTCTGCCTGCTCCTCTCCATCGGCTCGGCTCGGCGCAGCGGGAGACATGCACGCCACGCTGCTCGGCGTCCTGGGGCTGGCCCTGCTCGGGGCACTGCGCGCACAGGACACCATCCCCGTGCAACCCGACTTCCAGCAGGACAAGGTGACCCCTGCCTGGCCAGCATCACCTGCGTGGGGATTTGGGGTGTTTTGGGGGATCTTCACCCTGAAAATGTGCGGAGATGGGGTTGCAGGTGGATTTGGGGCCGGGCAGCCCGATGGCAAGATGTGGGGCTGGGGTGTTGGGGGGCAGCCAGATCCCTGCCTTGGGCAGCCCCGATACCCAGCTCCCTGGGGACCAGTGCGCAGCCAGACAGATCCCCCAGACAGATACCTCCCCGGTACTGGGAGGGGCAGGGCAGCCGGTGCACCCGCAGCCCCCCCATCCCTGGGGAGATCCCGGGGCTGGGGTTTGGTGGCTCCAGAGGGGATGCAGGGTCCAGGCTCCAGCCTGTAGGGGAGGACAGAGCAGGTGTAGGGCTGGGCCATCTGCTGTGCCATGGGGTGGCTGTAGATGCAGAGGGATTTTGTAGGGGGTACTGAGAAAAGCAAGCTCAGTTTGACAGGCAGCACGGCAATGGGTCATGGACCCTTCTCCCCAACACAGACCCCAGCCACCCCCAACCCGGGGTCCCTAAAAAACAAGGGCTGCTGTGCTGGGGGGTCCCACACACCTCTCTGTCCTCCCAGCCCCTGGGTGCTCACAATCCCCTTCCCTGCTCCATGACGGGCAGGACTCGGAGCAGGGCAGCCCCAGCCCAGCTGCACGCTGAGGTCTCAGCCCCACAGCCCTGGAGTCCCACTAAGCCACGGCAGGGGCCAGACTGCCTGCTTCTCCAGGGAACCCCCAGAGGGGTCCTGAGGGGACAGAGCCACCCCAGGGAGGGGATGGGGATGGAGGCAGGTCCTGCAAGGGTGGTCCCAGCACAGCCCATCTCCAAAGCCGAGAGCTCCGCTCCACGTGCACTATGCTGCTGGCCCTGGGGACCAGGCTGGTCCCAGGATCCTGACCCCTCCTCACGCCTCTGGACAGATGCAAACGGCATCTGAAAGCCAGGCTGTTCTGCCACCCCCTCCCTGGGCCTGGGTCAGAGGAAGAAAACACCTCGAGAACTGGGCAGTGAAGGGCACGTCGTGAACCAGGACTGGTTTTTGTGGACACCTGCTGGGTTTTGTGGACACCAAGAGCTGTAGCAGCTCCCTGGGGGAATGAGGACCACAAGGTGCCATCCTGCCGTGGGGTGCAGGCTGGCAGGGGAGGGGAACAGTAGCCCAGGTGGCTGAGGGGTGAGATGGGGGTCTCTGCCCAGCCGGCGA
The DNA here is from genome assembly GCA_028565335.1 of Limnodromus scolopaceus. Lineage (NCBI taxonomy): Eukaryota > Metazoa > Chordata > Aves > Charadriiformes > Scolopacidae > Limnodromus > Limnodromus scolopaceus. The sequence continues at coordinate 12,462,005 of JAOXNO010000008.1, forward strand.
CTGAGCGGAGGTTGTGTGCAGCTGACAGGGAGATGGTACAGCATCGGCCTGGCCTCCAACTCCAACTGGTTCAAGGAGAAGAAGCACCTGATGAAGATGTGCACCACAGTCATCTCTGCCACCGCAGATGGGAACCTGGAAGTCACTTCCACCTACCCCAAGTATGGGCATGGGTAGTGGGTGGGCAAGCAGGGGGTCCTCCCCCATGGTGCCATCCCTGGGACTATGGGTGGGCTGGAGCATCCATCCTGGCCCCTCTAACATCCTCATGCTGCCCTCCCCAGGGGTGACCACTGCGAGAAGAGGAACAGCCTTTACACCAAGACGGAGCAGCCAGGGCAGTTCAGCTACACCAGCCCACGTGAGTGCCCAGCTCCCAGCCCGTCCTTCTGTGGGGCATCCCCTGATGTGCCCCCTGCTCCCAGCCCGGCACTGCTGATGCCTGTCCCTGCTCCTGCTCTCGCCAGAGCGTCTCAGGGCCGGCTCAGTGCCAGGGGCTAAGCCGTGCCCTCCTCGTCCCCCGCAGGCTGGGGCAGCAAGCACGACATCCGCGTGGTGGAGACCAACTACGACGAGTACGCCTTGGTGGCCACCCAGATCTCCAAGAGCAGTGGCTCCTCCACCATGGTGCTGCTCTACAGTACGTCTGCCCTGGGACCCCCACGCCACCCGCACCCCCACCACCCAGGGCCCCCCGGGATATCCTTGGTTGGGGATCGCTCCCATGAGAGAAGGGCAGCATCATCTCCCAAGCTGGGGTGACCCATGGGATGGCTGGGTTGGGACCCCCTTCCTGGAGAACCTGTTCCTTGCTGGGCTGCCCACGCCCCGGGGCAGTGTGACCCCTAAAGGGGGTGGGGGGGCTGCCTCTCACCCTGCTCTTGCTGCAGGCAGGACGAAGGAGCTCAGTCCTGAGCGCATGGAGAGGTTCACCCAGTTCTCCAGGGAGCAGGGCCTGACGGATGAAGAGATCCTCATCCTGCCCCAGACGGGTGAGAGGCTGGAGGGGCAGGGGAGCGGCAGGGAGCAGGCAGTCAACCGAGGGGTTGAGAGGGAGACCCTCCTGCCTGTCTCCCTGCGGGGATGGCACGGCACCAGCCATGGTGGCTGGGCAGAGCCCCATGCGGGGTCTCTCGGGGGGGTCAGCAGTCCCCCCCCCAGCCCCTGGATGAGCTGATGTCCGCTTTTCTTGCTCCTGCAGACAAATGCATGGCAGATGCTGCCTAGGTGAGTCCTGCCTCTGCTGGGGCTCAGACCAGCCCTGAGGGGGGGCACTGGGGTGCTTAGAGGTGCTGCACCCCACAAAGCCCCCATCCCCTTCCTGCACCCCAAAGACTGCTCCTTTCACTCCTTTCCCTTACCCCTGCCGGAGATTCCCCCACCCCGGCCCCAGGAGGGCTCTTTTGTTGCCCCAGGCCCTGGATGGTGGGTGCTCACCCACTCAGCGCGGGGCTGGCAGGGGCTGGTATGCCCCAGGGCTGTGTGTCCCCCTGTCTCCTCCAGCTCAGCCGTGCTCGGCCCCCGCTGTCTCTTCCAGGCAGACCCACCAGCTGCTGCCAGCCGGAGCCCCAAGAGCACCACGAGCCCCGTCCCGTCCTGTCCCCAGCGCACCCCCAGCACCGCAGCAGCCTTCGCTCCCTGGCTTCACACCCCACACCTGTACCCTCATCCCCATTAAAGCCCGTATAAAACCATTCCCCTGCCCTTGTCTGCTGGGTCATTGCAGGGGGAGACCCGATGGGGCAATGGGGAGAGGGGAGCACAGCTGGTGGCAGTGGGCTGAGCTGGGGCTGGCCCCGAGGGTCAGGGCTGACCCCGGGGTGGGACTCCGTGTACACTCACAGTCCGTGCCATGGCGCTGCCTGGCCACCAAACCTGCCCCGTCCAGGGAAAAGGAGTCCCTGGGGCTGGGACCCACTGAGGGATCCCCTCTCATCTGCCCCCTTGGGCAACCTGGGCTACCCCGGCCTCCCTGCCTCAGTTTCCCCTACAGGGAACAGGCTGGCAGTGTGGGGATGGGGCGATGGGCAAGCGCAGGGTGAGGTCTTTCCAAAAATGTGGGGGCAGGACAGACATGTATCAGAGCGATGGCTGTGAGCTCTGAATGTGGCTCAGCCCTGGCTGCTGCCTGCTCTCCATGCCATGAGACCGGACCCTCCCCAGGAGCAGGGTCTGTGCCCGCTGCCAGCAGCCTGGGAAGCCACAACCCCTTCTGGGGGGCACTGGGCTGTGGCTCAACCCTGGGTTAAAACATTGGCCAAATCATCCTCCCCCTTGAGGCAGGATCCCTCCCAGCTCTGGCGGACCCTGGGGCCAACGGGCAAAAGCCAAGAGTGGGGCACTGAGGGCACCCTCATCCCCCTCCCCAGACACAGCACTGGGCACACGGCATCGCCCAGTCCCTGACGTGCTCTGGGCTGGGTCTCACACAAGGCTGCATTCATTCCGGACTGGGCAATTAGAGGGGGAATGGGCCAACACTGTCACCTAACCCGGGTATGAATTATCCCTGCTCTTGTGTAACCTGTTGCATAAAACGGGGGGGGAGGGGGTGCTGCCAGTGGCGTGGGCTATAAAGGTGGGTGTGGGAAGAGGCAGGTCCATGCAACCTCTCCTGCCCACATCCAGAGCAAGGATGATGATGGTGGTGCTGCCCAGCCTGGTGCTGGCCCTGCTCTGCCTGCTGCGTGCAGGGGCCGAGGTCCCCGTGCAGCCGGGCTTCGACGCCGAGAAGGTAATGGCACAGGGTGCCCACCCAGCTGGTCCTCCTGGGCTTGGAGGGGCTGCCTGGGGCAGGGTGCCTATGCTGTGGCCGTGGCCATGGCTAGGCACCCCCAGGCACAGCCAGGCATCCCCAGGCACCCGCTGGTCCCATCCCTGAGCAAAATTGGGTTAGTCCCGGCCAGCTCCTGCCTGCTGTGGCCAGACCCAGCAGTGGCCCCACTGCAGGGACATGAACATTCCTGGGCTGATGCCCCAGAGCGCATGATGCTTTCCCAAGGAGTATGGGCTAGGCACTGCCCGCACCCTCCTGGCACGAGGCAGGGCAGGGTGGTCTGCATGCGGGTGGGTGACAGGTCCCCATGTTAGGCTGGCTGGTCCCCACAGAGGGTGGCAGTTACCCCCTGCAGACTAGCAGGTTCCTAAAAAGGGCTGTCAGGTACCTTATGGTGGGCGCCAGGTCCCCCACCATAGGCTGGCAGGTCCAGGATGCTGGGTGACAGGTCCCTATGGCTTTCCCAAACCCCATGGTGATGTCCTGCTGCAGTTTGCAGGGACGTGGCATGTCGCAGCCATTGCTTCCAACTGCTCCGTGTTCCTGAAGATGAAGGATGGGATGAAGTCATCCATCACTACCATCAGCTTCACGTCGGAGGGGGATGTGGCTATGAAGCTCCTCTGGCCCATGTGAGTGCCCATCCTGCTCACCGTGTCCCACATGGGGCAGGGGACTCCCCTCCCCCCCAAGGCAGCTGGGTGAGGAGCATCGTCCCACAGACCCTCTGCCCCATCCTGCCTGTGCTCCAGCACATCCCCTGCGCAGGCTGGGCTCCCCCCTGCCCCCACCCCGCTGCCCTCCCATGTGGCGTCCAGCCACCTTTGCCGTTTCCATTTTCCTTTTCCAGGGCGGACAAATGCCAAAAGTTTGAGATGCTCTTCCAGCGAAGCGGGCAGGCAGGGCACTACGTGGGTACGTGTGGGCAGGGGGGGTAGCAGCCATGGGCACCCTGACACAGAGGGTGGCCATCACTGGTCCCCTGTGCCCAGGGAGCAGTGGGAGGTGGGTTTGGCCTCTCTGCCTCCATCTCTCTGCGAGTGGCCATGCTGCGGGTGGGTGCCGGGCTCAGCTGGATCCCATGGGGGTTCCCTTCTCATACCTCCCCTTGGACAAATCTGGGGCTCAGGTCCTGATCCGTGAGCCCTGTCAGGGGCTGTGGGGCGGCCCAGGCTGTGCCACGTTACCAGACCGGGCACCGGCTGGGGTTCTTTAGCAGCACAAGAGATGAGGGACCTGCGTGTGATGGAGACGGACTACAGCGGCTACGCCATCGTGCACGAGTTCAAGCAGAGCGGACAGGATCCCCACAGCGCGATGCAGCTCCTCAGTGGGTGTCGGGAGTGGGGACGGGCACCCACGGCTCCCCAGGGGGAGGGACAAGCACTGGGGGGGCAGGGGCTGGGCTCTCCACCACTGCCGTGGGCCACCACGGTGGCATGCAAGATGCTGTCCCCCCAGGGAATTAATTTTGGGGTGAATGAAATCTTGCACTAAAGATACCCCTGGTTGAATGTGGTTTGAATCAAAGCCCCCACCCCCGCAGTGTGCCGGTCCGGCTGTGGACCTCCAGCCCCACCAGCCACCCCATTTCACCCCAGGCAGGTGGGGCACCTGTCCCAAGGGGCTTGTGCCCCTTCGCTGCCAGCCCAGGGCAGCCGTGGCGTGGCTGGTGTCCACCCTGTGCCTCTATGGCTTTGCCCTTGCCCTTCCCGGGGGTTCCATCACCGCCCCGTGGGAGCCAGACCCCCGGCGCGGGGCTTGCTGCCAGGTCCCCCCGACTCACCCGCCCCTGCTTTGGGTGTCTGCTGCAGCCAGGGAGCAGGACGTGAGCCCCCAGCTCCTGCAGAAGTTCAAGGAGCTCATGCCCACCGTGGGCCTGACCACGGACATGGTGGCTGTCCTGCCCAAGTCGGGTGAGTGCCAGGAGGGTGAGGGGCAGCACGCACAGGCCCTCTGCGTGGGGACACTGCGGGGGGCTGAGGGCACTGCCCATGCCATGCTCACCCCTCTCTTTGCTTTTCAACAGACCAGTGCACCAAGGATATCAGGTGAGTGTGGCCGGTGGAAGCTGAGTCTCCCTCGTGGCATGGCCTGGGCTGAGCAGGGACTCACAGCCCCCCATGGAGCCCTCCCAGCCTCGGGGCTCTGCATCACATCGGATTTCCCCTGCCCTAATGGCTGTCAGTCTGTCCTGCCTCTAATGGTTGTCCATCTGTCCTGCTTCCCTGCATCTGAAGGCGCTGACACCAGGGCCATGTGTCCTCCAGACCTGGTGGAAACCGGGCTCAGCTCCCTCCTCCATGGTGTCCCTTCCCGTCCACCCCGGCCAGGCTCTGCCAGACCCGCTGCCCCATGCCAGGATCACACCTCGCCCTCCTAAATAAATAGATGCAGAAGCTGCCCCAGAGCTCGGTGCTTTTGTTGGCAGGAGAAAGGGTGCTGCCCAGGCCCCCAGCCACCCTGAGCCCAGGGGTCCTGGACCCGACCCTTCCTTTTAGCACCCCAGGGGCGGTGGGGGGCTCCTTGTCTGCGTTGTTTGCTGCGCCCAGCATGGGGAGGATGGAGAGCAGGGGAGGGGGAACAGTGGAGCAGCCAAGGGGGATGTGGGTAGAGGAGAATCCCGCGAGGATGAAGAGGGTCTGGGGCAGCCCAGCTGGGTGGGCAGCAGGTCTGAGCAGGCAGAGTGAATGGTCAGGATGCCTCCAGCCCTGCCTGCACAGGCTCTGCCTCCCAGCACCAGCTCATCCCCAGGACACCCCCTTCCCTGTTCAGTGCCCCCCGGGGCCACCAGACAGGGAGTGGGGCTGTGCTGGGGTAAACACACGGCAGGACTGGAACCTCCATGCCCATCTCCCAGCCCCCTTGGTGTCCCCATCTGCCCACTGACCAGGGTAGGACCATGCTGCAATGAGCCACGGGGGCAGCCAGTTCCCTTCCTCCATCCCCTCCACCTCCTGTGGAGCAGAGGCAGCCCATGGTCCCCACTGCCACCCCCTGCCCCAGAGCAGGGGTCCCTCCATGCCCAGCCAGGCTGTGAGGAAGCAGCATGGACCTTTCATGACTGTGACCCCCAGGAGCCCATCAGAGCCAGGGCACAGGGGACATCACACCCTGGGAAGGAGGGGACAATCCCACAGTGACACGAACCCCTTCTTCTGCCTGCCCTGCTCCAAGTGTGTCCCACTCTGTGGATTCCCCGGAGGGGGTGGGTGAGCCTGCGTGGGCACCATGGGGTCAGGTCATGCTGGTGGCGTGCGGGCACCCAGGCTTGGGCACGATCCCAGTGGCACCCTCGGGGCAGATGCCAACCTGGCCAGAGTACAGGTGACCCAGCCCCTTTGAGATGGGTCACTGGGTGACGGTGCTGCTGGGGCCCACGCCAGGAAAGACGTCCCCACTCCTCCTGTCAGCCCTCCATCAGCCAGCCAGGAAACAAAAGCTCTCTTTGTTCTTTCACAAGTGGCTGAAGAAACCAGGGGAAATCCTAAATTTCAGCACTGGTGCAACAGCTCCTGCAACCCCGCTTCTCAGCTCCTCCAGGACTCGAGGGCACTTTCCTTCTTCCTTGAGACCAGAGGCTGTTTACCCCAGCGTGACTTCAGCCCTTCGAAACCACCACCTCACCCAAGCCATCTCCGGCAGCAGTATCTGTGCAGCTCGGCACGCAGCAGCCGGGGGTGGGTAGAGGGGGGGAGGAGCACGGCAATATAAAGCTGGCAACCCCGGCACTGCTCTCCGTCCCACTGGTGACGCTGGAGGAGGCTGTGGTGAGATGAGGACCGTGGGGCTGAGCTTGGGGCTGGCCCTGCTCTGCTTGCTGTGCGCGGAGGCTGAGGACACCGGAATTGCGGGGCTGGACAAGAGCAAGGTGACCTGCAGTATCCCCAGGGAAGGAAGGCAGAAGCATGGCCTCTGGTCACCAGGGTGGGGGCTGGAGAGGTGTTTTGGTGCTGGGGATGGCTGGGGACCCTGCAGCCACTGCTGGCTCTGCTGTCATACCCAGGTGAAGGCAGTCACCCAGCTCCAGCATAGGTACCCTGGCAGGGATTTCAGTGTCTGGAGGAGATGTGGGTGTCCCATGGCCTGAGGGTGTCGTGGCACAGTCCCTGAGGAGGGGACAGCCCCTGCCTGCTCCTCCAGACTCACAGTTTGCCCTTGCTGCCAGATTGCAGGGAAATGGTACATCATTGCTATGGCCTCCGACTCCGAGAGCTACCTCCAAAAAAAGGACCAGCTGAAGATGGCAACAGCCACCATCACAGTCCTGGGGGAGGGTGATCTGAAGGTCTCCTTTGCAATTCCCACGTAAGTGCCAAGTGCTTTTCTCCATGGGCTTCACTGACCAACCCCCTCCCAGGACCCTCACCAATGGGTCTCTACCTGGGTGCCACCAAAGCCCCCACCAAAGCCCTGGGCAGGGGATGCGTCAGGGCCACCACCCCTGCAGTTTGAACCAGAGGCTCAGGAGAGCTGCACTGTGGGGACCCCTTCGTCAGGGCAGGCCAGGCCGGCTCGGGGCAGAACCAGCCAGGAACGGTCCCACCACAGAGGCTCAGGCACCTTGCTGTTCCCAGCAGGGATGCAGCAGGATGAGAAGGGACCCTATGACTAAAGCTTTCCCAGCAGGACCAGAACATGCCACCAGCTCAGAGCACGCCACCCCACAGGGCAACCCTCAAGTGCCAGCACTGTGCCCTGCCAACCCGGGCACTTATTGCTCCAAGGGTGGTATCTGTGTCGTCCCCCCCTGCCCTGGCCACACCATCTCATCCCTGACAGCAAGTCCCACGTTTGGGATTGTGACCCCAGAGCCACAGTCCCCAGGGGAGGGGAAGGGGGGTGACTTCTCCCCGGCTGGACATTCCTTCACGGTTTTGCAGCCCAGAGGGGTGTAAGAAATCGGAGTGGATCTACAAGCAAACAGGAGTCCTGGGTGAATATTACAGCCCTGGTGAGTGGGGGGAGCCTGGCCCCTGGGACGGGGTGGGGGCACTTCCCTTCATCCCAGTCTGAAGCAGCCGGTTGTCCCTGGGGATGTGGCCCTCAGGGGTGCCTGTCTGCCTTCTCCTGAGGTCCTGGGGTGGGACATCCCTCTGCAGCTGGTCGCCAGCTGCAGGACAAGGCTGGTCCGTGCCAGGGCTGGTGACCTTCTAATGTGTGGTGGACCCCCTGGAAGCTATTCTGGGATAAGACAGACATGTTCAGACTGAGCTTAAACCCTGGGGAAAAGCAGGTTCATTCTGCAAGGGGGCTGTGGATGAAGCAAGAGTGGTTTCCCACCATCCCCAGCCCGAGTGTTCATCTGACACTCACCAGGCTACCCGGCTGTCTGCAGCGGCCATTCCCAGGGCTCCGGTGTTCACGTCGCTGTCCCTCTGCTCCGCTGTGATCTGTGGGCTCCCCCAGGCTTTCAGAGGAGCCATAGCAAGAAATAAAACGGGGGGGGGGGGGAGACATAGAAAAAAGACACGCTGGGTGGACCTCGCCGGGGCATTCTGATTCACACTCTTACAGCCCTTTAGCTGTGTGGGAGCTGGCAGGGGGGGTAATTAATTTTTCGCTTTCCTCCACGTCCTTTTGCAGAGAGAGGGAATAAAACGGCGCAGGTGGTGGATACTGATGGCAAGACGTACGCAGTTATCTTTGCCTCCAGACTGAAGGAGGGGAAGACCTTGCACATGCTGAGGCTCTACAGTGCGTAGTCAGTGGTGATCTGACTGGGGTGAACACCTTGGAGGTGTGGGGGTTCAGCGTCCTGAGAGGCCAGGAGTCAGGGGGCCCGTGGGAGAGACCGCTTCCTCACAACTGCCCCCCTGCCAGGACTTCTTGCCCAGTGCAGGAGCAGGGCAGGGGAAAGGGCAGCGATTTGGGGCTGGCAGGGGAGGCTGGGGCTCAGGCTTCTGCACTATGCTGAGAGTCCATGGCCTCTTGGTGAAGTGGGTGAAGAGTGCGGGTCCTGCTGCAAGGGAGGCAGAAACTGGGGATGGGAACCAAGAGAGGAGACACTCTGCTGGTGCCAGGACCTCCACTTCTTTCTGCCCCCTGGGAGGGGTGTCTCCTGTGCCTGCCCACCACCGCTTTCCAGGATATCCAGCCTTCTCCCAGGGACTGTCATCTATCCCATCCTCGCCTGGGTGGACTCACCAGCTGCCCAGGAGATGCAGGGACAGGCCACAGCTTGGAGCTAATGCATGTCTTTGCCTTTAGGCAGAACCCAGGAGGGGAGCCCCAAAATCACAGCGCTGTTTAAGAAGCTTGCGAGGGAGAAGAGCTTTACCGATGAGATGATCAAGATGCTGCCCAGGCAGGGTGAGCACTGCCCAGCACCGTGTCGGGCTGGCTTAGTCAATACAGGGAGCCAGGACGTGTCTGCAGGGACCAGCTCCGCCACCGCTTTGTGGTCTGGCAGGAGAAAGCATTCTGGTTTGGCACGTCCTGGCTTTCACCTTGCTCAAGTTCATTACTGGGTTGTCTATTTTGGGTGCTAAATGGGACTAGCCAGACCACAGCCCTGCGCTCAGCCTTTCTCTTTGTTTTCACAGAGGAATGCAGCCTCGATGAAGTGTAGGTGAGTTGCTGCAGCGCAACATGGTGTTTGCAGTGTCCTCAGCTGGAAATTGTCCCCCTTGGTGCCTCAGCAAGGGCCACCACAAACCTATGGAATTACTACTGTTGTTCAGACCTGTCCTGGAGCTTGCACCCAGGTAGGACTGTTCCCTTTGGAGCTGCTCTGCAGCAGGGACTCCCAGGGTGCAGCTGCCAGTGGTGAGCAAGGACACTTGCACCAAAACCACTTGTTCAAGTGAAGAAACAGCTGCAGAGCTCATCCAGCAGCAAGGATTGGGGCACCAGCTCTTACCAAAGGGATCTCAGGGTTGCGGACTGGCAAAACTGGCCAGAGGTTGGGTTGGTGTCTCACCACACAAAGCATAGTTGCTGTTGGTCCACCCTGGCATGTGATTTCCCACCACACCGGCACACATTCAGTTGTAGGGGTTAGCTAGAAATCCATCACTGGAGATGGCTCACCTTACAGAGCTGGAGAGAACTGGAAGAGAAAGTACTGATCCTGGAGGAAAACCCTGCTGGGCCTTCTCTGTCGGCTTCCTCACCTCAAATACTTTCCCGGCTGTTTTCTAGGTGTGGGCTGGCGGATGGATGCTCCTACTGAACAACGCAAGCCTCATACTCTGAAGCTCCAGGCTGCTGCTCTTCCAGGGCTGCTGCTGCATCCCTCTTCCAAGCTTGGTGGTCAAGGCTCTGACACATCTCCTGCTCCTCCAGCGCACAGTCCCTGCTTTTTGCCAAATAAAGAGAAACTCACCCTGGAGCTTTGTGTAGCTATCTGGGGAGAATCTGGGGTGCTTGGCCATGCGGTCCCTTCTGTTGTCCTCCCGTGGTCTGTGGATGGTGAACAGCCAGGGTTGATCCTGGACTGAGCTCACCCAAGCGAGGACATTTTTGTAGCCCACCAGGATTTTCCCCACTGGGTGCCTCCTGTGGGGCACAGCCAGGCAGAGGTGAGGTGAGGGGTGCAGTAAGGCTGGAAATCCCATGGGCACGAGGGCCGGGGTGGAGAAAGGCCATGGGACTTGGCCACAGAGACAAAAGTTGGAGTTTGGAATGCTGCAGCCACCACCGCCATCCAACTCACCTTCCCTCCACTTGCCCTGCTGCAATTGCAGCCCTCTGCTCCCCTGGAGCCCTGCTTGTCCACTAGCTCAGACTGGGCTAAGGCAGGGGCAAGACTCAGCTTTGGGACCTCTCAGTCCTGCGGTGCTGTGGGGCTGGTGGAAGGTGGGTGTCTGACTCCTCCAGACCCAAACCCAGAGTGCTGGTGCAGAGCTGCACGTGGTCTCTGCCACTGGGCATCGCACAGAGAAAGCCCATCCCGGGGTAACATTATGGAGGTGGTGGTGGACATCTGCCTCCAGAGACTGTCTTGCTTTGAATTTATATTTCTGAAATTCCACCCTATCCTTCCTTTCCTGCTCTGTCCAGCCCTCCAGATCCACCCAGGAGAAACCACAACCCACTCAGGGTAAACTGTGTCCCCAGCAAAGCCTCAGCACCTCACACGTGCCTAGCTCCAAGGCCTCGGCCAGTGCTTGCAGGCACTGAGGTCTGGCAGGGTGTGGGGCAGCTTGTACCTCTCCTGGAAACAAAAGTTCCTCCAAAATCCTCTCTGCTGGCCTTTCCTCCTTGCCTGTCTCTGGCCAGCCCGGCCAGTCACCTAGGCAATCATTTCAGCCCTGGATATGCCTCGCTGCAGTGTGACAGTAGCAGGCACCCCAGGAAGGTGTTGTTCCAGCACCTGAGCACCTTGGGATGGTCCCAGATACTCCTTCCTCCTCCCCAGGATTGGGAGAATACATCTGGGAGACTGCTCCTCCTGGTCTTGGTGCTGAGTGAGGATGAGTGCTGGACATGTCCCGGCAGCAGCAGGGCAAGAGACCTCACTGGGACTTCCCAACCCAGTGCCATCTCCACCCTCTTTGGAAGGAGCCCAGCGTTTCCAGCAGGAATTCTCCCTGGCAGTTTGAACTGGAGGAGTTCAGCATTTGCCGCACTCCCGAGGGCACAGGGCCCACACGCAGCTTTGCCTGGAGGCTTGTTTTTGGCACAAGAATTGAAGCAGATGAAAACATCCTGCTGCCAGCAACGCCCTTCACCAAGGGCTTTGTGTGACGGGGAGTCCTGGTGTCTCCACATCATGTTCCAGCCAAATATTTCCTTCCTGCCGTGTGCAAGCATCACCCTGCCAGACAGCGGTGAGATCATTTCTCTTTGCCACTGGCATTTTCCACTCCTCCTTTTGTCCGTCTGTTTTCTCCCCATGCCCTGGAGCAGGATGCTCACAGGCTGCAATTTCAGATCTTTTCTGGGTGTGAGTCTCTTCCAGGTAGAGCAGGTGAGGGGTCCCCACTGCAGCCCCCCACGATCCTCCCATCGAGCCCGTCCCTGTCCCTGCTGCTCATCTGACATTCATCGGCTGGCGCAGCCCCTCTCCGAGCACCCTGCCTTCAGCTACAGGCAGGGACGGGGGCCAGGAGAGACAGACAGGGACAGGACGAAAAGAGGGTTGGACCTGCCCTCCCTTTATCCCCCCAGAAAACCTGGCTAGATGTCTTCATAAATTTAATGACATGGGACTTTTCTTCCCTGAACGTTTAAAGGCTTCCTGGGGTGAGGCACCTTCTCGGCGCTGGTGAATCCGCCCGTCTCTGCTCTCCCTTTCCCTTGCTGCAGAGGTTCCTCCTGAAGCTCCTTTGCCGGGCGCCGTGGGAGCCCTGGGGTGAGACAGGGACCGGGTGGGTGCAGCAGAGACAAGCCCAGGCACCTGGGTTCCAGTCGGCTGCTGGAGAGAGCAGAGGGGTGTTGGGGCAAGGGAGGTGCTGGACCAGCCTTCGATGTATGAGGAGCAGTTTGGAGAGTCACAGCCAACGGCTGCGGTGCTTGCTGATGCAAGAGACTTCTTGCTGAATAGAGACTGTCTTCTCTACTCATCCACCTTGTGCTGTTCTAGATCTTAAATCTTTAGCAAGTCTCCTTGCTCTCCAGCTGTGCCTCTCATCCTTCTCTCTCCCTCCCATGCTTAGGCTGCCTCCCTGCTGGGGTTGGGTGACCAGACCTGGGCCTTTACCCATCCAGGAAGGTGTGGGCACAGCTTAGATTTACGTGGTGCCTTGGTCTGTTCCCCAGTCTCCTCCTAACTTCTCGTGCTGCATCTGCCACCTTTGGCTCTTGCTGCATGTGGATGAGCTCTTTTACAAGACGTCTGTTGGCACAATGAGCTCCTGGGTGATCTTCCTCCCTTTTTCTCTCTCAGCCACTCATTTATCCAAGTGAGAATCTTCCTCCCTAGCCTATGGCAGCTTGTCCCTGGCAAGCTTTGATGAACACCCTTCTTAACTGACCAGGAGATGTCCAACACCCATCTCTTGTTGACTCCTCCAGAAACAGTATTTCTGAGGTGTGATTTTCCTGTGCTAAAGTTGGATTCAGTCTCTGCCGTAAAATAATTTGTCTGTACCTCAGCCAGGTCAGCCATTTATTACAGCTTCTGTATATGCCCGCACTGCATAGTAGATCTATTTGTCTGTAGTCTCTTTACCACCTACAGTCTCTTTAAAACCAGCATATTTGCTTCTTCTAGTCTTCTGGTGAAAACTAGAGGTAGCAAAGGTGAGTCTAAGCAGCAGATGACATGCTGCACTGAAAAGGTTGAGTTTCATACCTGATTTACTTTGGCTGGAAATGCCATCTCCTCAGTCTTACTACTTCATTTGCACTTCGGCATTGGTAGGACAGACTTTTTCAAGTGTTTGCAAAAGCGGTCGTCTGGCCTGGGGATCCACCAAAGCTCCTCCTCAGCCAAGGTGGATGAGCTTCTTCACTTTTCTATTTTTTCTATTTCTTATTTTCTTTGAATACTTACCCTGAATTTGTCTGGCTACAGGCCAAACATGTCCTAGTGATAAATTCCTGCTCCTGATGCTCTTGAGGAAGGGAATATATGTAAGTGCAGACGTAATTCCTCAGAGTAGAGGAGCAAGGGGACAAATTCTGCTGTCTTCATTGTTTATTTTATATTTTAGCAGTTAAATTGGGGTCATTTTACTGTCCTCATGTGGGTGCAGCTTCAGCAAGTTTATTTTATCTTAACTTACTTCTGATCAGCTTCTTTAAATTGATTTAATCATGCCGGCTTCCATTCAGGCTTTCGCTTTGTAACGTTGTTTAGGGTTTGTATTTGCTAATATCAGCTTAAGCACCCAGACTGAAGCCGAGCTGGTCTTTCCTGACAATCTCTTTGCCATATGTGATATTTAATCCTCTTGACTTTCCATTTTTCCCATTTTAAATGTGACTGCATCGGATGGTCTCTAGTTCTAAGTGTAGCACTGGCTGTCAGGAGAATGGTGTTTTGATTTCAGCCCACGAGCCAGGTCCCGCCTGCTGCTCAGGACCCGTGGGCTCTTGGCCATCCAGAAAACCCCATGGCTGTCCCTCCAACCTGCTTGGAGCAATCATGTGTTAGAGCCTCATGGATGTCACTTTGTGTGTGACGGGCGCTCGCAACACCGGCACCTGCCAGTACTGTCACTGCAGCAGGAGCCACTCCATCAACATGCAGGCATCAAGCCCTGTCTGTCTGTCTTGGATGGCGTAGATTAAGACCATGGGGTTCCCCAAGTGCCACTAGACATGGGACCGGGGGGGTGCCAGCCCAGCTGAGCCATCTCCACTCTCCAGCCTCGGGGCCAGCCCCTCCCAGGAATCTGGGCAATGGGCATTGGCTCTCCACAGCACAGGCACAAACAATTTGAACTCCCATGGCTCAGGAGTGAGTCACCTCTGAATTGCCAATTAGTGCTTGTAGACACCTCTGAGCTGGTCTGAGCCCCACCGGTTTTGCTCCCTTTTTTGGGAAGGGGTAAATATAGCTCCTGTCCCCAGGCACTGCAGCGGCACAACAAGCCCCCTCGAGCCTTTTCAGAAGTTAAGATTGCAGAAGTTCAGAAACTTTTAACACCACCAACTGAGACTCATTAAAAGTGAAGGAAATACCTCAGTGCTGCTGGGCAGCAAGGTGCTCTTTGGGCCACAGCCTCACAAGGCACTGGCACCCGAAACACAACTGGCTTTGGATGTTCCCACATTCCCAGGTGTTGAAAGCCATTGAGACCATGTGCCTATCTTCAGCCTGGATCATCTCAGGATGTGGTTTTCTACCCTGGCTCCATGACTGGCTCACCCAGCATCACTGATGGGAAGTTTCTGGTGGCCTGAAGGTGGGAAGCAATGTGGCTAGGGACTTCCCAAGCTGCCCAGGGTCAGCATCTCCTGAAATGTGTGAAGATGTGTCAGTCCCAGCAGTATCAGTGATGATGTACCTCCTGGTGACAGCATAGCTTTGGGGACAGGTTGTTATGCTGGAATTGCCATTCAGAGAGGCCTCAGAGGCCCCCGGAATGGGGTAACACAAACCTCCTGACATTCAGCCAAGGCAAAGGCAAAGTCCTGCTGCTGGGCTGGGCTAACCCTCTGCAACTGGGCAGACTGGGCCTGCGGGGAGACATTGCAGGAAAAACCCTGCATCTCCAGCGGGCAACATCAGTCTGCAGAGCCCCTCTGCAGCAGAGGCAGCAAGACCCATCCTGGTCTGGGTTAGCAAAGGGCAGCCATCAGCTCAAGGGAGCACTCGTGGGGCTGTGCTGGGAGAGCTGGGCCCAGTTTAGGGCTCCCCAGTACAAGAAAGGCCCTGATGAACCACAGAGACCCTAATGGAGGACACAAAGCTGGTCAGGGCCTGGAGTACAGCAGGTACAAGGAGAAGCTGAGGTGGGCTGGTTCAGCCTTCAGGAGAGAAGGCAAAGGAGACATCGGGCTGCCGTCTCCACCTGCCTCAGGGAAGACCTGGAGAAGACGCAGCCAGATTATTCCTGGAGTGCTCAGTGGTAGGATGAAGGGCAACGGGCAGCAGCTGCAACACGGCAAACTCCAGTAGGACAAAAGGAGAGAGTTCTTCGTCATGAAGGTGGTCCTGCACTAGAGCAGGTGTCCAGAAACATCATGAGATCCCCATCCTTGGAATTATCCAAACTGAGGATCAAGTTCCCAAGCAGCCTGATCTAACTTTAAAGCTGGCCGTGCTCTGAGCAGGGGCAGGACCAGAGACTCCTGAGGTACCTTCCAACCAAAATCTTCCTGTGGCTCCCTGGGCCATGGAGGTACGCAAATGGGACCGGTAACGAGGAACCCAGCTGAACATGGCCAGCTGAGCACTGAATGATCATGGAAATTATTTATTCATTATCAACCAACTGTAAATTAATTATAATTGTGGCCGATACCAGGGAAGATGCCCACTCCTAACATGTGTGCTCTCAGTGTGCCCTCAGCCTCCCTTCTCCTGTCTCTGTGGCATCCCCTGCGCTGCTGCCAGACACCCATGGGCAGAGCAGGGAAAGGCAGAGGCTACTATAGTGAAATAGGAGGGAGGTTTCAGGCTCCAAAACACACTTGTGTGGGCTGAAAGTGGGAAGAGGCGGTGAGTGGAAGGGCAGGGAGAAGTGCTGCATCAGGGAGAGGTGCTCCTGTTTCTGGCCAGAGTCCCCATCACTCTCCTTTCCCCAAAGGCGTGTATGCTCTCAGGCCACACGCTGACCTTTGCAGACTTGTGCATCGGGGGGGAAGCATCCCTTCCAGATTCCCAAATTTATCAGAGGTGGAAGGTCTCCGAGCAGCAGTTCAGAGAAACAATACACCTTACACTTGCTAGAGCCCCTTAAGTCACTCTTCAATCTAGATGAGCTTGTCTAGAAGAAACCAAGGTTATCCAGCAAATCCAGGAAGTACATTCATGATTGCAAAAGTGGGAAAACAAGCTAGAAAAGGAAAGCACAGGCTGAAGAGCCAAACTCTGACATATTTCTGGACTCAGGCTCTTGCTTAAGAATGTCTCTGAGCCACTTTGGCTGCAGACCCCACCTCACTGGCCCAACTCCGCTGCAGGACCACCCCTTTGAGTGTCTCCAGCTGCTAAGAAGTTCAAAGACAACTTCAGACCTGCCCTCCATTCCTGGCCCCTGGAGGTCTGAAGTCCTCTTTGTGGGGGTGCTGCTGGAGCAGCCCTCAGAGGGTGTCCACAGTCAGGTCCTGAGCGCAGGACTCATCAGACCGTACTGCCTCGCAGTGCGTTTCCCTGCTCTCACCACAGCCCAAAGCACTGGGCTCTGCGGAGCAAGTATGGACCATGCTGTAACAGGGGATATTTCCCCAGATGCCTCCCAGGAGTACATTGAAATGGTCTTGGTGTCCCAAACAGTCAGTGCTGCCAGAAGTGAAGAGAGAAAGCATCTTCTCAAGGTAAGCCGTGCAGGTGCTGGGTCACTAGCGTCCCTGAGCTCTGTGCGGGGTGAGTGCGTGAGGGCAGGACAGCTGTAGGATCGAGAAGGGAAGGACTCAGCCCCACACTGGGGTCTGAGGGCCAGCTCTGCCCTGCTCTGTGCCTCCCTCCCAGCAGAAGTGCCTCCCAGCAGTCTGTGCCTCCCGTGACCAGCAGAAGTGGTGCCCTTGCAGCCCCTCTCATGGCCCAGCAGCCAGACAAGCACCTGGGTGCCTGGTACACGTCTCAAAGTTCACCACCTGCAGCTCGCCTGCCCGCAGCACGGCAGGATCCCTGCCCCTACTGCAAACATGGCTCTGCCCAGCCGCAGGCGGGTCCCTTGTTTGCCTGTGCCACCACCTGTGTCCTGACAGTGTTCCTGGTCTGCCTGGGGTGCAACTCTACGAACCCAGCCAGACTGTGGCGTTGGCCCGTGCTTCACACAGAGTAGCTCCCATCAGCTGCCCCCAAGTCTATCTCAAGCTCACTTGTCTCATATTAGATTTGATTGCAAATCAAATGCAATTTAATTAGCAAAAAGGCAAACAGACACTTCCAATGACTGGCTGATCATTCAGCTAATGACTATCAGATTAGCAGATTTAATTGCAAACCCCTACAGTTATTGGAAAATAAAATGACGATGCCACTTGCATCTCAGTCACACAACACCTTTGACGTCTCCTCCTTCCCTGGCTTGCAGGCTGGAGGGCACTACTGGGGACACACAAGGTCTGCTGTGCTTCATCCCTCCTGCCCGCTCCACCTCCCAGTGAGGCTAAATGGTGCCAGAGGTGCCAAGCTGGTTTTCTGGTAGCCTGGGCTGTGGCGATGCCTTGGGGAGAGTGGATCCTGGGTTTGCCCCTGGTTCTGGAGAGGCCACGGGGCGCAGGGACAGAGCTGGGAGTGGGTGCCCTCCCCAGAGGTCTCATGCCAGGTTTGTCTGCGTGCTACCTTCCAGGTGAATCAGGCATGTAGTGCTCCGCGTCTGCTTCATTAAACCAATGTAAAGGTTCTGTGGACACCTACTTATACTTAGAACAGGTTTATATGAGGTAAAGTGAAAAGTTTTCAGTGATGACAGAGATTTAGGAAACAAAACCCCTCCCACCTTTGCCCCATGATGTGAGCACTTCGGGCCCCAAATCTCTTGAATTGAATTTTGAATCTTGAATTGAAGAAGGCACCAGGCAAGAGCTTGGCTCCTTGTCCAAACCCTGGTGCATTAGATATAAGGAGATGGTGCTTGGGTCAAAGTAATTTTTGAAGCCGGGTTTAAGCTCTTGCTGGCTTGCCTGTGCCAGTGTTACCCACAGCAGTGTGCTCGAGCAAAGGGGTCTGGTCCCTGATGGCACAGTCATCTCCCTACTTGGCTTTGCTTTTCTGGGCTGACCATGTCACACCACGTCCTCTTTGATGAACTCTGCCCTCTCCAGGCATCCTGGCAGCCCAGCTCGGCTTCCTCCTCCTCGAGTGGGCTCCCTGCTCGCTGAGCACCACCCAGCAAGGTCTCACTAATGTACCACAGCATCAGTATTTTCCCATGTAGACCGGAAACCTTTCCGCTGTCCCCATGGACAGTTTGGCATCCCGTGCGCCACACTCATCACTCATGACTGCCCTGGGTTTACCAGCCATTGGGTGTCCAGCCAAGGACCCTGTACGCAGGCAGACTGCTCCAAAGTCCCAGAGCTCCTGTGCCCAGTAGTTTTCTTTCCTTTTCTTTCCCCTAAAGCCTTGCAAATGCCTGATGCTGAGTTCCTCTTCTCCCATCAGACATAGGCCCCATCCCAAAGATGCTTTGCACCCTCGCTGCAGGAGAAGCAGGGTTCACTCTTCCTGAATCCAGGTGCAGCCGTGCTCTCTTCCCGCAGCCCTGCTGATGTTCAGCAAACCTCTGAAGACTCTCCTCCCTCCTTGATGCTGTTGTCCCCATGCCCTCATGCTGTCATCAATCCCCCTGTGTTTGCCACAAACTGTCATTGTCCTCCTGGAAAACTGGGAGTGGGCAATGTCTGACGTCCAGGGCACTGAACTGAGAAGCACTGCAGGGCTACCTGTCCTCCAAACACATGACTGAAGGGTGTTTATTAGTCTCATAACACTACAAGCAATTTTACCAGTCTCCCTGCACTCTTTCATCTTCCAGTGCAGACTTTGCTTTACCACCTTTCAGGCTCTTTTCTTTCATTGCAGACTTTCCACTCTTTCCAAATATCCTCCTTGGTATATATATGTTGCTTGTTTGCTAGAGGAGAAACTGCTCCACCAGCCTCTCCATTTTGTTCAAAAGGGAGTTTTTAGCTGGGTTTTGCACCATTTTTTTCACTAAATCCCAGCTCTTTTCTATGTATGCATGCTCAACTTCCCAAATCCACCCAGCTGCAGGAACCAGCTCTCCTCACTTGTCCTGATTTGTGCTTGTTCACAGCCACAGCCAACAATCTGCTCCTATTGATCTTCCCATTTACGCAAAATGGCATTGACTCATGCCTACTCTAGCTGAAGTTATTTTCTCAGATAGCTTTTCTAAAAACAGCCTATTTTTCAGGAACAGGTACAAAAAAACCCCATCAGCTAGCTTCATGCTGTGACCCAGTGAAGAGATATGTAAGATGTCATATCCAAGGTTATCTGGAATGACCATTATAGACAAGGCTGTGATTTATAAAACCACTACTCCTCCAAAGAGTTACTCTTCCTGGAAGAATTTATCTCCTGGGGCTTTGTCCTCACCCCAGTCTGGCTGGGGGATCTGTGACAGGCTCCCAGCACTGTCCAGGCAGACATTCCTTTCCCTCCTTCCCAAGGCAATTTAGATCTGGGAAGATCGTTTGTTGATGCCTTTCACAGTCTTCTGCCATCCTACCCTTCCTCCTCACCTCCCTTTCTTGCCCTCTCTTCCTGCGTTCTCCATTGCCTCTGCTCTGGTCACACCAGATATTTCTCTGTCCTCTGGGAACATCTGCTGCCGTAGGTGGCTCCAGGTAGTAATTGCAGTTCCCCCGTACCAGCTTTGCGTGAGGCCACAATCATTTGTGTTATTTCCTATGGACCGTCTGCTCTTCCTGAGCCAGAGGAGACACCAGCCTTTTGCTGCCCCTACCACTCTCCCAGATGCTCTTACTCCTATGGGTGCTTCCCTTTACTCTGTGGTTATGCCCTTTTTTACCAGCTCCTATTCTTCCAGCA
This sequence comes from Limnodromus scolopaceus, assembly GCA_028565335.1. Classification (NCBI taxonomy): domain Eukaryota; kingdom Metazoa; phylum Chordata; class Aves; order Charadriiformes; family Scolopacidae; genus Limnodromus; species Limnodromus scolopaceus. The sequence goes on from JAOXNO010000008.1 coordinate 12,481,867, forward strand.
CACCCCAAAACACCATGGAGGGCACATTCCTCTCCCTCAACCTCCATTCCCTTTGCGGCTCAAAGCCTGGCATCAGACACTTGAAGGTTTCTCCCTTCCTTGGGCTGGCTGCTCCTCCCTCCCTCCCTGCTCACACACCTGCCCTGACTGCTGGGCACGAGGACAAATCCACAGCCCATCCCTGAATCTCCACGTTGTGGAGCACATCCCCAGCATGGTGGACTTGTCCTTGTTCTCTTTCGGAGGGAGCTTGCAATGTTGTTTGGGGTGCTGAAGTCTTCTCAGCCTGCCACCCACCTCCTCTTCACACCTGGCAGATGCTCCCATGCTTCTCCCTGGAAGGACCTGGTGACAGCTCTGTCAGCGCTAAGAGCTTCGTGCAGGCTTGCATGCATCATCTCCTTACTGCTCTTCGTGGGGATGCAGTAGTTTTAGGTTCACACTCAGAATCTTCTGTATCTCATCTTCATTTATCCCTGAGCTCCAGTTTCTCATTAGATTCAGAGTCTTTCCCTCTTCCTGAAGGCCAGCAGCTCTGCTTTTCCTTGACACCCTCAAGCCTGTCTGAATTACACCATCACCTTCAGATGCCTTTCTGGTCCTCCTGAGATCTCTCAGTGGTCCTTCCCTTACGTTGCTTTCTAGGTGCAAGCATGAGGCTAATACCCAGAGTGCAGTATTCGCAAGCAGACACTTTCATCTGTAACTTTTAACAATTCCTTTTTTTTTTTTGAGAGAGGGATAAGGTCTGCTCCTGAAATCTGTGGTGGAGAAGGGAAACAGGAGATCCTTCTGTATCTTCACTAATGGAGTGAACACAGTTTGCTCCCGTGAAGGGCAGCAACTGTTCAGCAAGACAGGGTTCAACCTCTCACGTTGGATATTTTGTAGGATCTTTAGACCATGCTCCAGTTGCAGCTCAGGACACCTGGAGCGGGGAGAGGAGTTGCTCTCATTCACCCTCATTTAATGGTCCCTGGGATCCTTCCTGACCACAGTGGTGAGGTCCTACCTCTCTGTAGTGTCCTTTAGGTGACACAGAGTTGGGGGTTGCCTTAAGGATCAAAACCTCGTGGGCTCAGACCCACCACATGCCCCCACAGGGGCGAGGTGTGAGGGGTGCCGGGGCAGTGGCACAGCTTCAGCCCACCCCTCCGCAGAGCTGGTGATGCGCCATGGCAGGGGTGAACACTCTCCCCCCTCTACCTCTCCTTGTCTCCTCCTGCTCTCTCTGTAGATGAGCCCTGAGTCCCTGCAGCGGGAAAATCATCAGCAGCCCCACCAAGTTCCTTCTTTTGAGGTTTTCCAGTGCCTACAGAGCGCAGGTGACCCTCTGCCTGTGCTTCTCACTTGTTTACCTGGTGACGGTGATGGGGAACCTGCTCATTGTGACCCTCATCTGGCTGGATGCCCACCTGCACTCCCCCATGTATTTCTTTTGGGGCCACCTCTCCTTCTTGGACATCTGCTACTCCTCTGTCACCCTCCCTAAGATCCTTGGAGACTCCTTATCACTGCAGAGAACAATGTCCTTTGTGGGTTGCATCACACAGATCTACTTCTTCCTTTGCTTTGGGGGCTCTGAGTGCATGCTCCTGGCTGCCATGGCCTACAATCAATCCCTGGCCATCTGCCACCCCCTCTGCTACCTGGCACCCATGAGCAAGAAGATGTGCCACTGCTTAGTGGCCATTTTGTGGCTGAGCGGCTCCTTCTCATTCCTGATTCAGGCCTTCCTCACAGCCCACTTGCCCTTCTGCCCCTCCAACACAATCAACCACTTGTGCTGTGAGATGCCCTTCTTGCTGAAGTTGTCCTGCAGCCCGAACGCTCCCCTCAATAAGGTCGCCTTATATGCTTTGGCTGGGACTATAGTGGTGGGCTCTCTCCTCCTTACTGTCGTGTCGTATGTTCACATCGTCAGTACTGTCCTCCAGAAGGGAGCAGGGACGCAGAGGGTCTTTACCACCTGTACCTCCCACCTGACCGTGGTGTCCCTGTTCCTCTGTGCTGGGGCCATCGCGTACCTGGTGTCTCACTTCATCACCTCACATCCACGGAGATGGATGAGGTGCTCGCCCTGCTCTACACCGTTGTCACTCCCATCCTCAAACCCATCATCTACAGCTTGAGAAACAGTGAGGTCAAAGGGGCCATCAGGAAAGCCCTGCACGGGGGGGTGTTATAGATGTCCATGGCGGGGATGTGGCTCTTGGTGACCCAACACACAAAGGGTCTGGGGCTCCTGGTCGGGTGGTGCCGTGTGGTGCTGGTGGGGGCACAGGCGGTGGTTCCCCGCTCTCCCTCACAAATGCATCCAATGCTCAGACCTGTTATTGCCCGACAGGGACCCGGGGGCCGGGTACCCACATCACAACATCATCTCCCTTTGTGTCTGGGAGCCTCTCACACAGCTGGCTTGAACTGGCACTGCCAGCCTCGGGAAGCCCATCTCACGCAGGGACAATCCCAGCAAATGACTGGTGTCTCATCCTGTCCAAGGAGCCGTCCCAGGGCTCCATCATCCCAGGGTACTGTCCTCCCAGTGTGGAGCACTGCAGAGGTCTTCACCCTCCCAGAACAGTGGCAGAAGGATGGCACACAATGTCCACTGGAGACCTGAATAGACTAGGAAGGGATTTTGTAAAATTGGTAATTGCTTGGCCACAGGAGTTCTCCCAATAAGTAACAATTAATAAGTAACTAAGTAATAAGTAATTCTGGGAACATTTTTCCTAAGAAACAGGTATTGCCCAGGCAGAGAAGCTGTACTGGCTTTGCTGCGATGGTGCTCTTGATAAGCCTTATTTTTTTTAATTATTTATCTACACCAGGGCTTCGTCGGGCTTTCTGGAAAGAGGTTTTATTCCCAAGCAGAGCCCTTTCTGAGGTGAAACACTGTGCAAAGCGCAGCAGTGCTGCTCGGCTGTTTGCATGTCCTTTTAAGTGGTGGATAATCTTGTCTGGGCTGGACTTGCAGACGCTGCAGAGCCGGATGTCTTTCCCTTAATGCAATAAAATATGTCTAAGAAGGAAAACCGTTGGCAGGAGATTGATATTTGTAGTTTCAGGAGTCGAAGGTAATCCTGGGAACGGTGAGCTGCTTCCACGTGGAAAATGGTGGTGATAAAGCAGGAATGTGTGTGGTACCTGAGCACATCTGGGAGAGCAGATCAACCTGGCTCGTGATACACCTTCAGGAAGGGTTCAGCACTCTCAGCAGCACTTGGAGCCGGGAAGGCATTACCTGGTGGTCAGAAATAAATGGGTGTGAAAGGACACTGTGACCACTGCTCAGTGTGTGCAAGAAGATACGCCTGCAGGCACCACAACACCCATCTGTCTCGGACCTTGGCCAAATGCTGTGTTGGGATTTCTTTACAAATAAGACTCTGTAAGACTCCTACTTAGCAGAAATAACGGAAACTTGTTTTCTGTGAATAGAAACACCTCTGCCCTCAATGGAGCCAAGAATTTCCCAGTAGGAACCCAGCGTGCCTTATCCCACTGAGGTGAGATGCAACACAACCTGCCAGAGCACACGGACAAGGCAAGGCCAGCTGGGGAACCCAGTTTTTAGGACATCTACAAAATCGGCAGCTCCTTTGGAAATAAACAGGAATTTCGCATCCCTTCCCACCCACGGTGCCTGGAGCAGGGTGAGCCAGAGCCACCCCCCAGCCCACTGCTGTCTCTACTGACAGGGAAACCTGTCATTTTGTGACTGTTCCTGCCAGTTGTAGCTGGGTTGGTCTCCGGCCAGGTAGGCACCTCTGGGAGTGCCAGAGAAAGAGGATGAGGAAAACCCCTGTGGCAGGGAAGGGTCACACACTGCAAGTCCTGAGTGTGCTCCGTGCTCAGCCTTCATCAACTCGTGACACTGATGAGTGAGACCACACCATGATATGGACCAACAGAGCTTGCCGTAAAGACCAGAAACATCACTAAGGATAAAAGAAACATCTTTTATCAGGCTTACCCATCAGGGAAGATCACTGTTTTCTCTGGAGAGAAAGCACCTAGGGGGTGTGCAAGACTATTGGGATGCAGGGAGAAAGTATTTTTGGTTCCATTAATAAAGCAAAATAAAATCATATTTGGAAAGTGGTGTTTATTTAATCTTTATCTCATCCTTTTAAAATGTCTCTTATTGTGTACATGGATATAATTTACAAATAAATATACATATATTGGGAGCACACTCAAACACTTTTCACTAATAAGGTTGTGCAATCAGAAAATTTTGGAGAGCACCACTCTACAGCCCCACATCTGAGAAAAAATGAGTCTCAAGGAGTGAAGCTTCACCCACAGCAAAGGAAGATTTAGGGATGAAATAAGGATCACTTATTCAGACAGGACATATCCAGCCCCTGGGATCAGGTGGGATGCAGCTCAGGGTGCCAAGGATCTCATTTGGGGCTCTCCACGACTCTGGAGCCTCTTACTTTGACCCCACGGAAACCGCCGGTGGGGCTGAAGCTGGCAGGGAATGTCTCGCCCCCTTCTCCCCGTCCTCTCGTGGAGGACCCCACGGGGATCACTCTGTCTCAGACCTCAGCAGGAACGTGCGGTTCAGCTGCAGGATGGAGAACTGAGCTAAGAATGTTACCTCGGCACCACCCGTCCCACAGATGGATAAAGAGGAGGGTTTGCTCTGCTGCCCTTGAGGATCCAGGCGCAGGTATAAAAGCTCAGAGGTGCCTGCGAAGATCATCTTTCTTGCAGGTGTGCTGAAGATGCAGGTCATTTTCTTGTTCCTGAAGCTGACACTTCCATTGGTGCCTCAGGCCCAGGCAAAAATCCTTCTGAAAGAATGTTTTGATGGAGAGAAGGTAACACGGCTGGAGGGCATTCCCATGGTGGAGGATGGGGAAAATACCTTGCTTGGACACGGTCTCCCTGAGGGAGCAGAGCTCAGACAAAACCCACCTGCCTGTTTTTGCAAGGAGCCCAGTTCCTGCTGTAAGTCAAAGTCCCTCAGGCCTCCCGGCGCTCGACGGCATGACCTTTGGTGCTTGAACACTTCAGTCAGGGAGTCAGCGGGCCAGTGAGGGTCACAGATCTGGATTTGGCCAAGTGGATCTTGCAACTGGCTAGCTCTTTATGGCAGACCGTGGCTCTGCCTGGCAGAAGAGATGTTTGTCCATCCACCAGCAGCCTGGGCAGAGGAGGAAGCGGGAGGTTCCTGCTCTGAATCTCTCTTTGTTTTCCATATTCATCAGTGCAAAGCCATTCAGTCTATCTCACTGGGAAGTGGGGTACCATCCCCACAGCTTCTCACTCCAGCTGGATTGAAGACCTCAAGGAAAAATGGGAAGATGTCTCCGAGCACTATATTTCACTGTGATGGTGAAATAATCATCAAAACTTTAATTCCTAGATAACTGTCAGTGCAAATCCTCTCATTCAGTATGGCTTTCGTGCAGGGCTCCTCTCTTGTTCTTCACCTCAGTTAGTTCTTGTGTTCTTCATCAAACACAGTAAGGAAGAACTACACAGGTCCCATCCTGGTAACACATATGTGCTGCTGACACACATGGAGCAGAGCTCTCAAGAGCTGGTCTCTTGCCTCCAACCTGGAATGGTGATCCACCAGCTGTAGAAAAATACGGTGGACATGGGAACACCTTCCATGTGGCTGGAGGCTTCAGGAGGTGAAACCAGAGGGGCAGCTGTGCCAGAGCTCTGCCCTCAGGCAGGAGATGTCCAATAGCTGCTCCTGTTGCTGGTTTGGACTTGAGGTACAGCCCAGTTTGGCAAAATGGAGCAAGGGACTGTGTCACAAACCTTCTGGCCTATGGGGGAGTTTTGCAGGTGGAGTCAGAGAAGTAATTCATCCCTGGGTGTTTGTAAAGCACCTTCAAGTGGGCAGCATCAGGGACTGGAGAAGCATCACTAAATCACAGAAATTACACAGAAACACCTTGGTATTTAATCTACCTTTACCAGTGCAGGGCTGTCTTCAATCCCCATTCTGGGAGTGTGTCTGAGAAGAGAGGCCAAAATCAACCGTGCTTCTTCTCAGTGGAGACAACTGATGTGGTTTCACATATTTTGAAGACTTGATGAGAAAATTAGTTTCTTTTGTTTAACACTGGCTAGAGGATGAGGATCCCCCTGCTCTTACCTCTGCATTCAGCCCAATTAACTGAGTGATGACCCTGTCCTTCCTAGAAAAATGACAAGTCTTGCTCAGAAGATGATGTGAAATGAAAATCTTAGCATTTCCTTGACAGCTTGCTCCCAGCCACCCCGACATTGCCAATTATACCTTGTTCCTAATTGGAATTCCCTGAGCTCAAGCCCCAGCTGCAGCTTCACTCCTCCCCCAGAAGTTGCTTGCGCTGGAGCAACCAAATGACCTCTTGAGCTGCTTCTTGAGGCGGCTCACTGGGAAAGCTGAGAGCTCTGCCATCACTGGAGATACAATCAGCTGCAGTCCAATAGTCTTTATTTGCTCTCCAGACCTGCAGGGTCTCTGCACAGACCCATTGCAGATTCCCAGCTGGGCTTTTGATTGCTCCTGGCTCCAACGCCACCTTTCTGCAGGGCAAAAAGCAGCAGGTTACTGGCCCAGGGGTGGGCACTTCCCTCAGCTCTCCCAGCACCATTGCCTAGTGCACTTGCTGGTCCCAGAGGTGCATCTTAAAAATGAGAAGCGATTAGTGAGTACAGAGGTACAGCAAATTAGAGAGCAAAGAAAATGCAGGGTCTTTCTTTTGGAAGTAAAATCCCAGGCTTGCCCAGGCAGCTGGCAGGAGCAAAAAGCCAAGCAAATTAAGGAAGAAAGAAAATTTGAAGAGATATCTATTCTGCTGGAGGCAGATGACAAGGCTGCAAAGAGCGTTGTCCCCACAGCTGGCCCCATGCCATGCTGTTACCCGTCTCTGCCTGCACCTTCCTGCACAGCCTTGGTGTCAGTACGAGCCATGGGTAGGCAGCAGTCCCTGCCAAAGCCCAGCCTGGCGTCCCTGCCATGCCACACCCCGGCCACTCACGCTTGACAGACCTTGGAAAGCCACAGAGCCGGCTGACAGCCTGCCAGGGCACCGCTGATGCTCTAACAGGGCTCCCGCCGCGAGCGCCGTTGGCTGGGTCCGAGCCCAGGCACGTGGCGGGCACCGGCCGTGGGAATCCCTCCGCCCAGAATTAGGGACTGAAATGGCAGCACGTGGTGGCCAGCAGGTGCCCGGACAGCAGGTCCCTTCGAGCATCGCGTCCTCTGTTGCTCATGCCAAGGGCTCAGGTCTGTGCCCGGAGCACGGGGCTGGAGATCGGATGCCTGGAGTTTGCAAAACTGCCAGTCTCAGCATCTCCCTCTGCGAGGGAAACCCTTGTGCGGCCCCGAGCTGCTCTGCAGAGCACAGGGATGCTGAGGACAATAACCTGTCATCCCTGCCAGTCATGGCAGTCAGTGTGACTGGGGTGTCCGTGGGGCGTTTCTGGGACTGGAGGCTGTGGAGACATGTCTCCACTGAGCACTCGCTGTCCCGCACGCCAGCTGGGAGTTTTGTTCTTTGAGGAAGGTGGGAAAATAAACCCTACAGATGTGAGACTGATCCAGTGTATGCGAAGAGGGTTTGGAAATGAGCTCGCGCCGTAGGGACACGGGGATGTGGCTGTGACCGGGAAGGCAGGGGCTGTTTTGGCCATACCCAGCTCTATCCAAGGCTGGCGGCCGCAGCTGAGGTCTGACAAACTCAGTGCTCACAGCCCGGTGCTGCAGCTGCCTGGCAGGCAGGGATATGACACCTCCTGGGGCATTGCCCCAGCAGCAACGTGACCCACGTGTGGGATTGCGGAGTCACAGAACTGCCTGGGTTGGAAGGGACCTTTCAGATCTTCTAGTCCAACCATCAAACCTGGGGCGAAAGACACCACCACGCCACCGGCGCCTTTCCCAGCCCCTCGTCCCCAGCTCATGCCACACCTGAGGGACTGGAGCAGTAAACGGGTCCCAACACCCTTCCCCTGACCTCTGTCCCCGGGGCTGGGCAGAAACAGCATCTCTGCTGCCCCGCGCTCCTCCTGCCCGCGTGCGGGCTGCGCTTCTGCCGCTGGGATTCCCCGCCATCCCTTAGCGGGGGACGCGGGACCAGGATTGCTACAAAAAATGCTTAAAGGACCTTAAAATAATTTTTAAACAGCTCTAGTTTATATTTCCTCCCGTGCGCATCTCCCTCGCGCTACCGCCGCAGAAGGGGCGGGGCGGGGCCCGGCGGTGGGGGCGGAGCCCGCCGGGAGG
>JAOXNO010000008.1:12490974-12514497 GCA_028565335.1 Limnodromus scolopaceus
CGGCCACCCCCCCCCGCCGGCGACCCCGTGGATGGCCGTGTCCCCGTCCCAAAGGGCCCGCCCGGCTCCACCCTGTGCGGTTGTTCCCCCATCCCCACCCATCCGAGGGCTCGGCATCCGTAGGCGCTCAGGCTACCGGTCCCCTGTGCCCCCCGTCCCGTGCCTCCCCCCGCCCCTCACCCCGCTCAGCGTTGGGGGGGGGCCGGGAAGCTGCCGTGGGTCAGGGGCCGCTCGGCGTCCTTCCGCCGGGCAGCACGGTCCGTGCATCCCCACGGCCTGAAAGCAAGGTGGGAAACGGCCCGTGGGTTCCCCCCGCTCCTCCCCCCACGGGGTTTTTCCTACGCCCACCCCCCCCCAGCTCCCCGCCGGGCCCCGCAGCGCTCCCCGGGGACGGGCAGTGCCATCGCAGGGGCCCTGGCAGCGGGTGGCACCGGCGCAGGGCTGGTCCCCGGCAGCGTTTTTGGGGTGGCAGGAGGTACCCGTGGACACGGGGCCTGATCTTGGACTGGGGGGACACCGCGGGCTGGTGGGAACGGCCCCGGGCTGTGGCCTTCCTGGAGTACTTCTATTGGAGGGAAAAAGAAAGGAAAAACAAAACCCACCAAAACGAACAAAAAATCCTCAAATGAAGGCGCTGTGGTGGCCGAGCCAACTGATGGAGCCGCCGGGGGGCTGTGGCAGCTCAGGAGCACCCCGATACCTCACCGGGCCGGAGCCGCTCCCTGGAGGGGAGCAGCAGCGTCGCGCTGGGGGCAGAATCGGTGACGGAGGCATTTCTTCTCTCTCCCGGGGCAGAGGAAAACGTGTGGCTTTCGGTTCTCTCCCCGCAGCACCGCCTTCAGCCTCCTTCTTAAGGGTTGGTTTAGGGAGTTTAGGGGGCTTAGGGTTTGGCTTTGGTTTTTTCCAGTTTTGGGGTCTGGGTTAGTGCCTTTTCCCTCCCGGCGGGTCTGGCACTGGACGTGCGCCGTGTCCCCTCGCTCTGTGTCCACTGCCGGGGTGTGCGAGGCCACGATGGGTGTAAACTCCATCCCTCCGAAAACCCCCACCGGCCCCAAGCATCGCTGCCTGTGGGGAAACCTGGGGGCTGCCCCCCTCTGCCCACGCCGCGGTGGCAGGGGCTGGGCGGCGCGGTGGCCCTGCCAGCGGGACGGCCTGTCTCTGGGCAGGTGCTTTCCGCCTCGCTGGCTGCAGGCGCCGGGGAGCTCCTCCTCGCTCCCAGCATTGTTTGCGGATCCGATATTGTTTTCCCTGCTCCGGCTCGCCAGTGGGGCGGACGCCGGGCAGGCACCCGGCGGTGGTGCGGCCTTGCTGTGCTCTTGCCTGCTCGATGGCAGTGCGAGAAGGTGTCATTATTTTTTTTTTTCTAAATCTCCCAGCAGTTCAAAATATCTGAGTATTTCCATGCTGGGGGGCCAGAGGCAGAGGTGGGGTGGGGATGCTCCTGCGCTATCCCTCTTCCCGCTCGCCGAGGCCAGGATGGCCTGGCCGGGGGTACTGGTGACGAAGGCTGTGGTGGGAGGAAGGAGATCCTTGCAGCTCTGATGCAGCCACCAGCAATCCAGCGTAATCTCTGCTGTCTCCGAATTTAAGGGGTTGGAGGCGGGGGGGATAAGCTGGCCTGGCAGTGCTGCTGGGGAGGGACCCCTCCAGGGGCTACTGCGGGGGGGCGAGGTAGCAGAGTTTCCCCGTGCCCTCCCTTCCCAGTCCCAGGGGGCTGCCGGGGACTAGTCAAGCACTGAGCGGCCTCGCTCTGCCAGCAGCAGCCTGCTCCAGCACTGGGTATCGCACGTTCCCAGCACCAGCAGGGTTGGGATGGATGGCTCAGCCTCTTTCCCCCAAGCAAAGCCTGGGGAGCATTTCTTTGCATTGTTTTATCACCTGGAAACGTCAACGGCAGCGTCCCGCTGCTGGGAGGTCGGGTTTGTGTGCTACATGGAGCTGGGGAGCTCTGGGCTGGGTTCTCCTGGGGATGGCTGGAAGAGTACCCCTGGGATGGCTTGGGTGCCTGGAGGGGCATCCCTGGGGTGGCTGAGCAGGGAAAGGAGTCACTGTCCAGTCCCCTCAGCCTTCCAGGTGTGGCAGGTTAGAGGAAACTTTGGGTCTTTCTTTCCATTTTCTAATTTTCCTTCCTGGGCAGACGGGGCAGAGCTCGGCTTTCTCTGGGGACGGCTGTGAGGTGGAGGTGGCAGTGGCAGAGACAGGGGTGGCTCCTGCTCGGGGGTGTGCTAGTGAAGCTGGGTCCTGGCGAGGAGAGAGCCAGGGGAGAAGGTCGTGGACCACCATATCTGTGTCCTCCTGCCTCTGCGGCATCAGCAAAGCTTCAAACAGAGGCTGGCATCTCTTCCCCACCTGCATCTGCCAGAGCTGCAACCCAGAGGCCCCTGCAATAGATACCATCTCCTGGGACGCAGCGGCACATCCTCAGGGATGCCGAGGACAGGGACATCCTCGTCTTGCCGAGGGCATGATCTGAGCTGGAGGAAGGGCAGCAGCTGGCTTTGGAGGTGATGCAGCCGGTATTTTAGTTTTGGTTGGTGCTCCTTAGTTGTGTTTTTTCCTCACATATCCAGCACGCCTGGCTTTGGGCAGAAATGCTTCCTCGCCTATTTTCTGGCTGCATTTCCTGGAGCATTAGTGAGAGTCGGACTTCTCACCCCTTCTTGAGTAATTTTGTTGCCAAATTTAATCTATTATTATAAACAGAAAAAGATTTTCCAAGTGGGATGATGGGCAAGAACCTCTTTTTTTAATAACCCTGAAAACCCCGGCCCTGCTGCTGCAGCCAGCACTTTGCATCAGAAACACCTGGAGAAGCTGTTCAGCAAAAAACGAGTGGTCCTTTCTGGTCCAAGTGACCCATTTGGCCGTGTGCGAACCACCAGATCCTCGCTGCCTCTCCTCCTCATGCCTCTCCTCAGGGATGCAAGTGGGAGCACGGATGCCAGTGCTGTCATCAGCTGCCCCAGCTCTGCGGTGGTGGCTGTCCCCAGGGAGGATCATCCTTAACGCTGAAGCTGGGGCAGCTCCCAGTCCCTCTTGGGAGCAGGGCAGTGGTGGGACGCTGCGCCTGTGGCACTTGCCAGGGACTGGCTGCCCTGCAGCGCTTCCCAGGGCTCTGCCTGGGGACGGTCTCTGAGCCCCCTGGCACCGCATGGGTGGGTCTGCAGAAAGCAGATATTTCCAGCCCCAGGTTTTTCTCAAGACACAGAGAAGGTTGTCTGTGTCCCCTTGGTAGTGCTGGGCAATGGTGGGCAGTGGTCCCGCTCAGCGGCATGCACCCACCCCTTCCCTTTGAGCCCCCCCATGGCTGCAGGTCGGGTTGTGCTCTGCCACGCCGGTGCAGACTGTGTTTCCCAGCCGGGGTGCCGCTCCCCTGGGAGCTGCACGTTGCTCCCGAGTTTAATTTTCTGTGCGATTTTATTCTTGGGAGTTAACGTTCCCCCCACATTTTCTGGGGTGACATCTGCTCAGCTGGCTCCCACCATGAGAAGTGAGCCCTCATGGGTAGCTCAGGGGTGGGGGAGCTGGGGACGTGTCCCCCACGGGACTCTGTGGGTTGGTACCTGCACCAGGAACCTGGGCAGGGCTCCATCTGCAGCTCCCTCTAGGGAGGGGGAATGGACGGGAAGAGACCCCTGATCTCTGTCATCCCAATTCCCAACATGTTCAACATCAAGGAAGAGTCTATGGGGGAGATATGGTAAAAGTTCCTCCTTTCCTTTCGCTGCAGCTTACTGGGGACCCACAAACTCATGTGCACCCAGCGGTGCCCTGTGGGTGCTGGTGTGGGGACAGCCAGCCTTCAGGGAGAGGACACTGTGGTCCCGCAGCCTGGGAGATGTGGGGGTGGCGCTGTGCAGGGTCAGGCCTTTCCGACCCACAATTTCCTTGGCAGCTCTGGGTGTGGGTTTGGGATCCACAAGCGGTTGGTCTCGTGGGTTGGGAGCCGGACCCTGGCCTGACCCCGGGGCTGCGCTGCCTGGAGGGGGCTCCCTGGGGCTGCCATGGCCCCACAGAGCCCACCCTCCGTGGGGACGCCGGGGCCCTTACCACAGCATCAGTGGGGGGTGAGTCTGGGACGTCTGCCAGAAACGGCTCTTCTGGGCCATGGGGGTATTAAGGGAGGTGATCGGCTTAGCTCTGACGTGCACTTACGGGAGGGGCACTGGGGACAGGAGGGGTTATGTGGATGCTGGGGACAGGAGGGGTGACAGCGTGATAGGGGCACTGGGGATAGGGAGGTTGATGGTGCTGGGGTCTAGAGAGGTGATGGGGATGTTGGAGATAGAAGGGGGTGCCAGGGACAGGAGGGGTGACAGTGTGGCAGGGATGATGGGAACAGGAGGGAGGTGGGGGCACTGGGGACAGGAAGGGTGATAGCATGGTGGGGTCATGGAACAGGAAGGTTGATGGGGCTGCTGGGGACAAGAGGGGTGATGGGGATGTTGTGGATACGAGGGGTTATGGTGGTGATGGGGACAGGAGGGGTGACAGGGTGGCCTCTCCCCAGGTGCAAGGCACTGGATCCCTGGGCACTGGGGACAGGAGCTGCCATTGGTCTCATCCCTGCATTAATTCCGTAAACACAGTGCCCCAGTGCTTTGTCCCTGCAGGGGCTCTGGCCCTGATCCCCCACGGGTGACATGGCTCCCCCAGGCTGGCTGTCCCCTGGGGCACTGCCCCAGTGCTGGGGCATCTCCCACCCATGTTTGGGCTTTACCTACCGCTGCTGCTGTGAGGGTGACCAGAGCACCAAATAGCGGCAGCAGGCCTGTAATTAGCCGCTTCATGAGCTAATGATAATTGCAATGGGAAGAAACTGGCTGTTAAGTGCCTGGAGTGTGCTTTGAATTGGAGGAAGGAAGCGCAGCCAGAGCAGGTCCCGGTCCCTGCCTCTTCCCGTCCCAGAGCGCTGTGGCCTGGCAGCTGCCCACCCTCCCCATGGCGTGTTGCTCTTCTGCACAGATCAAGGGGGGGCAAAGCTTTTGTGGGACCAAAAGCTCCCATGCTTTGGCGGGGGGGGGGACTCATTGCTTCAGGCGGGTGACATGAGAGGTGATGCATCAGCTGGTCTGCTGGTGGGGGTGCTGGCACATCGCAGCACAGGGGTTCCCCAGGCTCCTGGTCCCTTCCTATAGAAAAGAGATGGCGAGAGAGGGGGAGGGCAAAATGTAGGGAAGGTGCCGCTCTGGCTGTGCACCCGTAGCACCCATGGGTGCTGCCTGGGCTCAGGGGAGGAGTGCTGCTGGGGAGACCATGGCGCTCACGTGCAGGAGGAGCAGCTCTGCCCCAGGGAGCTCATCGTCTCGCATCTGCCAGGGATTATTTCCCAGCTGCCGCTAAGCCGGGGGAGAGGGCAGCCCTGCTGAGCTGCCGGTAATGTGACCCGTCCTGCAGCTGTAATTCTGGCTTCCTGGCTGGAAAGGAGAGGGTTTCCCTGAGCCAGCCACCTCTTGCAGAGGATAAAATCCACAAAAAAATCTCCAGGTCCATCTGTTTCGGAACTATCTGCAGCCCTTTTCAGGAGCCCCAGGATGCTGTATTCATGAGCATCCCCGGGATGCCTCTGTGCATCCCAGGAGCTCCCCATTTTCTGGGCTCACGGCCCCCCCCATTTTCTGGGCTCACAGGCCCCCCCAGTTTCTGGGCTCTCTGTCCCAGTAGGATGCAATGTCCCACAGGCCTTTATCGCTGGTGGTTGCTGAGTCAGCGTGGGTGCCGCCATGGGCGCAGCCCGAGAGGGGTGGGGTGATGTGGCCCCTTGCTTTTCTGCCTTGCCCTGCGTGTCCCCTGGGACGTGGGCTGCCTGCCTGGGGCTCCCCGCTCATGAGCCATTGGAAAGCCATAAGGGTCAGCTCCTGTAGCCTCCGGGACCTGCCGATTAGTGGCTGTGTCCCCAAAGCCCATCTCAGGGAGATGGGCTGGTGGAAACACCAAGGCCGATGCCGGGCACGAGGTGGAGGGTGGGGGCAGGACAGACGGACTCCCCATCCCGACCGAAGCCACCTGTGCTGCCGCTGCCTCCGAGCTGCTCGAGGGCGTTTAATCAGTGAAATGGTGCTGGTGCCTCCTTACAAAAGGCTGCAAAATGTCTCCCGGTGGCGTGGGACGCAGCGGGGTGTGGGAGGGCTCTGGCTTTGCCAAAGAGCGTCTGGCCCTGGTGGGCGCAGTGGTGCTTTGCTGGGAGCTGCTGCTGCGGGGTTTTATTCGAGCCTGGGAGTGGGGGCGTGTGGCTGCTCACTGATGGCCGAGCTGTGCTGGCACGGCCATGCCTTCGTCCGGTGGCTCCTCAGGTGCTCATGTGGGGGAGGTGGGCTCACATCTCCCACCTCCCCACCAGCAGTGACGGCCCTGCAGGCAGAGCTGGCTGGTGGCTGTGGCTCTGCTGCACCATGGCTTACCAGGCAGGCAGGCACCCTGGCAGACGGGGCTCTGGTGCTGCCCTGCTGATCGGCCAGTGCCAGGAGGAGGGAGCTGGACCCGAACCCTTCCCTCGAGGCTGCTGAGGGCTTCAGGTGGGTCCACGCTCTGAGCAGAGCTGTAAAACCTCCTGCACCACAGGGCACAGCCTGCTCCAGTGCGGGTATGGCGGTGGTGACAGGCATGCCCATCCCCTGCGATGCCAGCACAGCGAGGCACCAGCACCATCCCGTGCTGCCCATCAGGGTGTCCCGGAGCACTGCGGGGATGTGAGGAGGGGTCCCCTTGCTGGGGGCCCCGCATTGCGCACCCGCCATTCGCACACCATGCCCATGTGGGGCCAGCACCAGTGACCCACTTGCAGTGGCACCCTGCACCTTGTCCCCAGCTGGCAAAGAACAGCAAGGTCCCTTTGGGCACGAGGTGCCCGTGGGGGCAGCCTGGCATCCCCAGTAAGGGTGGATGCACACCCAGCCGAGCTGGGGCCGGCAATGCAGAGCCAGCACTGGTGTGAGTGGACACGCTGGGGAAATGGCATATGGCACCTGGTTTTCTTTTTTTTTAATTATTTCTTCTTTTCCTGAATATCTGAGGCAAAGCACTTGTGGCTGGAGACAGCCCTGGCAATGTGGGGTCACCCTGGCTCATTGAGGGATGCAGCGTGTCCCCCTCCCGGAGGCGGAACGACCTCTGTGGGGCTGGAGCTGCCCTGAGCAGCTGGAAGGGGACAGCGAGCTGGGGCTGGAGCTGGCAGTGCCCAGGGATGGGTGGGCTGGGGGACTGGAGGGGTCTCCCTCGGTTTGTTGCCCCCTCACCTGCCGCAGGCGAGGGAGTCGCATCCTCTGCCACCTCCCAGTGGAGGTGCCGTTTCCTGGAGCCATTTCCATCTGGCCAGGTGCCATCTCCCCTTCCCACAGTGCCCATCAATCCCACTCCTCTGCCCCTGCTGCACCAGGTGGGTTGCCAGGGCGGAGAACAGGGGGTTTTCTGGCCTGTTAAGGGGTGTGAGTAGCAATGACACAAAAATCCCACTCCCTCAGCCTGGCAGGGGGAGGCTGCCTGGTGCTCCCCCAGCCCCAGATCACAGCAGCAGCTTGAGATTTTGGGGTGCTTGTAGATGGGGTCTGCTCTAGAGCGGGGCCGGGCTCTGGGGTGACGTCAGTGGTCTGGGAGGTGAAGTGTGGGGGTTGCCGAGGGTTTGGTGTCCCCCACCCCTGGGGAAGCCTGGCTCAGTCCCTCTTGGTCCTCCGTTTGGTGGCATTGAACCTGGAGGGGGTCAAGGCTCTGGGAGCCCATTGTGATGGCCTCGGGGCTGCAGCAGGCAGCTGTCCTGGGAATGGCACCTGGCTCCTCTGCCACCCAGCCCCTCTGTCACTGTCTTTGCAGGCCCCTGCCCGCCCCACACACTTGGTCGGTCTCTTCCAGCACCGGGTGCACACTGCGCTGCCTGCACAGCAGGGCTCCAGCATGGGCAGCGCCTGCCGGGGCTGGGGCTCCAAAGCAGCCAGCAGTGGCCTTTTACCTGGGTGACTGCCCGTGGTGGCATTTTCTGTCATTCCTGGGTGGGGACGCTGCTGGTGAGACTGGTGGAAGCAGGCTGCCGCCTGGCAGGCAGAGGGGTGCTGCCGCGGGGTCACTGGAGGGACAGCCCTGTCCCCAAGCCTGCGGAGCAGAGCTGCTGGCACTGTCCCTTGGCCGTGACATAAGCCCTGCTGGGGACCGTCTCTGCCAGCATGCTTTATCAGCTGGGCCAGACCTCAGCGCCTGCCCGGCTGAACCAGAAAAGCTGGAAGCTGGGACACGCACCCCAGTGGCCTTGGGGACTGGAAGGCCGGTGGCACGTGGCCTTTGCCTGGACAAACAACTTTTGCTGCAGCAAAAAGCAAACATGTGCTTTCGGCCGCAGCATGCTCTCAGGGGCCGGCGCACGCCGGTGCTGCCGCAGGAGGGCCCAGGCTGTGTGGCCATGGCTGTGCCACGGCCTCTGTCCCCACGAGCAGCCTGACGTGGCCAGCGTCCCCCTGTTCCCACTGTGCCGGGGTCGGCATTTCTGGAGAGCCCTGCTCAGCCACCTCCGTGTGCAGGAGGGGTCTCCATCTGCTGCATTTTCGGGGGCAGGAGCAGGGCGGTGACGTGAGCGGCTGCAGGCAGTGGCGGGGCTCTCGCGGGGACTGCCGGGGTGGTGGCAGAGCTGCACTGGCCGGGGCCGCGGTGCCAGTGGCTGTGCCCGGGCAGGGAGGTCACTCTGGGGGGGTACAGCCCTGCCTGAAGCCCGGCTCCCCTCCGCCTGTTTCCAGGTGCGAGAAGCAGCCGGGCAGGGGGTATGCAGCCGGGTCGGGGTATGGTGTCTGTCCCACAGTTGGAGTGTGTCACCTGTGGTTGTTGTGTGTCACACGTGCTCAGTGTGTGCAGCCGGAGCGGTGCCAGGGCTGGGGCAACCCCAAGTGTTCAGCCCAGCTCTTGCTGTGTTAGTGTGGCTGCTGGTGACCACCCGGCTCACTGCGGGGGCCATGTCCCTGGGCACGGAGGGAGTGGGGCTTGGGCTTTCAGGGTGTCTCAGCCCACCAGCTCTTGCCTGCTGCTGAGCAGGAGCATTGGCCCCTGCCCCGGGGGGGCTGTGGGGTGGAGGGAAGCAAGACCTCGAGGGCTTGGGCATGATGTGGGGCAGCTCCAGCCCTTCAGAACCAGGATCAATTCCCAAAGCCTGGGGGAGAGCCCCAGAGGGTGCCAGCTCTCGGGGGAAGCCGGGAAAGCAGGCAGGCTACAGGAAGGTCGTACATCACCTGGCCGGAGGAGGAGGGGTGACCTTGGAGTGGAGCTGGCAGACACCACACTGCTACATGGCTCCGGCTGCCAGTGCTCTGCCATGCCCTCAGCCGTAGCCATCCCTCAGCTGCAGCCTCACACCAGCACACGGAGGCTCAACGTGGGAGTGCAGAGCTGCACCCCTGTTCCCCGGGCACCCCAATATCTCCCCATGCCTGGCTTGGCCCCGGTTCCAGTGACCGTCCCCCACCAGGGGCCGTGTCTTGCTGCCGTGCATGGCCGGACCCCTGTGGCCCGGGGTGAGCACCATGCCCACGGTGGCTGATGCCCAGTGGACTCAACCAGCTCACGCCGCTGGCACCGGCACCCCGTCAGCTGGCAGGCTGGGTGCTGGCGGTGCCAGCACACAGAGCGTAAGAGCTCCGACCAGTGCTCAGCACTAATTAATTATCCTCTTACGTTAACTTTTATCTCTCTATCTGCAGCAGTGACGCAGCGGGGGCAGGTCTTGCCTTCCCAGCCACCCGGACGTCCTCCTCAGTTTTATTTTTGTTTCTTTTTCACCTGTATGTTTTGGCATGAATGTTGAAAAACAGCTTCGCCCAGGGCCACGAGTGCCAGCAGCTCCGTGCCCTGCCCAGCCACGGTGAGACATTGCCAGACCCTGTGGCATTTGGAGGGTGCAGGGGAGACACCCCTGCTGTGGGCACCCCTTGTCTGGGCACCCCGCTCCTCTCGGGGCGCACACCAGTGGCGGGCATGGCTCTCCTGGTGTGGGTCCTCGGGGCTGGGGGTGCTGTGCTGAGCCTTCCCCCCAGGATAACCTGCCCAGGGGATGTCCGTGTGTGCGTGCACCTCGCAGCTTGCACGCCAGCGTGTCCTCCTGTGCACGGGGCTGTTCCTGCTCCCATGCGTCCCCGCTCGTGCTCACCCACTGTTTGTCTTTCCATGCCAGCTGCACAGTGTCCCACTCGCCCACTGGCCTTGGGCTCAGCTCCTGCCTGCAGGGAGCCACCTTGCCTTCTCCAGCACTGGCAGCTTGTCCCAGCCCAGAGCCCAGTTCCCAGGGTGGCAGTGGTCAGGATCAGATGTGCCCCCATGGCTCCTGGGTGCCAGCACGCATGGCGCTCAGTCCCTGGCGCTGCCTAAAGGTGCCCATTCTCACTGGCTGGGCTTTGGGGTGTGCTCAGAGAGTGGCAAAGCCCCCACAAATACCCTCACCCTGCGGGGTGCCCGTGTGGTGATATCTGCTCACTAAAAACGATTGATTACACATGGGGAGCTTAATTAGATCAGTGCCCGCCTGTCTCGCTCCTAATCCCAGCCCGTGATGGCTGGGCAAACATAGCTCGTTCCTCAAATAGAGATAATGACCTTTTTTTATATTCTAGGCTGGGATTTATTTAACTGGTTGCTGGGCACTGGCTCGGGGCTGCCTCCCCCTCACCCCTCCCACTGCTCCGAGATGGCTCCAAGGCAGCTCTGAGGGTCCCACTGGGGTCTCACAGTACTGGGTGGCCACAAGTGCTGGGTGACCTGTCCCAGGGTGACTTCCTCTGGCCAGTGACCAGCTTTCGGCAGCGCCTCTTTTGGGGGAATGTGTCTATGGGTCCATTGCACAGGTGGGGGTCTCTGGTGTGTGTCCCCCAGTGCCCCACAGGGATGTGGCACGTCCCCACCCCTGGGGCTGCACAGTACCAACACTTCCTTCTGCCCCTGAGAGGCTGCGTATTTTGGCTGTTTTGTGATTTTTAAACAAAGTGGCCTTGAGACTGAGCCCAGGGCGGGTGAAGCAGGCAGCCGAGTCCAATTTCTGTACTTAAATGCCCGATTATTTTCCCATAATCATTAATTCTCCCCCAGCCGCCTGGCTGACCCCCACACCATCCCTGGGAGCAAACCTGGCTCCTGCGGGCGCAGGGGGCTCTGCCCCCTTACCCAGGGCTCATCCCCTCCAGGCTGCCGTAACCGGTGCAGGGTTTAGCCAACCCTAATTGCTGCAATTAGCAGCTGGCAAGAAAACTCTGCCTGAAAGAGAGTCTGGGCCAGGCGGTGGCTGCTTCCCTCACCCCCGGTGTGCTGCGGAGTTGGGAATGCTCGGGAAAGCCCCCAGAGTTGGGGTGCCTCTTCTGGGGTGCTTGGTGCCATGCTGCACCCGGGCTGTCCCCGGCGCTGCTGTCCCTCCGGGGGTGGGGACGGGCAGATGGCAGGTGCTCTGCCCGTGGGCGGGCGAGGACTGGCGGGGATGGCTCAGGGAGTGTGGGATGGTGCCTGGAGCCGGCTCCTGCCGTGAGTCACCGTCGGGCCGGGGGTGGCCAGGGCTGGCCCCGCTCCCGGTGCGGGTCTGCGGCAGGGCTACCTGCTGCTGCCTGCAGGGAAGGTGCTGGCAGGGCCACGGGTGGCAAGGTGAAGAGCAGGGCTAGGGGAGCTGTGTGCTGCACCCCCTCCAGCTGTGCCCAGCCCAGGACACCAGGGGACTAAGCGGTACCCGGTGCCACACTGACACCAGCTTGCGGTGGGGACACGGCAGTGGGGATGTCTGTGCTCATGCCCCTGCAGTGCCAGCAGTGTCACCGTTCCTGGCAGCAGCTCCTACTGCTGCCGGTGAAAGCTGGGACCGCAGTGTCCCCATAGCCCCATGCCACAGGTGAGACCTGTGCTCTGGCCCTGTGTGTCACTGTCCCACCTGGTCACGGTTCCTCTCTCCATCTCCACACATGGTTGGCCACCTCTCCATCACCTGGTGTCAGGACTCAGCTTTGCACAGGACCTGGGGACTTTGTGTCCCCTCAGAAGGTTCCACGGGCTTGAGCCAGGCTGGGGAAGGACCGAGGCTGCTCCTGCCCAGGGCATGCTGCCAAAAAGTCACCAGCACGTTGGGTCCGTATGAGGTCAGAGTGTGCGGGACTCGTGCCTGTCCTCAGGTACTGGAGGGGTTCCTGGGTCTGACATGGAAACAAGATGCTCCGTGAAGCCACGGAGGAGGTTTGGGCTGTGGTGCGTTGCCATGGGAGGGCTGGGTCCCTCCGTTTTCCCATGTTACGATGTCAAAGGGATGGAAACCGAAGCTGCTGCTGCCTGTGATGACCTGTCACAGCCTTGCTGAAGCTTTGGGGAGGTCATTTGGGTGGTTTTTTGTTTAACAGCTACCACGGAAGCATCGGTTTGTGTTGGTTGGATTTCAGCTGCCAGCCTGCTGGGCCACTGCCTGCGTGGTGCAGGCGGGGGCTGGAGACCCTCATCGCTGCCAGCTCTGCAGGAGTTGGGGTGTCCTGCAGCACCCTGGGGCTTGGGGCATCCTACAGGATGGTGACACCCTGGGGCTCGTGGTGTCCTGTGGGATGGCTGCACCCTGGGACTCGGGATGTCCCAGGGGATGGCGGCAGCCTGGGGCTTGCTTTGTCCAATGGACATTGGCATCCTGGGGCTTGAGGTCCTGTGCAGGACGGGCACTACATGCTCTTCCCTGCAGGCAGCAAACAGCCTTACACAGGTCAGAAAATCGTGCCGTATCTTGAGTCGGAGGGAACCCATAAGTATTGTTGAGGCCAGCTCTGAGGTAGTTGGAGCCCGTGCTTAATTGCAGTCAGTGATAGCTTTGCTTAGGCAAAGGGGAGCAGAGGGGCAGGTCTGATGAGCACATCTGCCCCCGTTAGCTGCAGGGGGACCTGCTCTCCGCAGGTGTGGCCAGGGCGGCTGGATCCCCCACCAGGAGGCCACAGGGAGCGCTTG
Organism: Limnodromus scolopaceus; assembly: GCA_028565335.1. NCBI lineage: Eukaryota > Metazoa > Chordata > Aves > Charadriiformes > Scolopacidae > Limnodromus > Limnodromus scolopaceus. Next base: position 12,503,893 of record JAOXNO010000008.1, read on the forward strand.
ACCCCTCTCCTCCTCCTGACCTGTTTTGTCCTGTCCCTGCAGCAGCGTCGTGTCCCCGGAGCCTGGACTGTGCCCTGCAGCGCCGGGAGTTCTGCCCACCGGGGTCGGGTGCCTGTGGCCCCTGCCTGTCCCCCTTCCAGGAGGATGACCATGGGCGATGCGTCCAGAAGCAGCTCTCTCCCAGCGGTAGGTGCACCCAACTTGCTGTGGCTCCTTCTGTGATCCTCCTGCCCGCCAACCTGTCTGCAAACTTGCCCTGCACCTCCACAGCTGCAGGAGGTTCTCCTGCCTCGGGGCAGCCTCCAGCTCCAGCAGCCCCCCAGGCTCCTCTGGCTTCTCCTTTCCATGGCAGCCGTGTCCCCATGGGGACAACAGCTCTGCTCCCTCTCACCGCAAGCCCTGGCTCACCAGCGCTGTGGGGTGGTTTGGGGGCTGGTGGGGAGCGCACAGACCCACCCCACTCCTTGTGCATCCTTGCAGCCATGCCGGTGACTGCATGTGCCACTGGCCCTGCTAGCACCCAGGGTGCCCAGGAACCCAGGGATGGGAGGGAGCCCAGGTGGCTGCTGGGGTTCTATGGGACAAAGGCTTTTTGGAGTAGGGGACATGGCAACACAACCCCAGGCTTTGCAGGAGCAGGGTAGCAGCTTTTGGTGCATGGAGCTGTGACTCGTGCAGACCCCATAGTGGAAGCAAACGGGTACCCGTGGCCTCACTCGTCCCAGGGCTGAGCCATGCCAATGTTCGGGATCTCAGTAGGTGGTTCCCAATGGTTTGAGATGTTGGGCTGTGGTTTGGGTCTGCCATCTCCTCCTCTACTGGTGCCCAGCATCCACACTGGTAGGGCTGGAGTCGGCAGCACTGGTTGGAGCCCTGCCTGGCTGCAGACAAGGGCATTGAGTGTTATTGCCCAGCTCCTTCCCCAAGGGAGTTGGTGGGCTGTGGCAGCCTGGGGGGCTGTGTGGTGCCAGCGGGCAGAGAGATGGGCAGGGTGTCCCTGGGCAGCAGCCACCCGCAGTCACCCCGCACAGGGCTCTCCCCGCCGCTGCTGCGGTGCATGGAGGGTGCTCCCGGTGCAGCCACGGCACCTGCACCCCGGCTCAGCCACATGAGTGGTGCTGGGGGCTGGGCACAGGCAGTTCTTAGGGTGACCCTCAACTATTCATGTGGCTTGGAAAGCTGTAGGCAGAGCTGTTTCTGTGCCCCCACCCCATGTTTTTTCTTGCAGATTCAACAGGCAGGTGAATTAAGACTGTAATCATGGCTCCACCCAATTATTTTTGCTTTAACTAAAGTTGAGCAGCCTCTGTGTGTGGGGAAGGAGCCAGGACCCAGCCGTGTCCTTGCAAACCACTCCTGGGGGGGATTCCGCTGGGGAGCACCTGGGTGTGAGGTGGGGGCTCTCGAGCGCCCCTGAAGCACCTCCCTGCCTGCTGCAAAGTGCATCAGCACCTTCTTCCAGCCACCCTTTTCTGCCTGCTTTTTGCTACTGCTGCCCCCAAAACCCCCTTGCTAAGGGGTGGTTGGGTTTTCCAGGGTGGGCAGAGCCCATGGTGCCTCCTGAAGCCTGTGGTGGGTACCCCACAGCATTGCCCGGCCCTGGCATGGGGCTGAGTTGGAAACACACAGTGTGGCTCATCCCCCTGCGCCCAAGCTGCGTGGAGGGTCCTCTGGGTTTTTGAGAGGGTTGCTTTGTGTTCCAGTTCCTGTGTCTTCAGCAGGTTTGGGGTACCACCGGGGTGCAGCCAGAGCTGCCCTTTGCCTGTGGGTCAACCCAAGCTTTGCAGCAGGTGGGCATATGGGGGATGGCAGAGCCCATTGTGCCCTTCGTGCCACCAGGGGCAAGAGGATCACCCCTTAAATCAGGGGGGAGATCCCTAAAGGACGGCCCTGGCTCTGCGCAGCCCTTTGGCTCTCAGGCAGAGGGGCTGGGCTGCACTGGAATGGGGATGGCTGAGGGGGGACAAGAGGGGACAGCACAGCGATGGGGTCCAGGCTTGTGTTTGTCAACAAGCAGGGGTCCGATGGGCAGATGCCCCAACTACAGGCTCCACATCAACGGGTACCAAACGGCTTTAACAGTTCTTTGTGGTTTATTTTTTAATGTGAAGCCTTGGGAGCAAATTCCCCTCTCAGAAGGGGGGGAGCAAATTCCCCTCTCAGTTGCACATGCGCCGGCATCTCCATAGCAACCCCGCTCCGTGCCAGCTTTGGCAGGGAGATGCAGCCACAGCAGCATCTTCGCTCGGTTTGGCGGAGTGATGTGGGACCGCGGTAGCATCCTCTCCCAGCTTCTCGGGGACAGCGGTAGCATCCTCTCCCGGCTTTGTCAGGGAGATGCGGGACCACAGTAACTTCCTCTGAGAGGATGCTGGGAGGGTGTCAGCAGGATGGAGACAATCCCAGGGTCTCTCCCCGCCCCGTCCTGGTGTCTCAAGCAATGCCACCACCTTCTGGCAGCAAAAGTGTGGGTACAGGGAGAAAAAAAAAAAAAGGCAGGCTCCCCTCCCAAATCCTCTATTTTAGCATGCGGGGGAGCAGTAGCATCCTGAAGACGCCCAGCTCCTTTTGGCAAAGAGACACCAATTTTTCCCACGGCTGCTTTTGCCTCCTGCCTGTACCTCAGTCTGGCCGCAGCATCCAGATGCCCGGTGGAATGGGGAGAGCCCGCAAGGATGCGGAAGGGCTGCAAGAGCTGCATTTGGAGGGGGATGTGATGCAAACGGAAGGGGTTACCATGGCTCAAGGATGCCTAGCCCTTTAAAGGGGCTGCCCACGCAGGGTTAGGCATCCTTGAGCCGCTTGCGACTGCTGGTGATGCCATCCTGGGATCCCAGCTGCTGCCGTGCTCGCTGCTGCGCCATCCCTGCCATCCTGGCAGGAGGGTGGGCAGCAGTTGAGGCTCTTCTTCTCCAGCATACCTGTGCAGGCAGGCACCGAGAACAGCTTTTTGGGGTGAAAAGCGGCGTTTTTGGGGTCTCAGGAGGGCGATGCACGTGAGCAGTGTGTTTGTGCCATTAGTGATGGCATGCATGGGTGTCTCAGCGTACCCAGCGCAGCGCCAGCATGGAGGTGAGATGGGATGTGCAGGACCTCATGATGATGCTTCAGCCAGGCAGGCAACCGGCTGCCTGCACCTCACTGGCACTGCCTGTCCCCAAAACACTGCCAGCACCACGATGCTGCATGCTGTCTGAGCATGCCACAGTAGGTTTGCATGATGTGGTTTGGGCTGGTGGGTCCTGTCTCTGCTCCTGCCTGCACGGGGAGCCAGGGCTGAGTCCCCCTGGGCTGCAGGAAGCGCTTTGGGAAGAGGTGGGAAATGGGGGTCCCGGCTTGTGGACCTGGGGTTTCCCCCTCCCTGCTTGCTGTGCTGCCAGCAACCAGGAAGACATCAGCCATCCTGGAGCAGGACTATAGAAATAAGTGGATTTGTAGGAATTTTGTGCCCTCCTGTGGAGACTGTCAACATCAGGTTTCCTCTGCCTGGGGCAGAAGCCACGCATGTTCCTTCTTGCTCCTTGCTGTTCCCAAACCCATCACAGTGACGGGTGAGACCCCTGTGTGTCCCAGGATTGAGCCATGGAGACCCTGGGGAGAGGAGACCCCAAGGAAGGGTTGGGGGAGAGCAGCTGGGCTGGAGTGCTGTGTGCCAGCCTGGCCGTACCCTCCCTGCTGCAGGCAGCTGGGGGGACCTGCCATGAGAGGGCACCCGTGCCCTGTGCTCGGCCAGTGCAAGCCCTGCAAGCCCAGTGTGAGTCCAGTGTGCCCCCTGTGCATGCCCTGTGCATACCCTGCGTGCCCCCTGCATGCCCACCTTGCTGCAGCAGGGCTGGGGTGCCCCTGGGAGCCCGTCTGTCTCAGCTTCTCTCGCAGCCTGGGGCAGCCAGGCAGGGTCAGGGGGGCAGTCCCAGTCCCCTGTTCCCCAGGGAGCAGCCTTGGCCAGCGTTCCCCCTACCAGCCATGCCCAGCAGGAACCAGCCCTCGATGCCAGGCTGCTTCCACCCCGCATGCATTGCGGGGTGGCAGATGTGTCACTGGGGGACATCTGAGCTGCCAAACAAAGCAGGGGCATGGGGTTTTTTAACAGCTGAAAGGGAACTTGGCGATAAAGCTGGCTAATACAGGTGAGCGGCAGAGCCCGGGCGCTGCTGGCAATGTCAAAAGCCACCAAACAGCACGGCTGCCTTGGTTCTCCTTGTGCCACTTCGCACAGCAGGAGGCTCAGAGTGACCAGGGAGCTGCTCCTGGATGGTTTTCCAGCTTTGTTTTCCTTTTCCAGCAACATCATGTTCATCCTCCTGCAGTGCTGGCTGTTGCCCAAGGCCAAGGGGTGTCAGGGCAGGGCTGGGCTGTGCACCCTCTTACCAGAGGCACCCACACGGCCTGGTCCCCCAGGCCCGATGGTGACGCGTGTAGGCACGGGCAGGGCTGTCCCCTGGGTCCCAGGGGAATGGGGACAGGCCTTTCCCTGAGTGCAGTGAGGAGCTAGAGCCAGGATGTCCCCATACCGAGCTGTCCCCATGGGGCACAGGGCTGTCTCGCTCAGTTCCATGCCAGCTCCTCTGCCCATCAGGAGACCCTGGCCCCATCTTGGCACCTCGGCATGATGGCACTCACCCCTTGGGAATAGCATTGGTGGCACAGCCCCAAACCTGGCACCATTTGGCCATGTCATTGCTTTGCAAATAACAGGGTGCAAAGAGCTGGGAAGACCCAGGGTGCATGGGACATGTGGCACTCTGGCTCCTGCCAAGGACAAGAGGCTGGGGGGGGTCTGGGGAGACAGGGCACGGGGTGGGGGGGGCAGGAATGGTGGCTTTTCATGCACTTGTTTAAAGCTAAAGTGTCCCCCTTTTAAATTGTTTTTTTGGCTTGTGTGGCTCTGAGTCACAGGGCGGCCAAGTGGCCTTTGTGCCTGACTCCAGAGGGAACCGGGGTTTATTTCCAAACAGTGAGAGCGAGGACAGATTCGAGAGGAGCTGTAATTGTTATAACCTTGAATTATCTGGGAACGGAGCTGCCAGTACCACCTCGCCTTTGTGTGTCTTGATTTACCCTCCAGGGCTTCCCGCTGGGGGCAGCCTGAATACGGCAGCACCGAGCCAGAGGGAGCAGGGATGGAGACAGGGATGTCTCCCACCTTTGAAGTTGAGTTTAATCCTGTTAAAAGCAGAATGGTGAGCAGCGGAGCAGCTTGACTCTGCTCGGTGAGCGTGGGGGCAGTGGGTCCCCTGCTGCTCCGCGCTGTCACCCCACGGGTGGGCACCCCTGGGCTGGGGTGGGGGTCCTGCCCATGCACCACACCACAGGGGCACCTGGCCCTTTGTGGGTCCCTGGCATGCACTGCGCTGGGGCACGGGCTGGGGCAGCCACCTGTGAAATGCCCAGCCAGCCCCTGGGGACATGGTGGTCCTCCCTGCATGGGGCACCCTAACCCCCTCCCCAAAGGGGCCGCATCCTGCCAGGTGTGGGGCAGAAACCAGCCCCTCAGCTGGAGCGAGGGCTCCCACCAGCTCCTGGATGGCCCCAGATGAGCTCTGCTCTGGGGTGGCTCCAGCCCCCTGGGCTGTACAGGACAATTTGGGGTGACAACCAGCATTCAGGTGTCTCCTGCCTACTCTTGAAAAGGCAGGGTCTGCGATTTGCCCTGGTAGCACTGCCCCTCACACCCTGCAGCAGCGGGGGGGCTGTGGGGTGTCCCTGCTGGCTCAGGGCCATTGTGTGGCCCCAGGTGCGGGGACACGGGGCAGCTCCTGAGCAGTGGGTGCTGGCAGCCTGCCTGCTTCTACAAGGCTCTGCAGGACCCACTGCCTCTGGCACAGGGAAGGCTGCAACCACTGTTGCTCCTGAAACCGCCAGCATTTGTGGGGTGAGAAGCAACCCAAAAGCAGTGAGGACACGTGCAGATCCCAGGACTCGGCTTCGGCACGGCCGCTGTGCTGGGGGACTGGGTCTGGGGGGGGGGGGCGCTGGACTCAAACACACATATCCCAGGGTGCCCATCTGATGCCCGCTCTCTCCCCGAGCAGGGCGGATGTCTGTTCCCAGCTTGGAAGCAGAAATCGATTTTCTGGCGGATGTGCTGGCCAGGCACGAGGCTCCTCGCCCCCAGCCGCTGCGGGATAGCAAGCCCAGGAGTAAGTGCCTGCTGCCCCACTCCCACCACTCCCTGCGGCAGTGCCGGGGACCCCACGGCAACCAGACCCTGCACCCCAGGCTGGTTTGCCCTCCAGAGCTGCCCGGGTGCTGCTCTGCTCACGGCTCTACCTTCTCCTGCAGCCACCTCAGTCCCTGCTGGTGGCAGACAACGCGTGGCCAGTGGGCTGAGAGAGGAACTTCTGCAGCGGGGTGCCACCGGCAGCAAGGCAGCAGTCACCCTCCCCACCTCCACCAGCACCACCGTCCCCAAGTACCCGGTGGAGGCATCTCCCATCCCTTCAAATGACAACGTGGTACTTGGTGAGACCCTGGAGGCAGGCAGGGGGGGGGTTTCACGTCCTCGCTGGGGAAGTGTGGGCTGGTGGCAGTGTGCCACCGGCCTCACCCACTGCCCCTCTGTGTCCCCCTCCACCTCTGCAGGGCTGATCGCGGTGTGCACGGTGGCTGGGATCTCAGCGCTGATTGTGGCTGCAGTCTGCTGGTGCAGGTGAGCAGGGGGGTGCTGGTGCCAGCCGGTCCCTCAGTGTCCTTGTGCCCACAGCAGCTTGTTCCTGTGCTTCCCCAGGCGCATGGCGGGGTTTGGAGCAGCGGCACTGGCTGCCATTGCCAGTCCCCCTTCAGACATACCATGGCCACCGGGGTACGGCATCTGCTGGTCGGGGCTGGAGGACAGTGGCAGGACACCCCTGTGCCTGGCATAAGCCATGATGCCTGGGAGTGAGTGGCACTTGGTTTGGGCCTGCAAGCGCTGCAGCGCTGGGTGCTGACACCCCCAGCACGTTGGTGCCTCATGCCAAGGCCCAGTGGGACGCTGGTGGCTGTGATGAGGTCCCTGTGCACTTGCAGGGCCACCTGGCCTGGGGATGCCACCCATCATGGGTGCTATTGCAGGGAACAGGGATGTGGGTGGGAGGACTGAGCCCCCCTGGGGGATCAATAGCTCCTGTATGGAGTCACCTCCTCCGGTGGCTCCTGCCAACCACTCTCCTCTCCCTTGGCAGGTTGCAGAAGGAGGTCAGGCTGGCACAGAAAGCAGACTACTTGTCACAGCGAGTGACCAGCCCCCTGCCCTATGACAAGATCTCGGTAAGGCCCTTGCAAGGTGTTGAGCACTGGGGCCAGGCATGTGCCTTGCTTGAGGGGCTTCTGACACGGTGGGGGACACCTACCAGCTGGGCTTGGGGCTCTCCAGAGCCTGGCCTTCATGCCTGTCCTTACTCTCTCCACAGCCTGGGGACAAGACGCTGGCTCAGAGCGCCCAGATGTACCACTACCAGCACCAAAAGCAGCAGATGCTCTCCATGGAGAAGTAAGCAGCCCTGGGAGTAAGTCACCCCAGGAGCGCAGAGCAGACCTGATTACTGGTCCATGACCTGCCATTAACTAAGGTGCCATTAATTATCCCCTTGGACTTCACCCCCTCTCTGCATCCTCTCCCCCCAGGCATAAAGAGGAGCCCAAGCTGCCGGACTCGGCATCGTCTGACGAGGAGAATGAGGATGGAGACTTCACTGTGTACGAGTGTCCCGGGCTGGCTCCGGTACGGTGGGCGTGAGGTGGCCGGGGGCACCCTGTGCATGCATGGAGGGATCCAACCTGTGCCTGAGATGTGAGGCTCCTTGCTAGGAGCCTTTTAAACACGTCCTTTGTCAAACCCTGAGGTGGTCCCTGCCCTGGCCAAGTCTCACTGGAGCTCTCCAGTGGGCAGGAGTGGGTGCCCTGGCCACTGGAGCCATTCCCTGGGGAGCGCTGCCCCATGGCCCTAGGCTGGAGCAGCCCTTGACAGAGCCAACCCATCGTCCCTGTGGTGCCAGGGACACGGTCACCTCAGGCTCTTGGACACTGGGACAGGGGAGCTCGTCCTGGTGCCTCCCCAGCGCAGGGACCAGGTACCTGTGACCCTTCAAAGCCAGGGGGGACTTTCCTGGCTGGCAGGGGACCCCGGGGAAGGACAGCTCCAAACAGCCCTGGGTACAAAGAGCACAAAGAGACCCGAAAGGAGCCTTTCACATGGTAATGGCTGCGGAGCCCGGCCATCAGGGCCCAGATTAAGGGTCATCATTAGGTCTTTACAGGCCCATTAAAGGGCACTTGATGGCGAGCAGGCAGTCTGGGCGAGAAACCCCATTCCTGCTAGCCAGGCTGGGGGTCCCATCCCAGCCGGGACCATGGGTTTTACACACCATCATCCCATCCCAGCATCCCCAGCTGCTCTTGGTGAGGAAGCAGCGCCTTTCCAGGGATGATGGCAGGCTGCTGGGGTTTAGACTTGGGACAGGGTGGCTCAACCCTCAGCTAGTTTCTGACCTCCTGCCTTTTCCTTTCCCCCATCCTGCCCCCTCTGCCGCCACAGACTGGAGAAATGGAAGTGAGGAACCCACTGTTTGACGACTCCTCCTTACACCCCTCCAACCCCAAGTCACACCAGTAACACCCCTCCTCTCCTCCACCCAAGCTCGCTATGGACTGTTCACCCGACGCCAGAGCCCAGCGGGGCGGCCGCGCCGGAGGGGAGCCCGCAGCTGGGCGATGGGGTGCAGACCCCGCTCTGCCAGACTGTTCGACGCCTGCCCAATAAACACCCACTAACAGCTATGGCAGGGGGGGATCGCCCCTGTTTCCAGCCTCCTTGTCCTCTTTGCTGCTGTGATCGCGTCCCTGCCTTGCCCTTCGCTCGCTGCTCTGGGGGACGTGCCAGCCCCGCAGTGGGAGCGGCCACTGCCTTGGCAGAGAAACTGGGGGGTCCGCAGCACTGTCTCTTTGGATTTGGCTTTGAGGAGGGGACTGCTGCCCTGACTGCGGCTGGGCTGATACGGCAGCACCTGGGAAAGGGCTGGAGAGGGGTTTAGAGAGCAGGAGCGAGGCCGGCGGGGGGGGCGAGCACACTCATGTCTGCTGGGGACGTTAGTTAGGGCTGCCAGCCTGCCCAGAGCCCCTCTGCCAGGGATGGAGACTTTCCCTGGAGCGGGTGGCATCACTAAAGGCTCTGGTGCCTGGTCTGCCCCTTCCTTCCCCTCATGGGCAGCCCCTGGCAGCAGGGTCCCACTCTGGGAGCCCAGGACGGGAGCAGGCACTGGTACCGCTCCCCAGGATGCCCCTTCCAATGCCGCCCTGTGCCAGGCCAGGAGCAGCGGCTCTGCCCTGGCCCCTGCACCAGCTCCATCCCTTTCCAGGGGTGCTGGTCCTCAGAGGCTCCAGGTCACAGACAGTCCCAGTGCCACTATGCTGGGCTGTCCCAGCAGAGGTGGAGATTTCCTCGTGGCAGCGTGCCAGGTGGGCTCTCAACCCGGGCCTCCATGGGGTGAATGCTCAGAAAAGGCTCGGGGTTTTGGTTTTAAGTCTGTGTGGCCGTGGGGGAGGAAGGAGTGAGACCGGTGGGGGCTTGGGAGACTGGGAGGGGTAGCCAAGGCACAGGCTTTGCTGCACTGCTTCTCTGCCCCATGGAGGCCGTGCAGCGTCCCTGCGGAGCCGTCCTGGCGCTCTCTCTGGGCATCGCTGTGTGGCAGGGCACAGTCTCTGCTGCTCAATCCTGGGCACCTCCTGGACTCCAGAGACCCCCTGCACCCCTCCGCTGCCCATGTCTGCATCTGGGCTCACTAGCCCACACTGACAAGTCCTTGCCCAGAGTCCAGTGCTGTTCCCCAAAGCCTCCCCGGTGTGTTGGCTGTGACCCCCTCCAGCGTAAGGCCCGGGATGAGTTTTGGGTTGCTTTTCACAGATGGGGCTTCATGTCCAGACCCTGGCATGGACTGTCACAGCCATGGGTGACCTGTTACACACGGGTGGCCTCTTGCACGCACGGGAGCTGTTTGACACAGGGGAGCCATTGCACACTCAGGAGCTGTTGGACGTGCAGGCAGGCGCAGGCAGCAGCGGCAGGGCCCTGTGCCGGAGAGCGGTGGTGATGCGGGAACGTCCCCGGCAGGGCTGCTGGCAAAGGCCATCACTGCACAGACCCTTTCCCCGCACTCTACTCCCTTACCCGTGGGCTGCTGCCCTTCTCCCTGCACCCCTCGTTGTTGTATGGATTGTAGTTCTTTTAAAAGGAGATTTTATTAAACGATCATGTTTGAGACCCATGTGAGTGTGTGGTGTGGGGCCAGGCTGGCCGCTGCAGGGCCCTCTGCTTGGACTGCTCCTGTCAGGAGTGGGGTGGGACAGGGAGGGAGGGTGCTACGAGTCCCCCATCCCAGAACCTTCCCCAGGGAATAGCAGGAGCAGCCATCCTGCTCCTGCAGCTGGAGTAGCTGGCAGACCTTTCCCAAGGGTTTTCCCAGACCTGGTAAGAACCAGAGTTCATTTTCTGGTTTCTCTGTGTTTGCCAAGAGAGGTTTCTCCTGTGAAGGGTTGGGTGGGAGCCCCCGGGTTGGGTGGAAGCACCCCTCCCACCCCTCCCCGGCTGTGCCTGCCCGCACCCAGCCCTGCAGCACCCAGTGCCCACCC
>JAOXNO010000008.1:12534509-12546384 GCA_028565335.1 Limnodromus scolopaceus
GCCCGGGCGGGTCCGCTCCGCGGGGCCGGCTGGGTGCAGATCTCCGGGGCGGCCGGCGAGCCCCCGCCGTGCCCGGCTGCCTGCAGGTCGGCCCCCCGGGGCAGCAACAGTTGGATCTCTCCTGCCCCGCTCTCATGCCGCCCCCCTGCCCGTGGGGGCCGCCCGGGCCCTGCGGCCGCTGAGGAGGGGGGGGCCCGGGGGCTGTGAGCCCACCCAACCCTCCGCCCTCTGCCGCGTCTCCCTCCCTGCCACCGCCCGTTCTCCTGGCGCCGGGCATTTACCAGCCCGGTCCCAGGGCCGCCCCTCCGGGCTGGGAGCCCTTTCCCCGAGCCCTCGGTACCCGCAGGCTATAAATAGGTTTCCAAATCCTATGTGGGTCAGCGCTGCCTCTCCCCCGTGAGCTGGAGAGGAGCTGCTCCCGCCCTGCGGCCTGAGGCTGAGGAGAGGTCCCGGGGCGCCGGTCCCCTCCCGGGGGTGGCGGAGGTGGCGGGATCCGCCGGGTCGCGGATGCGGTGTGAGGCCACCCCGGCCTCTCCTGCGCAGGGCAGCCCTGCCCGCTGCTGCCGCCGGCCGGGCGGGGGGACACCCCGGGGGTCCCCCCGAGGGACCCCGTCTCGCAGGGCCCCGGGAGGCAGCGGGCAGGGGGAGGGGTGCGCCGGGCGCCGGTATTTTTAGAGGGTGGGGGAGGGTAGCGAGCTGCTGCTCCCGAGCTGGCGACGCGCTCTCCTCTTCCCCCTCCCAAATATCCTGCAGGCCTGATCCTGCCGGCTTTCCCTCGCCAGCGCCAGGCCCCGCGCTGCCCCGGCGGCTGCGGCACCAGGGGCTGCCTCGGCCGGCTGTGGGCAGGGCTGGGCTAAGGCTGCCGTGCAGGCAGGTGCCCGCTGCGTGGGCAGCCCCGGTGCCCCAGGGTGGGCGAGGGGGATGATGCTCTTTGGCTGAGTCATCCCCGCTCCTTACCCGAGTACAGCTATGTGCCCACCGTGAGGGGCTACCTGGTGCCAGTGTGCCACAGGCCCCTGCCCACTGGGGTGAGCTGGCTGGCTCATCTATGCCCTGGCATCCGCTGGCCCTTGGCAACTGACCTGGAGCTGACCACCACAGCTGGTGGGGTTACAGACTGGGGGTGTGCATGTCTTTTGGGGATCTGTTTCTTCCTGACCCTCTGCAGCAGCCCCACGGGCAGCATGGGGGTGCAGCATGCTCTAGGAGGACGAGGAGCCCAGGCCCAGTCACCCCCACGTGTGGGGACTGTCACCCGAGTGCCCTGCTTGCTGCAGGCAGGGTGGCAGGGAAAGGACCAGCACCTCCTCGCCCACCTGGTCATGCCGTGAGTGGGTGGGTGTATGGAGGTCCAGCCGTGGTCCAGGGCAAGAGCTGCCACAGGTGCTCATGGATGGAGCCCCCGGGGCAGCCGTGCCCTGAGGACATGTGTGCCCTGTGTGTGTCACCTACTTCTTCATGTTCCTGCTGTGTGGAAGTCCCACAGTCACCTCGTGCCCCCTGTCTGTGCAGGGGACATCATCTTGCCTGCTCCTGGGGGAGTGCTGCCCTCTCCAGCAGAGCTGCCAGCGCTGGCTGACCAGGGCAGAGCAGGGCCCCGAGCCAGAGCCCAGCCTGTCCAGCCCATGCCCCGCTCTGCATGGGTGTGTGTCCCCCCCACAGCCCTGCCCTGGCCACATCCAGAGATGAACGTTTCACCCAGTGAAACCAGCCCTGTATCCCACTGGTCCCGCTGTGGCAGGCAGAGGCAGGAGGGATGGAGGAGGAAGGGGGGGTAAGCACGAGCCCCCTCCCCTGCTGGGCGTCTACTCAGGGGGTTGCTGGGCTTCTCCCAGCCTCAGAGGGGGAGTGTGGTGTGTGCTGTGCCCTTGGCCTGCCAGCAGCTGCCCGTTGGCACAGCCCCGTGCTGCAGGGTGATACCCTGGGGTCAGTGCCGCTCCACGGTGCGCTTTGCTCCCAGCGACATGCGGAGCAGCTGCCCCGGTGCTGCGGGATGGGATGGGATGGGATGGGATGGGGAGCAGACGCCTCACATCTGCCTGAAGGTGCTGGGCTGGGACTCAGAAGAGCTGGGGTCAGTCCCCTGCACTGGTGGCCCTGAGGGGGTGTGGGAGAGGGGCATCGTCCCTGGCCCCAGGGGCTGTTTGGGAGCAGCGTTGCAGTCAGGCACAGCTGTGGTTTCAGGACAGAGTTTGTCCGCGGGCACTTAGTGAGGGCTTGGCTGGTCCATTTGAGAGCGCAGCGGTGGTGGGCTCAAGGAGGCTGTGTGACCGGGTGACCTTTGAGAGAGTTGTGCTCCTGACCCACAGCACCACACATCACCCACTTCTGTAACCCCCTCTGTCAGGAAATGAGCTTGCTGCAGCCAGGCGAGGGTGATGGCTGGTCTCTGTCCTGTGACACCTCTGTAAGGTCTCATGCCCAGCCTGTGGGAGCATCAGACCTTGCCCAGCCTGGTTGAGCTGTTCTGGGGGCTACTCTGGGGTTTGGCTGTGATTTTATTCTTCCCAGGGGAGAAATTCAGGCAGGAGCTCTGGGGTGATGGGGGGTCTGAACAGAACAGCATTAGCAGCTCTCGGTGGAGGGCAGCCAGGGCTGTGAGTGCCCGAGGATGGGCAGTCCCCTGGGGTGCTGATGGCAGCCCTGGGCAGTGCAGGCTTTGCCTTTGTCTACATCGCCTTGGCTGTGCTGGCATGGAGGTGAGCTTGGTGGCATGTATCTGAAGGGATGGGCTCCCTGGTGACTTTTGTTAGCTGTTTTAAATCTACACTGGGTGTAAAATTAACAGTTAATCTCTCAAAAGTTACTGTAGGTGCAGTTCAGGGTGTTCGGCCACCTTCCCTGTGGCTCTCTCTGCTCGCACGTTTGGGACAGAAAGGTGCCAAAGCTCTGAAGTGCTGGTGGGGGAAGCGTGCTGCTGGGTGTTGCTTGACCCTGGTGTTGGAGATTCTGGACTGTTTCGGAGGAACGGCGAGCAGGAGTTGGGGCGCCGGGTGCAGTGTGTCGGCAGGGCACCCGTGGTGTGGGCCCTGGGGTGGGGGGAGGATGAAATGTGGGGCAGGGGAGAGCCAGGCAGTGGCATGGCCGTTTTGCTCTGTGCAGGGTTTGTGCCTTCTGCTCCTTGGCCAAGACCTGGGAAGCTCCCACCCCACAAAGGAGTTGTCCTGGCAGCTCTTCAGTGCCAGGCCCGGCTGGGCAGGGGCTGGTGCCAGACCCAGCAGCAGCAATCGATGGGGCGGGCGGGCGCTGCCCCGGCTCAGGGTGCTCTTTGCCCCCTTGCTGTTTGCGGCTGGTGCAGGGGAGGTGGGGGGCGGGATGTGCAGGCTGGTGAAGCAGTGCCAAGCAGCATCCCCGAGAATCCCTGTCCCCGTGGGGACATCTGTTGCAGAGTGATTGGTGGCTGTGAGGCTCTGCCTCGCTCCCTGCCCGCAGGAAGAGCTGTGGGATGGCTGGCATCTTCTTCCACACTGCAGCTGCCAGCGCCATCCCACCTGCGCTCAGGCCAGGCATCTTGTGGCGGCGGGAGGGTGGCCATGTCCCAGCGCTGTGTGGCCCTGGGACATGGTGCTGCTGATGGCCTGGCACCCTTGTGCCCAGCTGCCACAGCTGGCATGGGGCTGGCAGTGGGCAGAACCATGCTTGGCTCTCCCTGGGCCTCCGGCTCTGGCACAGCAGGACTGGGGTGAGGAGAGGTGTTGGCAAACCACAGCAGGGATTTCCTCCTCCTCCAGCTTCCCCGAGGCATGTACCTGGGCCACCATGCCAGGGCCACTGGGCAGGGTGTGAGGGGTGGGCACATGCCTTTGCTGGGGGCAGGTGGCAGTGGGGCAAGAGGTGAGAGGCACCATTTGTACTGAGCAAAAGTGCTGGGGGGGTGGGTGGCCCTTAGGCCAGGCCTTGGCTGTCCCCATAGGTAAGGGCACAGGCAGTGACCTCGGTGGGTGTCTGTGGACTGGCCTGGGGTGGGGGCTTGGCTTGGCCCCATGGGTCTGCCTGGCTGTGGGGCCTCACTCGCCCACTGGTTCCATCTTGCCCAGCAACCACAGCTTTACTGCCTGTGCTTCCCAGCTGCGGGCAAGCAAGTGGGTATTGAGTGACAAAGTCTGGAACCATGAAAAAGATATTTCGGCTAGCCATAAAATGCTGTTGGAAAAGTCGAGCTGGTGATTCTCCAGGAGCTGACCCCCCTGCCTTGGGCTCCTGTGGGCTGGCACCCGCTGCTGCTGGCTTGGTGGGCAGTGCCGGCACCTGCAGGAGAGGAGGGAGCCTTCCTCCACAGGGAGCTCAGGGAGGTTTCGGGAGGCTGGGCTTTCACCGGGCTGTGTACCATGCTGCATCACCAGCGTTGGGGCTGTTAAATCCCCACACAGGTCCCAGGCCATGGGAAGGGGGCACTGACGCAGCAGGTTTGGGGTGCAGGGGCATCACTGGGGTTGCCAGATTAGGGGTCTCTGGGTGGGGGCTCCCAGCCCCTGGTTTTCCGTCCCTCTGCCGCACTGTGCTGGCCAAAGGCGATGGCTGCAGCTTTGGGGTGTTCCTGGGAATGGGCAGGAGGGATGGCACAGACTTTTGGATGGTGGCGATGGACACAGAGAGCTGCTTCCACCTGGCCTGGCTACACCCATGGGAGGTGCCCAGCTTGGCCATCAGGGCGAGCACGCTGCAGTGTCCCGGGGATGCCGGCAGAGCTGTCCTGCCAAAGTCCACGGCCCATCACTCGCTGTGCCAGGCCGGGATGCTTGCTCTCACTGTGTCCCATGGGGCTTGTCCCATGAGGAGTGTTTTTGGCGTGGCAGCGTGGGAACTGTGCGTCCCCGGCTGGCACTGATTGTGCACTGATCATGCAGTGCCCGATCCTGCTTGTCCCCTCTGCGGCATGGCAGAGGGGGGATGCAGGTGTCAAGTTGCTGGCCTGGTGTTCCGAGAAGCTGGGCATCCCCCTGCCTGGGGCCAGCACCCCACTGGCAGCACCCGCTGTGCCCTGCCTGCCTTGCTGGGGGAGGAGGGCAGGACTCGCCTGCCCCTGTGTCCAGCCGATGGCAGGGCTGGAGGTGGGGTCCCAGCAGGCACACCGCTGTACCACCATGTGTTGCAGTGGGAGGCAGACCATGCAAACCCCAGCAGCACCCACGGTCTCATCCTGCTCACCTCTCCGGCAGGTGGAGGTGAACTTGTGCCAAGGGGTGTGTATGGGGTGCATCCCTCTGGCAGCCCAGCTCTTGCCACTGCCCAGGAGCTGCCCTCTGCTCCCCAGCCACTGCCACCTGGGTGCAAGGGCCCTGGCACCAGTGTCCCACCCCAGCTGCTGCACCTGCATGCACACACACTGCCTCCCCCCAGACGTATGTGCGAGAGCCCTTGCCAACGGAGGAGTGAGGAAGGGACTGAGACAACAGGGCAGACCCCACTGGTCCACTGGGGCCCTGCTCCCCTTCCTGTCCCTCTCCTTCTCCCAGTGTTTCCCTCCCAGACGCCTGCATCCCAGCCTTTCCCCACTTGCTTCCTCACACAATCTCACAGTGTCCCCCAGTGTCCTGCACCCACAGGCAGGGACCCCAGACTATGCCAGTACTGGGTGCCCCTCCAGGGGGGCTGAAGCTCCCTTAAGGACAGCATCCTCCCCACCTGCTTGCCAGTGCCCCTGTTCCATTTTGGGTGTGGGGCAGCCCTGGCCCCTCCATGCCTGGGAAGCCCCCACGGGGGCAATCCTGGGGACAAAAGGGGCAGGATCTGTCCCAGAGGTGCAGTCTGGTGAGCCCTGCTCTGCTGCCACCTCTGCCCATTGCCGCGTCGCCTTGGGTGCTGGTGGTGGGAGACAGCCTGCCCTGGCACTGGGGTATGCAGCGATGCAGGAGGGGTCGAGAGCAGAGGATGTCTCTGGGGAAGGAGACAAGCAAAAGGTCAATGACCCACTTTAAAGAAAATAAATAACACCAAGCAGGTCCCTCCTGTTGCCACCAAGGACCTGACACTCCCCAAGGGAGCCTGGTACAGCCCGGCGTGGGTGTGGGGGGACAGTCCTACAGGCGCCTGGGCACAGAGGCCCAATTGTGCGCCTGGTAAACAGGCGGGGAGGTGCAGGCAGCAAGTGGCAGGGCGGGAGCCATGGGGCGGGCAGAGTGGCTTGGGGAGTCCCCCCATTGATGGTGGGGCTGTGCCTGGGACCGGTGGTGCCGAACAGATGGGGATCCCCTGGCACTGCTCCTGGGGTGTTTGCCATCCCCGTCCCCTCCAGCTCTTCTTCCTCCAGTCTCTGCCTCCCCCAAAATCAGCAGCTCTGGGAGCAGGGAGGGTAGCAGTAGGGGTGCCGTCCCCGTCCCGCAGCCCTGCCAACAACGGTGCCTGCAGCAGTGCCACAGCCTCACGCTGGCAGGGGTCCAGGTGTGGGGGTACTTCTGCTTGCTGCTGTTTGCTGGGCTGCTGTGACTTTCTGGCAGAGCGTTTGCAGCCCCTGGGCGAGGCCAGTGTGGAAGTGACGCTGTTGGGGACTGAGGGCCTGATCCTGTCACCTGCGGCCAACTGTGGCCTTCCCGGCAGCCCCTGTTGTTTTAAAGCCCTCTCTTCCCACCCTGCTGGTGTTCCCCTCAAGCTCCTGGTCACTGCAGGTGCCTGGGCTGGTGCGGGAGCATGGTCAGAGGTGCCAGCACCATAGTGGGCACCTTCCCAGCAGTGGAGCTGGTATGTCCCCTGCCTGTGGTGGCAGCAGGTCCCGGGGTCTGATGTGGCCCTGAAGCAAGCTGAGGTTGCCTCTCCTCAGCCTGTGCCTCAGCTTCCCCACCTACAGTAGCTCCCCTCCACTTGGCAGCAGGGGTGATGGGGCCGTGACGTGGCCTGGGCACTCCTGGTGCAAAGTGGCTGCACTGGCAGCATGTCGGGTGCCCATCCTCAAGGCATCTGGGCACGGAGCCCAGCCTGGGCTGCCTGCGCAACTCGGGTCAGGGATTCCTGGGGATTTACTTGTGAATCACCATATGCCACCGGTGGAAATCCTGTGCAGCTGTAGCCTTCCAGGAGGGCATGGAGGGGGTGCTGGGACCTCCCTGCACTGCCTCTGGGTGCACCTGGTGCCAGGGCCTGGCCAAACTGAACCTTGCCCCGATGGCATTGGTGTCTGCCCTAGCAAGGCCACGTGGGTGGGACCCAGCAGTAGCACGGGTGACAGGGGGATGTCATGCCAGGCAGCTTCCAGCTGTGAGGGCACTGTCAGGATGGGGGCCCACAGCTCTTTGCTGGCTATAAGGGCTTGGGGTCATCTCCCCTGGGCAGCCCCAGCTGTGGTGGCCTGTAGGGGCTGGACTTAAGCCCTGACACCCTGTTTGAGTAGGAGTCCATCCCCTCTGTGGTACCCTCTCTGTCCCGAGGCTTCCCAGACAGGATGGGGCAAGCAGGAGTTCATTGGGTGACCAGGGACCCATTTGCCTCTGGCTGAGCTGTGACAGTGCCACCAGCCAGCTACAAGACACAGGCACAGTGCCATACTGCACCGGGGCCCTGGGGATCCCTGTCCTGCTCTGCCCGTGCTCGTCCTTGGTAGCTGGGTCCTGTCCCCAAGCATCACGTTCCTTCTGCTTTGTGTCATCCCCAGTGGGTGCTGGCCTTTGAGATCTTCATCCCCCTGGTGCTCTTCTTCATCCTCCTGGGGCTGCGGCAGAAGAAGCCAACCATCCCTGTGAAGGAAGGTGAGTGCAAGCGGGGTGGTGTCCAGGGCACCCACACCTGGGGACACCCCGAGTTGCTGGGGAGCTGCTCCAGCACCCTGGGGACAGCCTGAGGGGAGGAGGGGGTTGTGACAGCTGACAGGGACCCAAAGCCTCTTCTGGGGGAGGTAGTGTTGGGCAGGGGCTGCAGCCAAGGGCTGGCAGGGCAGACATGGGGCAGTTGGAGATGCAGAGTCAATCCCAGCCTGGGGGGCTCCCCTGGAGGTGGTGGTGCCAACCAGCCTGTGACTGCCATCAGCAAGGACGTTCTGTGGGGAGAATGAGGAGATGGAGCTGGATGGTGCTGGGACAGACACAGCTCTGGGAAGGGCTCCCCAGCTTCTCATGGTGCTTGGGGAGGGAGGGGAATGCGCTGTGTGAAGCCCCACACCTGGCTATGGGGGGGCTCTGAGGCCTTGGCAATGCTGCAAATTGATGGGACTGGAGCTGGAGACACCTGGAGGTGTGCAGCCAGAGCTGCAGGTGCCCCGGCAGAGGTGGCAGAGAGAAGCTGCCGGCTTGCCAGGGCTCCATGTGGCACCGAGACACCCCGTGGGACACTCACCCCGGCAGGTGCCCCTGTGCTGGTGGCGCGGTGGGGAGAGGGGGAGATGCTGGGAGCTGGTAGCGGTGACCCAGTGTAACGATGGTCCAAGCCTGTGTTTCAGTGTGTGCCGGCGAGGGAGAGCCCAGCTGCGGGCAGTGGTGGGCACTGCCCTGGTTCCTGCCCCGGTGCTGACGTGCGCTCTGTGTTGTGTGGTTTTTTGGTTTGGTTTTTCTTTGTTTGCTCACGTTTTCTTTTTCTTTCCCACCGTCTCCCCTGCCCGCCTGCCCTCCATGCCTCTACTGCATGCGCCAGTCTGTAAGTTGGTGGGGTGGGTGGGCGTCTCCCCCTTCCCCTACCTGTGCCGACTACGTATTTTGGGGAGAAAGAGCCCGGTTTGGATCAACTCACTATGGCCTAATCCACACCTCTGTAACCCCATCACCTTCCTCTGTGTCTGGTGAAGATTAGTTTGGGCAGCACAGTGTGGACCCTGCCTGCTCCTCCTCAGGGGCTCCCCAGCCAGGACCAGGCCATGGTGGTGTCCTCACTGAGTTGGTGGCATCTCCACCGGGTTCTTCCCTAGGTTCTGGCGCTGCTGGCAGTGATGTCCCTGTACCCCCAGGCTGCAGAGGGCTCTCCAGGCCAGGTGGAGGCTTGTTGTACCCCTTCTTTTTGCTTCCCTCCTGGAGCAGACCATGCTGGGTGCATGGTAGTGGCCTGGGGTTGCCCATTCTTGCCCATGCCCTCCCCAGGCTGGTCCCCAAAGGGCTGGAGATGGCTCCCTCCCCTGCATCACCACTGGGTCCCCATCCGCGCCCCTTGCAGGTGGGATAAGCCGGGATGTGGCACTGCTAGGAGCCTGGAGGCCAGCAAGATACCACCCATACACTGGCTTTGTCACCAAAGCATGGCATGGCCACCACCATCTGTCCCACCACCCCAGCAGGCTGCTGGCCTGTCTCCTGTTTACACCCATCACTGCCTGGGCTGCCAGAAGCCCATCTTCACCAGCCCCTGCCTGTCACGACCGAGCTAACAGCTCTGACCTGCTTCTAACCATGTGGCCACCAGCCGGGATAGCGAGAGCAGGGTCCCTGCCCAGCGCTGCCCAGTGGTGACTCTGGTCCCCTTCCCTCTGCCCTGGGGAAAGGACATGGAAAGACCCTTTGGAGTCCCCATCCTCCCACAGAGGGACAATGGCTCAGTGCCAGCGGAGGGGGGGAACGTTTCCCATCCCCTTGCTGTTCCTTGTTTCTTCCATCTTCCCCTGACTGTGTCTCCATTTTCACCGACGTCCAGCAGCCGTATGTCGGGGCAGCTGGGAGGCCGGGGGCTCAGGGAGCTGTGGGTTACAACTCTACTTTCCCTGTCGTATTCTTCCTCCTTCCGTTCCTCTGGAGATCCGGCAATGCCTCTGAAATTACTAACAAGAGGAGCCAAGAGGCCAGGGGGAGGTTGGCAGCCTGGGGGCAAGTGGCAGAAGTCAGCATCGTACTGGGCTGGGAGGGACCCGTCCCCCAGAGGGCAGCAGGCAAGGGCAAGAGCCAGGGTGGCAGGACCTGCCCACAGCCACAAGGGGCTATCAGCTGGGGACGGCCTGGGTGGGAAAGCTGCAGACTTCTGACCTTGGCCACCAACCTCCCACGGGGCTCGCACGGCCCAGCGTGTGCTTCTCTGAACTGAGTGTCTGTCTCTCCGGTGGCCCCTGCCTCCTCCCGCCTCTCCTCCCTCCCTACCCACACCTTCCCCGGCCTCTTCTGCGCTCTCTCGCTGGCTCCAGCTTTCTACA
Source organism: Limnodromus scolopaceus (assembly GCA_028565335.1). Taxonomy (NCBI): domain Eukaryota; kingdom Metazoa; phylum Chordata; class Aves; order Charadriiformes; family Scolopacidae; genus Limnodromus; species Limnodromus scolopaceus. The sequence continues at coordinate 12,544,543 of JAOXNO010000008.1, forward strand.
CGGCGGCCCCGCTCACCTCGGCTGGGATCCTGCCCGTCATGCAGTCCCTGTGCCCCGACGGCCAGCGTGATGAGTTCGGCTTCCTGCAGTATTCCAACTCCACGTGAGTCGCACGCTCACTGCGCGCTTCCTTGTCCCTTCCTGCACGCTCCCGCACACAGCCTGCCCCTTCCCGCGTTGGCACTGCCCTGCCGAGGACAAGGCACAAGCCCCTGTTCCCCAAAGTGCTTGAGTGCAGAGCGCTGTATCCCAGGGATGCAGGGGACATCTCAACCCATTCCCCTGCATGCTCCTGGGTGCCCAGTGATGGGAGGAGGATGGAGGTGGCCCTTGGGGACACCTCAGGCTCTGGGGCTCTCCCTTGTGTCCCTGGCACAGTGGATTTGGTGCACAGGCAAGGACAGCTCCTGTGGCAGCGGTACCCCATGGCAGGCAGCACTGCTGACCTGTGCACCTGAGGGGCTCGTTCCCACCAGAGCTCTGTGGAAGGTGTCCCCATCCCTCTGTCCCTGCCCCTGAAGCTGTGGCGGTGCTGGGCTCTTGCAGGGTGACGCAGCTCCTGGAGCACCTCAGCGAAGTGGTGGAGCAGAGCAGCCTCTTTGACCCGCAGCATGCAGGGCTGGAGGAGGAGCTGGAGTCACTGCGCCAGCGCCTGGAGGCACTCAGCAGCAGCGAGCCCAGCTCCATGGAAACCCACTTCAGCAACCGAGCGGGTAGGCTGTGTCCTGCCTGGCCCCACTGCCTGCGCAGGCAGCGGTGCAGATGTCCCCTCACCAGGCCCCCAGTGATGTGGTGGCATGTGGCAGTGCCATGCCACTGTCCCACATAGCTGAGTGCTGGGCAGGGCCAACTGTGATAGGTCCCTGCTTGGGGCCATGCCGTGTCCCCAACGCTGGCAGGCTGCTCTGACCTCCCTGCCTTGCTCTTGCCAGGATCTGGCTTCACGTTGGGGTGGGCGGCCAAGGACCGGGGCGAGCTGCACCGCTTCCTGACGCAGAACCTGTCCCTCCCCAACAGCACGGCCGAGCTGCTCCTGGGCTCCAGTGTTGACCTGCAGGAGGTGGGTGACAATCTGTGGGAGGTGGGTCACAGCTTTTGGCAGGTGGGTGATGGCCTTCAGGAGGTGGGTGGTGACCCACAGGAGGTGGATGGCAACCTGCAGGAGGTTTGTAACAGCCTTTGGGAGGTGGGTGATGGCCTGTGGGAGGTGGGTGGCAGCATGGCGCTGCAGGGCCAGCTTTGCAGGAGTCCCCATTGTCCCAGCAAATGGGCACATCCCAACCCAGAGAGGCCTGACCATCAGATCTGCAGGGGGAGGTCAGCGGGCACTCGGCCAGGACTCATCCTGCCTTGCCACCTCATGCCAGGGCATTGCTGGGCAAACGGGTGCCTCTGCTCCTGGCGCACTCGGCAGCTGTGGTTCTGTCCCCGGTGCAGGTGTACCGCCTGTTCTTTGGTTCCTTTCCTTTGGTGCCCAATGAGACCCATGAGCGAGACCTGTGGGATGGGTTTGGCCCCGGTGAGAAGATGACGCAGCTGGAGGTGAGGAGCGATGCTGCATGTCGGGGACATAGTGGGGCAGTGCAGAGCTCATCCTGTGCATCCCATCCATGTTCCACCACAGGGCAACGTGGGGGTGTCCATCCTGACAGAGAGGATGTGATGGGACACTGTCAGGTGGCCAGAGGAGCAGCAGGGATGGCTGGGTCCCATCCCAGTGCTGACACCAGTTCTCCCAGTGCTTTGAGGCACGCCAGTGCCTGTGCCTCAGTTTCCCATTGCAGTGGGTGATGGCACCACCCGGATGGTGGCTGTGGAGGGAGGGGGGGGGGGAGATTGTTC
>JAOXNO010000008.1:12567074-12580352 GCA_028565335.1 Limnodromus scolopaceus
AGGGCTCTCTGGAGGTGGGGAGGTTGCTCTCCACCCAAGGCCGGATCCTGGCCCCAGCAGCCCCTGCCCAGCCCCTGAGCCCTGCCTGTCTCTCTGCCCGTAGGCTCAGCTCTCGTTCAACACGGACACGCTGTGCTGAGACCCCGGGAGCAGCCACCTCCCCTGGCTGTGACGCTACCAAACCCTTTTGGCCTCTCCCCTCCCTTCGCCCCGTTGAGCGGAGCTGCCGCGGCTGGAGGCGCATGCCAGGGAGGACACGGCAGGTGTGGCGTTGGCCTGGACGGACCCCACTGCCCGCCGGACGGCCTTTGTCCCCTTCAGTTCCAGGACAGTGTCACTGTGTGTTACCGGGGGCCATTGTGCTGGTCTGGCTTGTCCAGCCAGCACGTGCCAACGGACAGAGTCTGTGAAGAGAAGGATGCGTCTTAGTGCCAGTGCCACCAGTCCCCAGCGCTTTGTGGCAGGGATGAGGCCTGTGAGTGGTGCCTTCAGTTGGACACCCTTGTTGCACCCACCCCAGAGACCCTTGGCTGTGGGGACACCCCCCGCCCTGGGCACCGGCAGCACCCCAGGCCTGCCCCTGGCCGGGCCGGAGGAAGGATGGAAGCTTTCATCTTGTTCCCATACCCCTGGCTTGGCGCTTGCCCCTGGCACTGTGGGGGGCTCAGGGTCTGGTGCCACAGGGGCCGGAGCTCTGGTGCTTCACCCACGATTGATTTCTGTCACCGACGGGATGTCACCAGCAACCTCCAGCCTGCCCAAGATGGGGCCCTCAGCCCCACTGCTGCATCCCACCTGCCCCACTGCTGCCAGCCAAGGGGTCCGGCCGCTTCAGCCCTTGCCACTCTGGGCACTCAGCACTGTCCCCGGGGCCGGGCAGCAGCACCCCTGCAGAGGGGCACATAGTGGGGCAGGGGGGTATTTCACAGGGTATTTCACACGCTGGCACCAGCTGCTTCCCCTCTCTGCCCCCAACCCCGTCCCTCCTCCCAGAACCCCTAACTGTCTCCTGCCTGCCCTCACCACCCGCTTCCCCCACTGCGGGGCAGCGCTGCAGCTGTGCTACCTTCCCCTTCTGCAGCCCTGCTTTTCCCCCATGCCCTGGCACTCACTGCTCAGCATCTAGCACTGCACTGGTTTCTTATTGGGTCACTGGTGATACTGGTAGAGGGGTTGGTGCAGCCCAGGATGGCTTTTGAAACTGGGAGTAGGGTGGCCTTGAGGTACGAGGACAAGACAGCCCTGCTGGACACTGGCACAATGGGGCAGTGGTGCCTGGCGTGGGGGGGAGGGCAGGATGGACCACGGCGCTGGCACCAGCAGCATCAATAGGGCTGGCAGTGTCACCAGGGCTGGCAGTGGGTACCCCCTTGGCCAGCAGTGCCCCTCCTTTCTGCAGAGGGTCCTGCCACCTTTTCACCTATGGGGGCTGAGCCAGGTACCTGCAGCCCAGCAGCACCTGCAGCCGTGCCCAGAGGCAGGGTAAGAGCAGGGCCCATGACACTGACCCCGATCGCCCACCCCATGGGTGCCCCGGGCTTTTGCAGCACCCTGGGGAGGTGACGTGCACAGTTTCTCCTCCTTCCCAGCCCTGGCCCCAGTCAGGGGGTGGCAGCTGACCCTCCACTGTCCCCATGCCCCCTGGTCTCGCCAGTCCTGTATGCCACCTGCTATAGATTGTGATACAATATACAGTATTTTCAATAGGGGAAAAATTGGGGGGGAGGGAGATAAGCTCTATTTTCAGATTTTTCAGACCATATTTTTTTTAACGGCATACTGGAGACTGGCTGGTCTTGGGGTGGGGTGGATGGCACGGGTGGGCAGCCCCCACCCATGGTGCCCTCTGCTTACTTGCTGGGCCTGCTCTACCTTCCTGGTTGGGTGCTGGGGGATGAGCCAGCTTGGGGTTGGCTGTTTGCCACCAGGGAGGGGATGGTGTCACTTTTGGGTCCCCAGTTGTCACCTTGGGGGTGGCACCCACAGTGCACTCCCGGGTGGTGCCCTGCTCTGTGCCCTGGCTAGGGCTTTGTCCTTGCCCCATGCCTGTCCCGGTGCGCTGGGCTCTGGGGGGGCACCAGCATTCCAGGTACAGACTTCACGCACACATCCCCCGCCAAGCCTGCCCATCTGCAAACTGCCCCCACCTGCTGCCGTGCCACCATCCCTGTGCCCCGTGGATTTTGATGGTCAATTGAGATGCTTTTGTGCCCGCACTGGTGTGCCTACACAGCCTGGGTGGCCACAGAGGCCTCCCTGCCCTGGGCTTGGGGCCACCCAGGCAAAATCCCTGCTGGGGGCACCCCAAGGGTGGCAGTGAGGTGGGAGCAGGAGGGCATTGCCCTGGGGCAGGGACGGCCACTGCCTTAACACTATTTGCTTTGTTGAGTTTGGCCCCGCTTCTCGCTTCACCTCCCTCTGCACGTCCTTGGCCACCAGCCGCAGGCACAGCACCAGTGCCGCGCACAGCCCTGGGCACAGGGCACCCCAAGGGATGGGGACGCGTTGGTGGAGCCTGTGCATTGCTAGCAAAAGAAACTGAAAAAAAATGAAATGTGAAAATAATGATCATTTTAAATAAAAAATAATAACTGGAGCCAGCGAGGCTGTGTGGGTGCTGGTGGGCAGGAGTGCCAAGGCTGGGTACTGGGACTGGGCTGGGCGAGGGCTGAGGAGGGGGTTCACAGTGCCCTGAGGTGAGGGAGCAGGAGCACGTGTGGGCAAAAGGAGCTGGGCACAACACAGGGCTGTACCCAGCGTTGGCTTCTTCCACAGCGGGTGGTGGGGCTGGAGGGGGGGTGTGAAGCCCCACAGGGCATAGCAGGACCTGGCGATGCTGCCAGCCGCCCTTGCCGGGCCTCAGCTGGCAGCAGCAGCAGTGGCCAGGGCCCCACAGCAGGGCGTCCCCGCAGCCGTGGGGCCAGGCGTGGGTGGGAGCGGGTGCACCCCAGGGAGGAATGTGGAGCTGGGAGGGGCCACGGCTCCGGCACTGGCACCCACGCCACAGCCACCACTCTGCCGGCAGCCGCCACCCAGCATGGCTGAGAAACCCCAGATCCAGCTCTTCGTCAAGGTGAGGGGGGTCACGGAAGCCTGGGGTGCCCCAGGCCAGGGGGCACATCTGGCTGCCACCTTGGCATTGCTGGGCTGGGGTGGTCCCTGCCCCACCGCAGGGCCCAGATGTGGGGCCCCGGGCAGGCAGTGGGCAGCTCAGGGCTCTTCTCCAGGGCACAGCGTGCTGCCGCCTGCTCTGCAGGCACGGGGGGGGGGGCTGTGGGTGCTCAGCCTGGGGTGCCCCCAAACCTGGACATCCTGCCCTGCAGCCCGGCCACCACAGCATCTGCCAGGCCCTTCCCAGGCACCAGCCGTCCATGGCAGTTTGTCCGGCTGCACAGAGCCCACCTGGGATCATGCCTCAGGGTGACAGGGTCACCAGCACTGCCTTCTACCCTGCCGTGCTGTGCTGGCCCCTGCTGCAGCCACCCCTGCTGCCCAGTGCCTCCACCACCATTGCTGCCCCCCAGCCCCCTGGGGGTGCCAGGGCCAGCACCCACCATGCCACGCAGGCTGCTGGGGTGGTGCAGGGAAGGCCCAGGAGCAGGCAGGGGCCAGGGGCTGGCTCCTTGCCCGGCGTGGCAGGTGCCACGGGCCACCAGCACTGCTCACCAGCCTGCGGCCAACCCAGGCTTGGCCAGGGTGGGGTGAGGTGCGCCCTGCCACCCTCCCCCAGCACCCATTGCTGGCAGGGGGAAGGGGTGGCCAGCACTGCCTCCCCTGTGGCCATGGGGAAAGGGGCAGCTGAGCTCTCCCTCTGCCCACAGGCAAGCGAGGACGGGGAGAGCGTGGGGCACTGCCCCTTCTGCCAGCGGCTCTTCATGGTGCTGCTGCTCAAAGGGGTGCCCTTCACCCTCACCACCGTGGATGTGAAGAGGTGAGTGGTTGCCCCCCTCCCAAGGGGCTGCCAGCCCCAGGGCCAGGGCAAAGGGCAGGGCGGGAGCAGTGCCCTGGCCCACTGATAGAGGTGGTGGGTGCCCAACACCTTGGGAAAGGATGTGACAGGTGGGGCACTGCAGGATGCACGGGGCCTGAGGGAGGGCATTTTCCAGGGCAGGGCTGCCATGGAGGGGAGGCAGGAGCAGCCTGGGGGGAACCTCCTCTGCCCTTTGCCCAGGACACGCATGTGCACACACACAGACACACACGTGTGCAGCACCCTGCAGAGCCCTGGGCACTGCTGGCCATCAGTGTCCGTCCCCGTCTCCACAGGGCGCTGGACGTGCTGAAGGACTTCGCGCCGGGTGCCCAGCTGCCTGTTTTGCTCTACAATGACGAGCCCAAGACCGACACAGTCACCATCGAGGACTTCCTGGAGGACAAGCTGGGGCCCCCCAAGTTAGTGGCTGGCATCTGCCTCAAGAGGGATCAAGGGGCCAAAGAGGGACAGGAGAGGCTGGGGGGAAGAAGGGAATGGGCAGGTAGCACATGAGCCTGCCAGCCCCTACCTCCTTCCTCAGCCATGCCCACGTTCCTGCAGGTTCCCCAGCCTGGTCCCACGGTACAGAGAGTCAAGCCTGGCTGGGAATGACATCTTCCACAAGTTTTCCACCTTCATCAAGAACCCAGTGCCTGCCCAGGATGAGGGTGAGGAGCTGGGCTAGGAAGGGGGCACCCCAAGCAACCTCTCAGGTGCCACCATCCCAAAGCCAGGTCAGGGCACTCTGAGCCTTTCCAGCCCTCCCCTGCCCCAGGCCACAGCTGGGTCTCCCCAGGCGGTCCAGTGGGGCCGTGCCAGGCCTCTCTTGGGAGGGCCGGGGCTGGTGCCATCTGGGGCAAAGCGGGAAGAGCACAGGCAGGCCCTGCCTGGGCACAGAGATGGGCTGGCAGGAGGCCACAGCAGAGCCGTGGGGCCCCGTGCCTGCAGTGGGGCCGTGCCCTGACCCAGCAATGCTGCCACCCTCCCGCAGCGCTGCAGCGGAGCCTCCTGCGGGCCCTGCTGAAGCTGGATGAGTACCTGACTGCTCCGCTGGAGTACGAGCTGGTCCACGACCCCCATCTCCGGGCCTCCCGGCGCCGCTTTCTCGACGGGGACCAGCTCACGTTAGCCGACTGCAACCTGCTGCCCAAGCTCAACATCGTTCAGGTGAGTGGGGGCACCCTGGGGCCTGCCCTTCCCCTTGCCCTGGCTTCTACATGGCATCAGCCTGATGCTCTCACCTCCCCCTGGGTGCCTGCAGCAACCCCCCCGCTCCTTTGCCAACAGCTGTATCACCCTGGTACCCCCTCCCCATGCCCCCTGCCCAGCATGGTGTCTTCCACAGATGTCACTCCCCTCCACACTCACTGCCAGGTGCCATCCCTGATCTTGTGCAGTGCCAGGGATGTCCCCCAGGCCCCTGCCACCCCTTCCTAGCTGGCTCCTGGCCCTGAATACTACCACCTGGCCGTGAGGCCCTCCTTGGCACGCTGCAGGCACACAGGGCTGGGAAAGGACTCGCTCTATTTCTGCCCGCAGGTCGTGTGCCAGCATTACCGCCGCTTTGGGATCCCCAAGGACCTGCGGGGTGTGTGGCGCTACCTCAACAGTGCCAGCGAAACCAAGGAGTTCAAATACACCTGCCCCAACAGTGAGGAGATCATACAAGCCTATCGCTCCGTGGTCCGGTCGCCGCAGTGAGCCGGACACACACCCAGGTAGGGCAGGGCCAGCTTCAGGCAGCAGGCCAGTGCTCACCTCGGTCCTGCCATGACTGCCACAGTCCTGCCTGCACACACTTGGGAGGGCAGAGAGCATGAGATGAGCCCTTGGCACACAAATTTCCCCACTGGCACCCCTGCCCGAGGTGCTGGTAGCAATCTCCATTGCACTGAGCCTGCAAATGTGTTCTCACCTCTTGTGCCATCCTCCCTGCCTGGCCAGGATCCCCTCGACCTGCCCTGCGGTCCCCCAAGCATCAGGACAGATGCAAGGGGGCCAACAGCCTTGGGTGCCCTCTGTACCGAAGGTGGGCAATGCTGAGGGCAAGGGTAGGAGGTGGGGAGGAAAAGCTGCCCAGCACAGAGGGCTGCAGGGCACAGAGAGGGCAGCGCACTGCAGCAGGCATCCCTGCACACCATGCCACCCGCCAGGCCAGCAACCTGAGGGAGGGCTGTGCCGGGTACCGCGGGATGCCCCTGAGGAGCCGCACCAGTGAGGGGGAGCAGCACAGCCCTGCACAGCCCTGGGCTCGGAGCCAGGGGGGTGGCACAGGTGGTGGAGACAGCCCAGCCCCCAGCAGCCTGGGTGAGGGGAGAGGAGGGCACCGTCCCCCCAGAACCTGCCATTAGGAAGCTCTCAGGAGCAGATTTGGGAGAGGGATGGGGTGGAATCGGGGCAAGCCTAAGGCATGTATCGGAGCTCCCAGAAAGCAATAAAGGCTTTGCAAGTGAGACAAGCCTGAGTCTGGAGTGACTAGCCCCAGCATCTCTCCTCCCTCACAGGATTTCGCACTGGCCTCCCAGTCCTCTCCCAGTGCCTAGCAAAGGCTGGACCCATTCTCCCAGCTCTCCAGGGGGCTGGGGAAGCTCACGCAGCAGCCCCCTGGCACAAAGGTATCAGGAAAGAGAACTCCTCTGAGCTCCCGACCCTCCTGGTTCAGCTGAAATTAGCCAGAGTTCCTGAGCAAGGGAAAGGCACAGTGGACTGACACATCTGTGCTGTCCCTGTCCCCAGAGACCAACTGGCTAAAACCATCTTCACTAGCAATAAGTTAAGAACAGGCAATCTTTTTGATACATGGCAAAACAAAGTTCTTAAAACCCCCCCCACCAATTCATGGCAAGTGACCCCTGCCAGCAGGGAAGAGCCACAGGGAAAAAAGCCACCACTTCTGTCACCCCTGCCCCATCCGTCCCCCTCAAAGGCCCTGTCACCGCACCAGCTGAGGATCTGCTACCCACTCAGGCCTGCCAGGTGCTGGCTCCAGCCCTCTTGGTCCTACTTGTCCCATCCGCCTCCCGGGGCACAAGGGACTCAGCAGGCCCAGGGCGCAGTGAAACCTCTTCCACACACATGGCTGACATGGCTCCAGTAGGGCTGTCATCGGGGGACGGGACAGCACAGGTCAGCAGTCCTCGAAGTCCACTCCAGATGGTGCCTTCTTGCTAGAAGGAGATGGAGGGAGGACCACAGCCCAAAGCCCCACACCCTGCTCCCACATAGCTACAGAGTCCACTGGATCTCTGCGCATCCCAGTCCCAGCACTAGGTGTGGGAGCAGCACTTACCTTTTGAAGCCAGGGTTAATGAGAGACTCCCCCGGGATCTTCCTCTTGGCCAGCAAAGCTGAGCCAGCACCCCTGGTCTTCCTCGGGCTAGGGTCTGCCTCAGTCAGGGACAAGCAGGATGGGGATTGCAAAAGGTCAGCCAGATGCTTTGGCAGCCCTGCAAACCCCTCCACGCACAGCGTGAGCCTCCAGCAGCCCAGCCAGGCTGGCCCAGCATCCGTGGCAGGTGAGGAAGGGCTGAGCCTGGCCTCCTCTCCCAAAGCAGCAGGGAGACATGGACCTTCTACGGTCCCCAGTCTGGAAGAGAAGCGAACCTCTTGGAGGCTAGTGAGCAACCTGTGTGGCGATGCCCAGCATACCCCCTGAGCACAGAGTATCCCAGACACCATAAGAGCCACTGCCCTGGCCCCTTCTGTGCCGGGAAGGGCACCAGAACAGCAGGGTGGCTGACAGCAGCCACAGCCAAGGAGACTCAGTGTCCTGGAGGGTACACGGACCAGCAGCCTCCTAGGGAAGAGAAAGCAAACAAGCAGCAGAACCAGGGGACGTGCCCCCTGGCAATTGCTTACCTGGCAGGAAGAGCTGCTGGCTCTGGGGAGTGTTCTTCTCAGGGCTGCAGGAAGATGCCAGCGTCTCCAACACTGCTGAGACAGCAGCCAGGGTACCTCAATGTGGCATGCAGCACCCCAGGCCTCCCCAGCAAGCTCCCTCCCCTCCACAGCCAAACTGAGCCACGTTCTCCTCCCAGCACTCCCACCCAGGCTGCCACTGCCCCAGGATCTTCCTAGACCCCTAAAATAAAGACCTCCGTAAGGCAACTCCCACCCACAGAGATGATGGTGTGGTGCTGGCCATGGGGACAAAGCTGTGTTTCCGCACAGAGACACAAAACTGTCCTCTGGTCCCACACAGGACCTCTTCTGCCTGCAGTGGTCAGGTGCAGGCCCTGGCCAGCCCAAACAGAAAAAAGGCAGCAGCATCTCTGCTGCCCAGCCCTGCTGGCCAGTCTGCCCGGGCCAGTGAGGGGAAACCACCGGGGCAATGCCACGGAGGCACAGCTCCCTGCCATTGCTGGGCTGAGCCCGACCACTCGGAGCCCCTTCGGGTGGGGGTGTGGGGGATGGCACCGCGAAGGTGGAAGGGAGCTGCCCGCCCTCCTCCTGCCTTTACCCGCTCCCAAAGCGCCCCACGGACCTCCCAGGCGTCTCTCCAGGCTCCGGACGCGCCCCGCCATGCCAAACACCAGCGCCTGGACCTGGCTCCTCGCCTCCGCGACGGGCAGCTTGAAGAGCTCCAGGACCGAGCACTGGGCCTCCTCCGACAGCCGCAGCGTGGCCTTCCCTTCACCCAGGCTCAGCGCGGCGCCCCCCCGCTCCAGGGCCTCCCTGCGCGGGCGAGCCGGGGGTGAGGGGGGCCCGAGGCCGGGGGCCGGCTCCCGGCGGCGGTGGCGGCACCCACCTGAGCTTTGCGCCGTGCTCCTCTGGCGGGCACTGCTGAGAAGGAGAGGGGACGTGTCCCGAAACGGCCTGCCCCGCCGCCCTGGCCCCGGTGCACACACATCCCAGCGGCGGGCAGGCGCCGAGCTCCCGGGCCCAGACGTCCAGCGCGTCGGTCACACTGTGGGAGGCGGCGGCTCAGGCTGTGCCGGGCCCGCTCGGCCCCAGCCCAGCCCCGGCCCCGCTCCCCGCCCCACACTCACTAGACGGTGCCGGCGGGGCCGGGGCCGGGGCGGCAGTAACAGAGGTACCGGCCCAGCCCGGCCTGCAGCAGGTGGAAGGGCCCAGCAGGCTCCGCCATAACGGCAGCGCCGGAAGGGGCGGGCGAGGCCTGCGGGCCCCTCCCGGCGCTGGGACCGGCAGCCCCGCCATGGTCAACCTGGGGCTGCGGCGGGTGGAGGACAATGTGGCCGCCAAGCACCCGGTACGCCCTGCCGGGGCCGGAGCCGGGGGCACCAGGGTGGGCGTTGCCGGCGACCTGCGGTGCCGGGGCTGGGGGGACCATGAGCGGGGGGACCGGAGGCTGTGGGGCGCCAGTGCCCCGCGCTGAGTGTGTCCCCACAGGCGCTGCAGCAGTACGCGGCCTGCCAGTCCCACGCCTTCATGAAGGGCATCGGCGCCTTCCTGGCAGGTAGGGCCTGGCCCGGCTCCCCCCGGCTGCTCCCCGGGGAGGCGGGGGGGCGGCCCGGGTGGGTGCCGTGGCCGGTAACGGCACCGGACCGCCGGGTTTTGGCAGGCAGCGGAGCCGCCTTCGCCGTGCAGAAGCTGGTGAACAAGAAGCTGCCGTACAGCCTGCAGTGGAGCCTGCTGCTGGCCGCGGGTGAGCAAGGCCGGCCGTGCCCCTGCCTCGGCCGGCGGGCGGCATCCCGCTCTGCACGGGGCCGTGCTGTGGGCAGAGGGGCTGTTCGTCCTTCTCCTGGGGGGTTTCTCCCCTGGCTCTTATCGCATCCCTGCTCCCCACCGCCCTCCGGGGCTCAGGGACAGCTCACAGGCAGCTGCAGGAGCTGGGAAGCTGGCAGGGGCTTTCCCCACCACTGCCCTTAGCAGATGCCCTTCCTGCTGGGGCTCTCAGGAGCATCTCGGTCTCTTTAGGCACAGGGTCCCTTGCCAGCTATGTGGTAACCAGAGCTGAGACGCAGAAATGCTCCGACTTCTGGATTTATCTGGAGACAGGCAAGTCCCCACAGGAGCTTGCCATGGCTGGCAGGGTGTCTCACCCCGCAGGTATGTTCACATCTCTCCCTGCTGCTTTCCCTGGGCTTGTCGTGCCTGGTTCTACCTGCTGCAACAATTTGTCATTTCTGCCTCATAATTAAGTTGTTGTCATTGCTAAAATCCCCATATAAGTCCCACACTGGCACCCTGTAGCCGAGGGGTGGGAGAAGGGGCCTTGGGGTGGCAGCAGTGCCAGGGTAGCTGGAGCCCCCTGCCTGGTCTCGTGGCTCTCGTGTCCCTCCATGCTCCGGGCCCATCACCTGCGTTGCAGGTACCTGCGCAGGGCTGGCGGCATGTGGGGGGAGCACTCACTTCTGCCTGCTGCCCTCTCTACTTTGTGGATTCACAAGAGCCAGCGCGAAGGGCTTCCTGGAAGAGGAAGAAGAGGTTAGGGGGTAGGGGAGGCAGTAAGCCCCTCCACACCCCAGTTGATCCACGCAGTGGGCACAGCTGTAGTGGGTAGTTCCCACGGCTGCCAGCTGCTTTCTTCCACTGGTACCGTGAGCTGCCATAGCTGGGCCTAGCTGAAGAGGTTTTAAATGCTTCACCAGGACTCTATGGTTTTCTGCACGCTCCCGGAAAATGCACTGGGATAGTTGGGGGTCCAGGGAGCTTGTTCTTTCTGTTGCAGAAAATCTGCCCAGCCCAGAGGACAGAGAGCACATGACACCGCCGGTGAGGAGGAACAAGTATGGGGACGTTGTGGAATAGCTGGCAGAGCACAGCGCACCGTGCCCGTATCCTGCCTGCCCAGCCTGCCTGTGTTGCTTGCGAGTCTGGTGGGCTCTGCAGCGCTGCCTGGGAGCTCAGATGAGTTGATCCTGCAGTGAGAGCTTAGTGGAGGCACCGTAGGGATTGCTGCCTCCCAGGTTGCCTCTGAACATTGCATGTGGGGGGCACAATAAAAGTTACAAGCTGAAGGTGCTCATTGTGGACAAAGCAAAGGCTGGTGGTGGGGCAGGAAGAGCTGGGGTGCAGGTGGTAAATGTCACCCTGAGCCAGCCTCTGCAGTAAATATTGGAGCAGAGAGCTCCGGTCCCTCTGAGGCCATGGCACCCACAATCCGACTGGGTGTGTGCAGTGACTGCAGGCACAGATAGGTCTGGGCTAAGCTGTGAGAGGGCAGAGCTGTTGCTGTGTGCTCTCTGTTTCTTGGGCCTGTAGCAGCAAGGCTTTTCTCGCCTGTTGAATGGGGCTGAGCTGAGCCTTGCAGCTGCATGGCCTCTGGGGGTGTCCCCTCTGCCCCCAGAAAGGGGTGCACGTGTGCGCAGAGCCCCTCTATGCGGTGCCCACCTTTCTCTCAGGGCACGTCACTGGCCAGTCCTAGACTCTCTATCTGTGTCCGTAACCAGCTGGCAAGGGAATGGTACTGTCTCAAATCCCACACATCCAGAGGGGCACGTGGGAAAATTAAGAAACCTCTTTTACTTCATTTTTTCCTAATGGCAAACTCCAAGTCATGACTAGGGCAAACCAGCTGCTCTTGGTGGATATCCAGCTCTAATTCAGCAGCAGCTGAATTTCTTAGAAGGGCCAACCCAGCCTGAGTTCTGGAAGCTAGCTGGTTTCTTAGAGCAGAGCAGCAGCATTTCAGCTTCAGAGAGCAGAAATGCCTCCTTCCATGTGAGAGGTAGAGACCGTCCCCGATCCTCGCCACGGGAGGGAGTCCTGTGCTGGGGAGACAAGAGGCCCAGGGAGGAAACTGGCTTTTGGTGTTCAGAACATCATCTGAACTGGAATCACACTTGACCTGTGCAGTGAGATGGGGAGCAGCCACCAGAACAGCTAACAGCGAAATTGCTGTGGTGGAATGGGTGGGTTAAGCCAAGCATGGTTAGCTGTGGGTCAGCCGGCGTGGGGAGCGGAGCTCATGCTGCCTGCGAGAGAAGGAGGGCAGCGAGAAACCACAGCTCTGGCTGGAACTGCTCCTCTCCTGGGGCGTGCGGAGGAGCACGGTGGGGTGGGAGGCTCTTTCCAGATGGGGGTAGCGAGTCAGGACTGGCCCCTGCGCAGCTGGGTGTGTGCTGCGGTGCCTCTTGAGCTGCCAGTGACTGCACAAATTCCAGCCCTGCGGGCCACTCTCCTGCCCTGCTTGGGTACCAGACCCGGCCCCCCAGGAGCAGAAACTCCCCATGTGTTTGCCTTGTGTGGAGGCTGTGGCCAGCAGTGCAGCGGTGAATGCACGGGGCAGGGTCAGCCTGAGCACTGCCTGCTCACACTTTTGGGGTGACAGGACCTCTAGTGCTTGGGAAACCTCAACTTTGCAACCTTTGTGACAGGTTGAAACTCTTCCACCTCGAAGTGGGCCTGAGTCTGGAGTAAGGTTTCAAGCCCACCTTGGTGTGTGTTGGAGGATTCTCCAGGCTGGTAGAGCATGCGAAGCCTGACAGTGTCTCAGCCTTGGGCAGGCTACAAAGACTCGAGACCTTCAGGCTGAGCCTGACCTGCGGCTGAGTCCCAGTAGAACCCGTAAGTGGCTCTACCCCTGCAGGACAGCCAGGTTTGATCAGCCTGTTGCTGATCGAGAGCCACAGAGCCATAGAAGTGGTTACAAAGATTTATTTCTGATTATAAAAAAACAAAAACCACAACAAACAAACAAACCAAAACCTTCTGCATGTTTGTGTGTCCCTGTTCTTACTCAGCGGGAAATGAAGGCGCATCCTCCTGGCTGCCTGGCGTGGGGTGATGCAGGGCTCCAGTCCCCACTCCGGCAGCGAGCCCATCGCCTCTGGGCTGGCACAGCCACGCACCAGGGAGCCACAGGGACTTTTTGCACCATTGCTGGGGGAATGGAGGAGGCTCTGGCTGTGGCAAAGGTGAGACTGGTTTAGGAACCACAGGAAGGGGGAAGGCACCATGTTTGGCTGCTGTAGCAGGACCTGGAAGCTGCCTGCGCCCCATGTCTGGTTGTTGCTAAGGCCCTACCCAAAGGGCCTGTGCCGAGGCTGGTCGAAGTCGAGGCCAAGGTCTGGCCTTCAGGAAGGTCCATGGGGCTTGTGCATCAGCCAGGAAGACAGCATGGACTCTGGCTGATGGCCAGAGCTCCCTGGGAGGCAGGGCTGGTGCTGCAGGGACAGGCTAGAAAGGTCAGCTATAAGGACTAGCGTAACTAATACTCCCCTCCCACCCCATGCATAAATCCCGCTGTTGTCTGGACTTGCTGGACCAGTCCAGCCCAAGTCTGATGGCAGAAAGATGCCCAAGATCTGAATGTCCAAATCCCAAGCCTGCTCTGGGGTCCGTCCCTGAGTAGCATTGGGGAACCCTTAAGCCATTCTCCTGCAGGGTCAGGGTCCTCTTCT
>JAOXNO010000008.1:12580452-12591053 GCA_028565335.1 Limnodromus scolopaceus
GCCCCCCCCCCCCCCCCCCCCCTTCTGCAGCTTGAAAGCAAGAGGAGGGCAAAAAGGGACAGCTTTCCTTTTGGGCAGCATTAGGTATTGGAGGAGGACATCTCCAAGCACTTGCTGCATCCCAAGTGTTCAGGCCATGGAGACTCCGGCAGGAAGGATGGCGCTGGGTCCTGCAGACAAGGCCCACCCTGTCCCTGCCGTTAGATTGCACTGGACTTGCTGCGCCGGAGCAGGCAGACAGCAGTCACCAGAGACGTCAAGGTGGTGACCACAAAGAGCAGGATGAGGATAACCCAGTAGTTGTACAGCATGCTTTTGTGGGAAGAGGGCTTCTCTGCCGGGATCATGTTGGTGAGGTTCAACATGTAGCCCAGGGCCCAGCCGATGGAGGTTTCTCCTGCCTGTGGAAACAACTTGGCATGGTCACAACTCTGGCCAACCCAGCTCCATGAGCCTCAAGGGACCTTCCAGGGACCACCTCAGTGTCAGTCCAATGAAGGAGAGATCTGGGGGAATCCACAGCACCCTGAGCACTTGCTTGCCCATGTGTCCAGCCAGCCCAGAGATGAAGCAGTGTCCATCCTGTGCTGAACTGGGTTCATCCAATGGGAGCAGGATCTCATCCACTCAGGTCAATCCTACTCTTGCTGCCCATCTCACAGCTTGTGCAGGTGAGGGCACTTGGCAAAGGTGGGATCCTGCCCTGAGATAACATCCCAACAAGCCTGAGCTAACAGTTGTTTGAGATGGCTCGTGTTTCAAGGGCCAAGGAAAGACTGGAGGACCTGACTCCATGACCACCCTATGGTCAGCTCAGCTCTTTTTTTTTTTTTTGCATCTCCCAGTAGGAAGAAAGTCCCATCCTGCCCCTATTCCCTCACATTGCTTGGCTCTTTCTTGGTGTGGGATCATCTCTCCTGCAAGGCTTTTTGGCCTAACTTCAAACAGACATCATACCATGAGTACGTGCTCTGGTGTTACCCACCTTCTTCTGGAAGGCAATGCTGGGGAAGGAATGGTTGTCAAAGTTGTAGCCTTTGGTGGTGAGCAAATAAACGAATGTGCTGACAGCGCAGTAATCCGCCAGTCTCTTCTCCAGTTTAGGGGCTTTCTGGAGCAGCTGGGTGAGATGCATGGAGGGACAGAGAAAAGGGGTCAAGCCAGTAGGGTCCAGGCTTTGTTTCTGTGGCCTAAAGCTCTAGGTGGTTGCATCAGGCTGGGCAAGGTGCTACCCATACCCAGTTGAGCCTCTCCTTGTCCCATGTGGGAGCTGTCACCCACCCTCCCCCTACTCCATGGGTGCCAGGACACTGAGCCACCTCCAAGGGCTGCTCTCAGAGCCTGGGTGATGCCCCACACAAAAGCAGCCCTCTCCTCTCTACCGTGCCCAAGGAGCCCACCTCACTCCAGCTGGTGGCACAGATGGTCTCTGCAGCATCCTTCAGGTCGCTGGGCAAGTGCACGGGTCTCCCCATCACTGTCTGGATGAAGTCCACTGTGTAGTAGAAGGCAGAGAAGGCCTGACAGAGGAAAGGAGGCAGCTGTGGGACAGGCTGGGAGCAAAACCCCCTCGCCACAAACAGCTGTGTTGTGGGCACAAGGAACTGCCCTTGGAGAGCCAAGGGTCTGGCATTGCTGCTGGGGGCACCTGCCCACCCAGAAGCCAGGAGACCACCCCACTACCTGCCAGGACTTACGATGAAGTTTCCTGAAACCTCTGGCTGGAAAATTCCATCGAAGGAGCAGCGGGAGAAGGAGCAAGTGGTAAAGTCAAAGAGCTTGCTGACATGCAGAGCACAGAGGCTGCCATTCCCGGTGCCGATCACAGTGACGGTTGTGTTGAGGGCAAGGCTGGGCCTCTCCTTCACCGTGCAGGGGCTGTCATAGACACTGTTCAGTGACAGGCTCTTGTCATAGCCGGTGGGCCAGCAGGGATGGTGGACAGTTGGTTGGTAGCTCTCAGCCTGCCAGAGAAGTGACACATGGGATACGTGAGCCATGCCGTAGCCCCAGGTTCCCCAGTGCTGCGTGGCACCCGGCACCGCTGCCTGCCTGCTTCCATTGTCCTGCTGGGGAGATGCGGAGGGACTTGGGCAGCGGGATGCAGAGCTGGTGGTTGCCACAAGTGTCTCAAAATGACTCAGGACATCTTGGCTCTGGCCGAGGGGTGCAACACCTTATGGAGAGGGTGGGAGGAAGCCCTGAGACCATGGGAGAGGGTCAGGGGGCAAAACCGAGAAGTTGGCTGGGAAAGGTGTGCAACTCACCCCGTGGGACTGTCCTAGAGCCAGGGCTGGGGGACACCCCTGTATAAACACCAGGGTAATGGGGCAACCATGGGGTGAGGACAGCTGGCATCCCCATTGAGCACATACTGGTACCTGGAGGACCTTTGAGAGCAGCCTCTTGAGAACCTGGTCCCTTCCGTAGCAGAGGAAGCTGTGGGTGTACACTTTGTATGCCTGGCCATACAGCTTCAGCATCACCTCATTTCTGGGGTCTTCGATGGTGTCCCTGGTTTCAAAGGTGATCTGTGTGGAAGCTCCCCCAAAGTCCATGGCCCCCAGGGTCTTCTTCTGGGGCTGGATCCATTCCCCGAGCCACCCGCGCTGAGCAAGGAAGACAGGAGCAGGCATAAGGATGTGATGAGCTGCAGGACAGCCTGGCCACCACAGCCATCCCATCTGGGTGCCACACTTCCCTGCCTACCTTGATGAAGTTCTCCAGGAGGTAGTTTGCAGTCACCCATCCGAAGACCCCTTCCTCTTCCCCCGACAGGATCTTTGACCCTCGGAAATCAAAGGGATACGACTTCAGCGTGGCAGCCACAGCGCTGAGGACGGCATCCGAAGCCTGCATGTTCGCGATGCTGTGGGACAGACAAGAGGACAGGGTGGCAGAGCTGTGCCAGAGTGCTGCCAGCGGAGACCCCGCTGCCCACACAGCCCTCGAGGCCTGGCCCTTCCATGGCACATGGGGCGGGAGACAGCTGGGTTCTCACCCGGGCACCTGTAGAGATGTCCCCCCAAAACCCCCAGCTCATTCCCCATGCCTCTTCCAGGGAAGGAGGCAGGCAGCAGGGATGGAGGTGTGCTAGCTCCTGAGCCATACCCGGTGGCTGGGCGAGGGGGACACAACTCCCTCCTCTGTGCGGTTTTTGGGGGATCATTATTCTCACTGTGTCCCATCAGGTGGCAATGGGTGCAGGGAGACTTTCTTTCTGGCTAGCCAAAAAGTCTGGGTGGGTTATCCTGGTGCTGGCCCCTTTTCAGGCAGGGATGTGCTGTCTGTGCCCCGCAGAGCATCTGCTCTGGAAGGCACCTCTGCAAGGGACATGGAGCCAGGCAGCTGGGCGGGTTAGGAGCTTTGCCTGGCAAAGGGGCAACATGGCAGTTGTCCTTTGCCATCTGCACCCCTGCCATGGGTGGCGAGGTGGCAAGATGACATGGCAGGGCCCCCCAGGCAGCATTGGAGACCAAGCAGCTGGCATGGCCAGAGCAAGCACTCACTTGAGCAGGCGCATGCCGGCCGTGGCACCCAGGTAGAGCGGGGTGCCTGCGTGCTTCTCCTTGGGCACGTCTCTCAGAGCCTGGTTCAGGCAGTGCACCAGGCTTGTCCCAGCAGCTGGAGGGTTGGAGCTGTAGCTGGAGATGCCAGGACCTGTGGAGAGGAAGCAGCATTGCTCCCTGCAGGTGGTAGGAAGATTCCCACCCTGCTCGGTGGGAAGATGCTTGGTGGGAAGATTCTCTGTGGGCAGCTTTGCCCCTCCCAGGTGGTTCAAAAGGCAGGGGCTGCAGGTTTCTGTGGGCACGGAGCCATCCAGAGCCCAGGCACATCTCCCTCCTCACGGGCTGACAGCCAGGGAAAGGTTGCTTAAATGGAGAGTGGAAAACCATCCCTCGCTGGGCTAGGCAGGGAGCTGAATTGTTTCCTGCCAGGAAAAGATAAGCCACAGGCACGCACGGCTTCAGGTCTTGGGGTGAGATGGGGGAGGTTTTGGGAACAGAGCCGGACCCCTTATAACACCACCCCGCACTGGTGAACACACAGGGAGGCAGCTGGGCATGCCAGGGGCATTCGCACCATCACGGTGACCTGCCCACAGGGGACCTGACAGACCCTGCCACCAGCCACCGGCTCCCAGGGACTGGGACGGCCCTTACCCTCCACATCGCACATGCTGTGCTCACTGACCACCCCGGTGTCATTCTCCTTGTCTGCAGGCCACTTGTAGATGAACATGGCCGTGTGGGAGGACCCGGCGTCCAGCACGATGCCATACTGCGGGGGGAAAGGCAGTGGGTGAGGCCAGGGCCGGGGGATTTCCCGGCTGCCCCAGGCCATCCTGAGGGACGACACTGGGGCTCAACAACCCACTGTGCCGGGTGGGTGCCCTCCCCGGCAGCCTCAGGAGCATTGCCCGCATCTGCCTGCACGGGCCTCTGCGCAGGGCATGGCTGGGAGTGGGAGCTCTGCCCCACCGGGGACACTGGCGACCCCAGGACACTGCTGGGCACAGCACAGGGACTCCGGCTTCTTGGGCATGGTGGCCCCCTTCCCTCCTTTAGCACAGGTGGGGAGGCTCTCCCCCAGCCCCATACACCTGCTCGCTCCTGTCTCCCTGCAGCATCGCTCCTGGGCCAGCGGGCATCTGTGCTGAGCCATGCCAGGCATCCCTGCGGCCAGCAGGGGGACAATGGGGGGACACCTGGGAGCGGCCCTTCAGGGATGCAGCTCGCCAAAGAAGGGCAGCCAGGCACCTCATCCCTCCTGCCCTTGTATGGCTCGGCCATTCTCTGGCTATAAATAACCCCGATCCCTCCTGCCAAACAAGGTTACCCAGCTCCCAGGGAGGGGCCACTCTGTGCTGCCTTCAGCCCCCCCCCTCCCCCCCGGTAGGACCCCTCCACCTCAACCCCTGTCACCCATGGGCTTGGGGCTGCCTGTGCTGGCCCCCTGGGTGCTCTGCTGGAGCTGCTTGTCAAGCTACTTCTTGCCAGGGAGGAGGCTGCGAATTTGGAGAAGAGGGGAAGCAGCTGAGCATCTCTGGGGTGAAACCACTTGAGGCTTAAACCTGGCTTGTGCCAAGGCTCTGTCTGCTGCCTGCCCTGCCCAGACCCCCAGTGCAGCACCCGGAGCCACCCCAGCCCTGCCTGGTGGGTGCCCCTGGTCCCATCCCTGTCCCCACCGGCTGCAGTGAGGGCTCCAGCCCAGGTAGCTGCAGGGTTGGGTTTTGGCCGGCTCAGGTGGCAGAAATAAAGTGTCAGGGCACAGGCAGGGATGCCTGGGGTCCCCTCTTAGAGGCAACCCCCATTCCCATGTGAACCCATGGCCCCACACCAGTGGTCCACCCTGCTCCCATAGTGAACTATTTCCAATGGGTGACACCTCTCCCCCAGCTCCCATTAACCATCAGCAGCTTCCCACGTCCTCTGTGCCAAAGCTACGAGCCAGCGGAGAGTCCCCTCTGCAGCCAGACTGCGGCTGTTGTGCCACAGCACTGGTGTGGGGGAGCAGCTCCCAGTGATGCTGAACACTGCAGAGAGGAGAGGGGGCTCTGACAGCCTCCCCCCCCCCTCAGGTAATGCTCCAAAGCACAAAGCTGGGGAGCAGGATCCCCATTTTGGACCATTTCTGGACTGGGTGCTGGGGTCAGTGCCCTGGGCAGCTTCGAGGGGCTCTCAGCCTCCTCCTCTGTCCAGTGTGCCACGGGCCACGCACCCCGTGGCAGTGAGTGTCCTCCCAGTCCCTCCTTGCCATAGCACCCTCTGCCTTGCCCAAACTGTCCCAGGGCCCCGTGGGGACCCCCTGCACCCTCAGACAGATGGGCACAGATGGGCCTGCACCCACCAGGCACAAGCACAAGCAATAAAGGTGCTGAGTCTGCCCCAGTGAAGCTGTCTGTCCCAGGGGATGCCCACTGGCATGTCACAACCACCTCCTACCCCATGGTCCACTTGGCATGTCCCCTTCACTGTCCCAGCCCTCACGAGTTGGTGCTGGCATCCCCATGAGGGGTCCCCGGGAAGGGTCCAACCCCAGCAGACCCCCGCCCACCTCTCCCACGCATGTGCCCTCACATCCTAAGGACACCAGATGTCCCTGGTGTCCTTGCAGGGCACCACCCCACCCCTGTGCCACCCCAGGTATCACCCAGAGTGACATTAGCATTAGCTAGGTGACAGTGCTGTCCCCAAAGGGACAAGTCTCCCCCAAACCTGAGACTGAACACAGCCAGGACCCTGGGGGTGGTTTCCAGCCCCGGGATGACATGGCGGGGAGAGGGGGGACTGCAGGTCACAGAGAGGGACAAGGCTGGAGACGGGGGTATCCACGGGGTGACAAGGGCTTAAGAAATGCTTGAGCAGGAGGCAGTGAGGACGACCCGCAGCAGCAGGGACACCCACTGCCGCACCCCAGGGATGGGGACAGCCTGGCGGAAGCAGCACTGGGGGTGCCAGGCCAACCCCACAGCAGGGACAGATGTGGCCACGCAAGCTTGGACACATGGCCAGACCCGGGGGGCAGGAGGAGCCCCACGTGCCTATGGCGGGGGGAAACCTGGTTCAGGGGGTTTAATCCTGCCCGCGCCAGGGCTGGCCCAGCCGGGTCCTGCTTCCAGACCCACAGAGAGTGGGCACGGGGGTGCTCTGAGGGGGGTTGCATGTGTGTGGGTGCACACATGCATGGCTGCGCATGCACGTATGTACGCATGCAGTGTGCGTGCCTGCGGGTGGGGGGTGTGTGCACAGACACACGTGTGCAAACTCAGGTGTGGAGGTGCACAGGGAGGTGCATGCACATGGGTGTGCATATGCACATCGTGTGCCAGTGTGTTGGTGTGCACGTGGGTGCGAGTGTGCCCGTGTGGGTGCGTGCATGCCTGGGGCAGCGGTGCTGCCTGCTCAGGCTCAGGGAAGAGGAGCACATGTGGCTGCAGCCGCAGCTCTGCCCCTGTGCGGGGCGGCCAGCAGCGAGAGGCAGCACTGACCCCACACCCAGGGTGAGCCCCACAGGGTGGTGTTGTGGTTGGGGTGACAGTGACACCATTGTGACAGGCTGCAGAACCATCTGCCCCATGTAGGTGCCCTTTCCTAACAATGCCTGTGGGTTGGGGTCCCTCCTCTTGACCCCGGCGTCCGGGTGGGCAGAGCCCATTGCTGCCAGGTGCGGGATGGCAAAGATGGGCAGCAGCCCCAGGACTTGTGGGTGAGGGACAGTATGCGGGAGCCCCTGGAGCGGTGGTGGCCTGGCCCCAGTGGCAGAGGCAGTGGCGCTCAGGCCCAGGCAAGGTAACGGCATGCGGCAACATGAACCGCCAGAGTGTGGTGGCTGCTGCCAGAGCGCTTGAAGCCCCACCAGCCACCACCACCACGGTTTGCTCCCTGGCTGCCAGCACGAGAGGAGCCACCACGGCCTTCTGCCAGCCCCCTCTGCCCCTCTCCCAGGGGCCACATGGTTTTGCATCTCAGACTGTCCCTGCGGAGGATCCATCCTCCCCGGCGGCGCTGGTGGCAGTGAGCATGGGTGGAAGCCCCACGCACAGGCATGTGTGCACACAGGGGCCGAGGCAGACCTGGATGGCCAAGAGGGTCCCCAGGGACGAAGGAGAGGTCCCGTCCCCTCCTCCACACCTGGGGGTACACATATGCCTCCAGCACCCCCACGGGAATCAGGGATGGCATCACCCACAGCAGGGCTGTGATGGTGCCAGCCCCTGTCCCTGTCCCAGCCGCTCTGCCTGGACACCAGAGCCACTGCGTCACCCAGCACAGAGTGAGCCGCTGTGTGGGCTTGAGCCGGGGCTGAGCTGTGGGCAGGGGCCCTGCAGACAGGAAGCCCAGGGAGGGAGAAACGTGGCTGAAAGCCCATCTCATTAGTGATTTGCAGTGTTAAGTGCTGCCCTCAGCTCTTCCAGCCTATGTGTCCCATGCCTGCCAACGAGAGGGCTGGAAATGAGGGCTGGAGGGACACAAAGACGCCCTGGCACGCTCCCGCGCTGGCGCCTGGCTGATGACATCCCTCTCATCTGCCCCAGCATACTCAGTGCCCTGGGGCTTGGCAGGGTCTCACACACATATTCATAACCCTGGCCCCAGCCCATGGGACAGTCCTGTCCCTCCCCAGCATCTCCTGGTGGCACAGGGATGATGGACTTTTCTAAAACCAGAATCTCCTACACAGGCCCTGGTGATGCTGCAGGGCTGGGGGACCTGGGGTTCCTTGGTATGGACCTGCACTGGGACAGTGTCCCCGTGCTGTCCCTGGCCCCACTGCCTCCTGGGTCACCTATGGCCTATGGCCCTGGGTCACTGGCTCTGCCCCACCACAGCATTGCACAGCCCAGCCCAAGCCAGGGCTGCTCAGTCCCAAAGTCCCTGCAGTGGGACAAAGAGGGTAGGGATGTCCCCAAAGGCTACAGGGCAGCGAAGACATGAGTAGGGCTCAGGTCTCCTGGTGAGTGCATGGCTGACCAGGAACATCTCAGATCAGAGGGGAGAAGGAGGAGGGTGATGCTGAGAACTGACCAACTCACTGCAGCCTGGCACCATGCCCTGTGGCTGTGCCTGAGCCTCCAGCCCCCTACCCCACGGACTCTCCAGGTGTCTCCATGGTGCAGGGGGGGGCTCAGTCCGGTCCCACAAGATCCCACCTCCCTTGAGAGCGACGAGTCTGGGGTCTGCAATGGATTACAGCTTCCTCCCTGCCATGGAGGTGCAGCTCCATTGGAACGGCTGGCAGGGGAGGAGCCCAGCCGGCTTTGTAACGGCCAGTGAAGACATTTGCCAAAAGAAGGAAAAGAAGGGTTGTCAAGAGAAGGCAACAGCTCTGAGCCGTGAGACAGCAGTGCCATAAGCCCCGCTGCAGACCCACAAGGGGAGAGGAACACTGCGCTGCCAGGATCAGTCTCTCTGGCAGCAGGATAGCTAATCCAGGGTATTTTTGAGGAAACATTCCTTTTTTTATTTTAAATATTTTTAAGGAAATATTTTTAAGAAAATACTCCAGTTTTTTGCCATTCCAGGCAAAGGAGCTGGAAAGGGAAAATGTGGAGCTGTAGCTCAGCAGTGACCAGTGCTATCCCCCAGCAGCTGCTGCTTAACGTTGGCCAAACCAGCAAGAATCATGTCTTGCCCAGGTGGGTGGGGAGGGTGTGCCCAGGGTCCCCCACAGCAGGACCAACCTCCTCTAAATTGTGTTGGCGTATTTGGGGCTGAGTTAAACTGAGACAAAGCTTTGCATCCTCAGAACAGCCCTGAGCTTTGTGCAAAAGCAAACCCATCGGTGCCTTCCTGGCGCTGGCCCCACAGGAACAGGCACATCCATGACACTGGTGCCAGGCTCCGGTGGGCAGTGCCTCACCGCACACACCGCGCTGGACCTCGCCCGCGCTTGGCAAATCCAGGAACGGTGCAAGACTCCAAGTCCCTGGGCTGAGCAGCGCAGCCTCAGGCAGAGCAGGGCCAGGACACGCATCGGGGTTTCTTGGATTCTTGGCCCCCAAACCGCAGCGCTGCCTGCAGACTGGAAGATGCTACCACCCGGAGAGGAAAAAAGCGCAAAAAAGCCCCAAAATTAAATTGCTGGAATTACATCTGGCTAAAAAGCAAAGCTCCAGCTTGGAACCAGAAGGAGACAAGGTTTCCCCGGCTGACCCAAGTGCTGCACATAGGGCTCTCAGCACCAATCCACCTGATTCCCCTACGCCCAAAGACACAAAATGTGTTTTGAAACCAGCTACGGGCACTGCTCAATAAGTCCCAGCATGTGGCAATGCACAGTATAGAAAGGTGTCACAGGGAAAGAGTTAATCATTGCTAGTTATACTAACAGCAGAGACTATCATCTTGGCTAAGACAGCTTATTCTCTCAACCTAATCTTCATTATATCTGACAAACCCGGAGAGAAGGCATCTGGCATTCAGGCTGGCTCAGAAAGTTTCCAAGACTTAGGAGGAGAAAAGGGGGGTTTGGATGAACCATTTGCCAGGACAAGAGCCTGCTCCCCGTGGAATAGTTTGTTCTGTCACAAAAAAAACCACCCAAATACCAACCCCAAAAAATCCCAACATTTTTTCAAAACAAAAGACTTGAGCTGCAAAAGACTCAACTGGCGAACTTGGCCAACGAGAAATTGGTCGGGAACTTCTTTCATCATCCGAATTTACAATGAACAAGGAAAAGAAAGGAGCTCGTTTTCACAGGGGAGCACATTTCTCCTCCAGCAGCGCTGGCTCAGGCAATGCAGCTGGAGCCCGGGAACGGCGGGCAATGCTGGGGTGTGCGGGGGTGCCCCGAACCCAGACAGAGCCACGGGAGCAGATGCTGACACTGTGCCTTGGGGGGAGGGAGGAGTGGGGGGACACATCCAGACACGCCACCGCTATTTTTCAGTGTGTCCCAAAGATTTCCCTCTCAAAGCGCAGGTCTGAGCCCCGGGTGTCCCCGCAGCAGGGGGGCTGGCTGCTGGGCCCCGAGACCCCCACCCCGCAGCCCCGGTGGCTTCCCGTGGCGCTGGGGATCCCCTGGGTGTCGGCGCCTCTCCCGCACCGGGCGTCCCGCAGGTCGGGGCGTTCAGCGCGGCTCCCCCAACCCCGGTA
>JAOXNO010000008.1:12607539-12622738 GCA_028565335.1 Limnodromus scolopaceus
ATCCCGTAGGACATGAAGCAACCTGCTGCTTCTGTCGGTGTCTGATCCTGCCAGGTGAGCTACTCCCAGCCTCACAGCCCTGACGTCCCCAGCAGTTTTGCCTTTCTTCTTAACCAAATGAAGTTTTGCAATATTTAGGTTTTCAGAGCTCCTTTGGTTTCATAAGACTGGGCTCCCACTAAGGGTGGGGGTTGTAGGGGAGAGCTGAGCGATGGGAGTGATGAAGGCTGAGGACCCTGGAGAGGAATAAATGTCCTCTCCTAAACGTATTGTTTACAAAAATGCTTTTGTTTTTTTTTTCTTTTTTACGCCTAATTTCATGGTTTTAGGAGGGCCAGGGAGATTTATGTCTTTCTGGGAATTGGCAGCAGTGTAACAGCCTAGTCATCAGAGGAAAATGTGAAAAATGGCTGGGCCAGAAAATCCTAAGGGCTGGGCTCTTAGGATTTCAGACAGAGAAGGAAAATGAGAGCTGAGACGTCCTGGTGGCGCAGGGATGCTGCGGGGATTAATCTGCCCCTGCAGACCCCACCAAGAATCCCACTGGAATCAGCTGAGTGCTGGCTGCCCTGGATGCAAGGGTGCCGGGGATGCTACCGGGGTGCCAGACTTACCCATCCCTGCGGGCAAGCCTGGCAGCTGGGCACAGAGCGGTGGCCACTGGCACTGACCAGCCACGTGGCCACCGATGAGAAGGCATTGGCATCTGCGCAGGAGCATCAGCACCAGGATGTCTCTCACAACCCCAAATTATTCTCTTCCTAAGCCATCAATATTAAATATTTAATGATTAAATCGTTCGATTATTTGGTTATTATCTTCTTGACCCACCCATCTGAGCTCTCTCCAAGCTGGCACGTCCCTCGCGGGGGACAGGATGCTGAACCCAGACCCCGGCGTGGCTCCCAGCCTGGCACGGAGGAACATCCAATCTGCCCATGGAACCAGGTCTCCCACACAAAGTGTTTCAGCCTGAGGACTAATGGAGATTTTGGAAGCTTCTTAAGATCTAATGAAGATTTTGGAAGCATCCCAAAGAAGCGGATGCTTTCTGCATGGCAGAGCTCATGCCAGGAGCACCAGGACAGGGCCCTTTCTCCGTGTGCTACTTAGAAATGGCTTTTTTATTTCAACTGGCCCTAAATACAGCAGAAGGAAAAAGGGCAGTTTGTTTAAATAGCCCAAACTGAACTCAAAACAATACAAAATATTTTCATTTTGGGCTAAACAAAATCTTGGAGTCCGAGGTGCAACAGGTGATATCTGGGTTTCTTTATTTAGTCAATAGGACAAAAAAGCCTATTTCTTTCCCAGTTTGACCAGCACCACTCGGGAGCCATTTGTCTTCAGTGGAGATGGAAAAATCCGATGTGGTTCGAGAGCCCCACTAAGTGTCTTTGTAGAAATGAAGCAATGCAAGACCCCCGCACAAGCCCCTGCAGACCGGAGCATTGTTACCGTGGTTGGAGCCTGCCCGCACCCCCAGCACCCGCCACGCTCAGCCCTTCCCCACCGAGCCGGGCACTGTTTGTGCCACAACTCATCCGGAGCTTCCCTTTGCCCCTCCGGCTCCACACACAATCACAGAATGATTTGGGCTGGAAGGGACCTCCAAAGGCCACCTCGTCCAACCCCCTGGACTGAGTCTTCAGCTCAATCAGGTTGCCCATAGGCTGTCGCACCACTCCTGGGAACTCTGAGCCCTAAATACAGATAAATATTTTGACACGCATGTGTGTGCAAGAGCATAAGGAGGAAAGCTGGCCCCCGCAGCTGGTGCACGCTCTCAGTGTGGTGTGGCTGGGTTTCTGTTTCCCTCGGTGCCCTCCCTTGCCCTGGATGCCCACCCGTGACGCTGCCACCTGGTTCGGGTCTGCCAGGATCAGAGAGGTGTGGTGAGGAGGAGCCCTGGGCTGAGACTGAGCAAACTCATATCACTTGTAACACCCTCCTGGCAGGCAGGGGGACGTACAGTGCCTGCGTAGGGTTTGGCAGAGCCTGACCAGCACCAGCCCCTCAAGAGGCACCTCCGTCCTCTCCGGCAAGGAGTTGGCTGGAGGCCATACCTAGGGACACAGGTCCAGGGAGCTCGTGCTGTGGTGTCCTGCTTGCATTGGGCTGTCGCCACAGTGTCCAAGCTCTGCCCTGTGGGTCCCCATCTATGGGACACAGACATAGCTGTGGCTGTGACCCTTGCCCGGGGGTGGCCACAGGATACGCCAGCGCAGGCAGCACAGGCAGCCCTGCTGCAGAATAATTCCTAAAATATAATTAATATAATTTTTATTAAAAATATATAGCATTGTTCACACATTAAGGAAAGCTATAAAATTGAAATGTTTCCAGGGTAGAACACAGCGGCAGCTGGTACACGAGGAATCCGCTACATCCCTGAGTGCAAAAGCAACACGGAGGATGGAGTGGAGTAAAGATTCCCCGAGAAGCTCTGCGATTACACAGCAGATCTGGGAACAAGGTGATCCGATGGAACTGATAAGCTGCATATTTGCTACCCTGAGGCAACAGTCTGTCGGATATTGATGAAATGCTGTCCTTTGTGCGAACTTTGCTCATTATAATGTCATTCTAATACCAAAACACACCTCCAGCCTGGAGACTACCCGCCTCCAAGGTGTGACCACTCCTCCTTGAGTCTGCACCCTGAATTTTTCGTAAACTCTACCTTTAAATGCGAGGTGAGAGAATTTTACACCAATCATAATAAAGGTATTTATGACTAAAGTCACTCAAGCTCCACCTTGAAGGTAAAAAATAGTATAAAAATAGCCCGAGAAAGGGGGGATGCCAGGGAAGATACCATCGTGAACAAGTCAGGGAGGACCCCGTCACGGACTGCCTCTGACTCCCAGGACCAGTCGAGGGGCTGAGCCTTTCTTCACCCGCACAGGAACGCCTGTGGGTAAGACTTAGACTCTACCGAGTGCTTCCTCAGAGTCACAGAATCTCCTAGGTTGGAAGGGACCTTTAAGATCATCTAGTCCAACCATAAAAAAAAACAACAAAACCCACAAAAAAAAACCCAAAACCAAAACAACCAACCGAAACACACACACCAACACTAAACCATATTTCCAAGCACCATGTCAACTCATCTTTTTAATATCTCCAGGGATGGTGCCTCAACCACTTCCCTGGGCAGCCCATCCCAATG
This sequence comes from Limnodromus scolopaceus, assembly GCA_028565335.1. Classification (NCBI taxonomy): domain Eukaryota; kingdom Metazoa; phylum Chordata; class Aves; order Charadriiformes; family Scolopacidae; genus Limnodromus; species Limnodromus scolopaceus. The sequence goes on from JAOXNO010000008.1 coordinate 12,610,712, forward strand.
CTTGATAATCTCTCTCGAGGGTTACCTGTCACATTTATAGCCAGGCTGTGTTGTTTGTAACTTTATTTTGTAAAACTTTTGTAAAACAAACTTTGTAACAGCTTTGTGCTGTTAACAATATTTTACTTGCACATGCTTTGCAGACAGTGTATTTATCACCAGCAAACCATAAGAACCTTCCTATCTGTTGCTGAAATAAACTGCATGCTTAAGTAGCTCGCCGTTTCGGTTTCTCGTTGAACAGACCAAACAGTATAGAGTGTCCGTGCTAGTTCCTGAGCATGACGAGACTGATGGTGCAGTCCACTATTAGTGTATCCGGGGTCATGATAGTTTAATAAATTAAACACAACCAGACTGATAGTGGTGAATTGGACATCACTCAGAATTTCAACCCAGCCGCACCCAGCCTCCCACCCCGGTGAGGAGTGTTAGAACACAAGGGGGTTTATTTTCTGCCAAAAATATTTTGCCTCTTGACGCAACACCTGCTTGCTGTCAGGTTCTTGACGGGAGGATTTGACAATGATTTCGCTTTTTTTTCTGCCCAGGGAAAAGGGCTGGGGGACATCCCATCCCTACAGCCACCGTGTCCCTACGTGGTGTCTTCTTGGACTTGTAGACACCCCACATGTCTTCCATGGGTAGGAGATCGCTTTCAGCAGCCACAAGAAACCAAACCTGCCTGCCTGGACCTGTGCAAGGACGGGGTGTTCCTGGCTGCCTGTGTCAGGGAATGGAAGATTTGGGAGGCGTGTCCCTCCCTCGGACCCTTGCAGGGATGCCCTGCAGGGAAACAGGGGGCACATACCCAGGAAAGCCCCTGGGGCAGCAGGACTCACAGGCCCCAGTGCTGGCCCCTGGATCGGCTGCAGGGCAAGTGGGAGCCACGTGTCCTCCCTGCCCCGTCTCCACGGGGCCAGGCTGCAGCGAGACATGGGAATGAATGAAGGAAAAATGCTTGGTTGTTGAAATTGCGCAGGCACGGAGCTGCCCAAGCTTCCTGCCACAAGGACGTGCTGCTCCATGTGCCCAGCCCTCATCTACAGCTGGGGAAACTGAGGCAGAGCAGTTAAACTGTGGGGTTTGATCACTCCCTGGAACATGGCTGCAGCCCGTCCTTCCACACAGACTCTCTGCCCATTGTCATTTCTGCCCCTTCAGCCACCTGTCCCTGCTTGGGGCACGGCCCCGCTTGGCTTCTTCTCTTAGGCAGGATGACCAGAGGTGTCCCGATGGCAGAGCAGGAGAAGGGGGCCACCCACCGCCAACCCAAGGTCCTGCAAGGGGACACTGTGGGTCTAAGGGCACCCACACAGCTAGTGTGCCCCCCTCCCCCAGGGTGCTGGCCAGGACCCCAGCCCCTGCTCTAGTCCCCAGTGGCTGCATCTCTGGAGTCAGGACACAGGGTGGACATCTGCCACAAGCAGCTGCCTCTTGATGTAATGTGGGGAGTAAAGTCACTGTCCCCGTGGCACGCAGCTGCAGAGCAAAGGAGGAATTTTACAAGCCCCACCCCCTCCTTGTCACAGCGGGTGTCCCCAAGAGGGAGCATCTGCCTTCAATCAGCTGTACCTTGGCAGAGGCTGGGCTGGCTGCAGGGAGGGTGAGCACCCGCACCAGGCTGGGGTCATGGCCACAGGGAGACATCGGACCCAGCAGGGCCCTGGAGCAGAGCCAGGGTGCTGTGCTCCATTTTCCCCAGGACAGAGACGCTGGGGGCAGCTGGCACTGCCGCAGCCCCAGCAGCAGAGGCTCACCCACCGCTGCCGGACCCCGCAGAGGGGAGAGCAGACCCGGCCCCTTCCCATCTGGGAGTGGATCTTTGCTCCTCCGTCCCTCAGGTGCTAGCAGAAAATGAAACTGTGATGGCCACAGACAGGAAGGGGGGAGGGAAGCACCGAGCACACACCAGGGAATGATGCTGAGGCAGAAGGCAGTTTTGTCACGGCCAAGAGGAGAAAAGTTGTGGCGAGCGGGGGCCTGGGATATGGGCAGGGCTGTGGCAGCAAGACACAGGGATGGTCCGGGTCAGAAGAAAACCCACAACGAGGGACCAAGGAGATGAGCAAGAGGTACCGAGTGCCAGTTCTTAGGTCTGAGGTGCACTAGGCACCCCCTTAGCCAAGACAGCCCTGCATGGCCCGGCTCCCCAGCCCAGTGAGGACCAGCCCCAGGACCCGAGGGCTTCTCCAGGTCATCACAGCTTCGGTTCATCTCCCATGGATTTGCCTTGGCAAGAGCAGGAGGGTGGGCACAGCACATGTGGGCTGACAGCATGCTGGGTGCTGGAGCTGCTGCAAACCACCCAGGGCAGCGAGGAGTCGCCCCAGGCAGAGCTGCTCCTGACTGCGAAGCAGGGAAGAAAAACAAAAAGCACAAAATGTACAGGCTGGGGGCCCAAGATGTGACTGTTCCCGCTGGCATTTTGGGTAATTGCTCTGCTGGGACACTGGCCCTTCTCTAAGAGGGGGTAGCTGGGCAGACAGCCCAGCCTCCAAGGGCGTGAGAAGGGCATGGAGCTGGGCAGGAGAAGAGAGAGAAACTACAAATAGACCTGGGTGACTGGATCCTTCCCAAACCGCTCGGCTGAGTGCACAGAGGATGAGAACCTGCATCCCTCAGGGCAGCTCAGACGCCGGGCATGTCTCTGGGTTGAGCTCAGGCGAAAGCCAAACGCACCCTGCACCTGATAACAGCCCCCCTTCACCAGGCTCCGGCAGCGGGGACCCCCCTGCGGTCTCACCCTGGTGCCTGTGATAAACGCCCAGCGATGTGAATGTTGACTATGGTATCAACCCCTGGTACTAACACAGGCTGGGGGGATGAAGGCATGGAGGGTGCCCTGCCAAGAGCGTCTTGGGGGTGCTGGGGGTGAAAAGCTGGAAATGAGCTGGCAACATGTGCTGGCAGCCCAGAAAGCCCCCCACATCCCAGGCTGCATCCCCAGCAGCGTGGCCAGCAGGGCGAGGGGGGGGATTCTGCCCCTCTGCTCCGCTCTGGGGAGACACCCCCAGTGCTGCCTCCAGCCCTGGGGCCACCAACAGCAGAAGGACATGGAGCTGTTGGAGCAGGGCCAGAGGAGGCCACGGAGATGCTGGGAGGGCTGGAGCCCCTCTGCTGTGAGGGGGGGCTGAGAGAGTTGGGTGGGTTCAGCCTGGAGAAGAGAAGGCTCCGGGGAGACCCTATAGCCCCTTCCAGTCCCCAGAGGAGCCCCAGGAAAGATGGGGACAAACTTTTTAGCAGCGCCTGTGGAGACAGGACAAGAGGTAATGACTTTAAACTAGAAGAGGGACGATTTAGACTAAATATAAGGAAGAAGTGTTTTACTCTGAGGGTGGTGAGACCCTGGCCCAGGTTGCCCAGAGAGGTGCGAGGTGCCCCATCCCTGGACACATTCCAGGCCAGGTTGGACGGGGCTCTGAGCAACATAGTGTGGTTGAAGATGTCCCTGCTTATGGCAGGGGGTTGGACTAGATGGCCTTTACCTTTAAAGGTCCATTCCCACCTAAACTAAACTAATCCACTCCATTCCTACTCTACTCTATTCTTTCCTATCCTATTCTTTTTATTCTTTCCTATCCTAGTCTACTTTTAGTGTTGTACCCAGGTTTGACAACATCAAGCGTAGAGGAGCCAAACTGAGGTAGGTTGGCAGGAGCTGCCCTGGCTGGGGACAGCAGATACCTGTTCCAGCTGTTCCCAGTGTGGACCACAGCTTCACACAGCAGTTTCCAGATGTGATCAGAGCCCTGGAGGAGCATTTACAGATCTGTGCACAGAGGGAACAGAGCCTGAAGAAAAGATGTTCACCTATGTCACCCAGTGCATCACGTACAGATCTGGCCACAAAGCCCGGTCTCGTGGCTCCCGGAGCACCACCGGAGCAGTACCAGCCCCCATAGTTGAGGGTGCCGAAGTGGACACAGCCCAGACACACAGGTGAGGGTCAGGGACTCAGAAGCAGCTTGGCCAGGCCACAGCAGCAGCTCAAGACCAGCCCTGCAGCTCGCGGGGGGACCAGCAGGCCCATCGCCCCCCCAGCAGCAGTCCCACAGGAATCGGGCCTGGGGCCAGCGCTGCCGGGATGTTCTCTGGGCCAGGACAGCAGCGGCTGCAGGGCAGGAGGAGAGCTGCCCTGGCTCTGCACAGAGCGGCATTGAGCGGGGACAATGATCCTCTCTTTCCTTGAAAGCCCTCACAGGCTCCCATCCAAGCAAAGGCATGAAATGGGAACCAAGGGCAATTATCGTCCCCTCCTGGCCCTGTCTGGGACTTGTGGCTGCCCGAAGCAACACTTGAAAGAGACTGTAGCAAAGATCCCTCTCCCAGCTGGGGGGAGACTTAGCCTTGGCCCCCCTCCCGGTGGGGACAGCTCAACCCTGGAGGGCTCTGCAGGGTGCCGGGGGTCCCAGCCCACCCCACAGCCTGGCTGTGCTGAGGGGCAAAGGCAGGTGCCTCCAGCCAGTGTAGAGTCCCAGGTTTGTCCTGAGCGGGTGCTGCCATCCTCGGCACAGGGCGGAGGGACATGTGCCACAGTGCACCATGCCAGTGGGGTCCCCTCCGGCTGCCCCCAAGAGCTCCATGGCCACCACTTCCCACAGCCACAGGGGCTAGCTCTGAGGGAGGGGGCTTAAAAAGAAATAAGAGGTTGTGAACTACACCAGTACTCCAGTGCAGCTTCTGGAGGAGCAGCCAGATGAAGCTACAAGCTCTGGAAGGGGGGCAGGTGGTTTCATCTCCCCATCCCACAGAAGCGAGGAGAGACCGAGGGTCCCCAGCCCCAGAGCATAGGGAGGACCAGAGGGGATGGGAACATGGCCTGTCACAGAGACCCTCTGGCCTCCTCATGTTCAAACTATGATTGTGCAACCTCAACTCACCCCACATCCCCTGGGACAGGACAGTCCGGAACTCAGTCTGGAGAACAAGTCACATGAGGAGAGGCTGAGGGAACTGGGCATGTTCAGTTTGGAGAAGAGGAGGCTGAGGGGAGACCTCATTGCCCTCTACAACTCCCTGAAAGGAGGGTGTAGAGAGGTGGGGGTTGGCCTCTTCTCCCAAGGGAATAATGACAGGAGCAGAGGAAATGGTCTGAAGTTGTGGCAGGGGAGGTTTAGATTAGATATTGGGAAGAATGACTTTCCTGAGAGGGTGGTCAGGCACTGGACTCCACACTGAGGTGGTGGAGTCACCATCCCTGGAGGTATTTAAGAAACGTGTAGACGTGGCTCTTCAGGGCGTGCTTTTGTGCCTGAGATTGTTAGGTTTTGTCTGTTTGTGGGTGGGTGTGGTGTGTTTTTGTGTTGTTTTGTTTTGGTTTTGGTTTTTTTGTTTGCTTTTTTTGGTGGTTGGACTCGATGATCTCAAAGGTCCCTTCCAACCATGAATATTCTGTGATATTCTGTGATATATAATACTATATTACAATTCATGTTGTTTTGTAGAAGGGAAAGTAAATGGGATGAAGTTCCTTATGTTAGTTTATTTTTCACCTTGAGACATGATCAGAAGAGGAGAAAAGATTGTGGTTTAATGTTACTGATGTGCTGGCATTAGAACAGGAATACTAGAAATCAAAATTGTTGAGTCAATGTTGTTTGTCTCATAGTATTGGCAAAAGGTGTAATAAATATAAAGAGAAGTTGGTGAAGGGACAGAGGATGGGCAGCATTACAGTCCTGCGGCTGGCTGTACCAGGCGTAAGCAGGGAGTAGTGCTCCAGGCTGCTTTGAGACAAGCACTACGACCTGCAGGGGAACCAGGGTGGGTGAAAATACTGTTTTCTGTAGCAAATTTAAAAGCTTGGAAGGAGATGTAGGGAATTTCTAGAGCCAAGCCAGACATAAGAAAGAAGTTACAGGGATTAGAAGGGGAAGCTATAAATTGTTAGAGACTGCTTGGAAAGTGTGTAACGATAGGGAAGAGAAGGAGAAACAGACAGGGTAGAGAGCAAGTGAGGAATGCACGATTGCTAGCAGCAGCTATTGCAGGAGGGAATCGGAAAGGAAGGAAATGGAATCGGAATAGAAAGGATTGGAGTATAGGGGAAAGAGATGGCAATCTTCGCCCCACTTTGGAGAGGGATCAGTGTGCATTGTGTAGATGAAAAGGACACTGGAAGAGAGAACATCCCCCGAACAGATTTCAGGAATGATCTCTCCGAAGCACAGAAAATCCCTGGGTAACAGAGGTACTTACTCTGGACCAGGATTCTTAGTGATGGGGACCAGGGAAAAACTCTGAAGTGCCCCCAGCAGAACCCCCGGTTACCCTGAAGCTGGGGAATGAAAAGGTAGATTTTTTTAGTGGATACAGAAGCAGCTCTGTTTTAAATTCTTGTAAAGGAAAATTAAGCAGTCAAAGTATGTCTATTGTTGGTGCCACAGGGAATAGAGAAATTAGGCCTTTCTTTCAACCTATGAAATGTGGATATAGATCCCAAGTTTTTATGTGTAAGTTCCTGTATGTACCCAGTTGCCCTATGCCATTATTGAGAAGAGATTTATTAAGTAAATTTAATGCTCAAATTGTATTTGAAGATAATCATATCCATGTGCAAATACCAGAAGAAAAAGCATTGGAAGCACAAGTTTTCTTATTCCTGCTAAACAAAGATGTGCAAACATCTACAGTCGCTGAGGAGGTGATGAATGCAGTGAATGCTCTCGGATGGGAAGCGGGGATGCCAGGACAATCTAAAGCAGCGGAACCAGTACTGCCTGGCTGTCCAGTTAAAACCTTCCAAGTTCTTTGTTATAAGAAACAACATGTTGCTTTGGGAGTACTGATTCAGAGGACTGAATCCTGGAAAAGACCAGTAGGATGTTTTTCCAAGTAAGTAAAGGCTGACCTTCATGTTTGTGCAACGCTTATACAAGAGGCGCAGAAGTTAACCCTGAGGCAGAAGCTGATTGTTCAGGTATCATATGTGGTGACTACTTGTTTTACAGCAAAACGGGGGGGCATTGGTTATCCCCTGGCCGAATGATGAAATATTAAGCTGTTTTATTAGGATGATGTAGAATTAAAAGTGACTTGGGTATTGAACCCAGAAACCTTGTTACCTTTCCTGGATGAGGCAGAATTAGAATTTGATTGTTTGACAACAATTGAAAGACTTTATTATAGTCAAGTGGATTTAAAGGATGAACCTGTAGACTCAGCAGATACGAATCTATATGTGGATGGGAGTAGTTTCGTTGATAATGGCACTATGAAGGGAGGATATGCTGTAATCCTAGAAGAAGAGGCAGAAGCACTCCCTTAAGGAATTTCAGCACAAAAAAAGCAGAATTAATCGCACTAATCAGAGCTTTAGAAAATTGCTAGCATTTGGACTGACTCGAAATACGCTTTCAGGGTGCTACATGCCCACAGGACATTGTGGAAGGAACGAGGTCTCCTATCCACTCAAGGAACACTAAATATGGAAATTAAATAAAGAAGTTATTAGAAGCGGTGCAATAGCCTAAACAAATTGCTGTAATGCTTTGTAAGGCTCATCAATTCAGCAACTCTTTCATCATGGCAGGAAATCGAAAGGTGGATATGACTGCCAGGCAAGCTGCAGGAAAGAAAATCCTTGGGACGTGGCCTGAAAGGTATCAACATTTACGTCATCCTCCCAAGTATACAGAAAGGGATGAACAATTAGCTAAGTTGTTAATGTCTGGTAAGGATGAAAACAGATGGTGGATGACCAAAGGTCAGCGTGTGATGTTTCCTGAGCGTCTTATGAAAGACCTTTTAGAGAAAAGCCATGAAGAAACTCATTGGGGAATGGAGGCTTTAATAGATAATACTGAGGCGTGTGGTCTGGGAGCGGAAATGACGAGTATTGCAAAAAGTGTTGTAAACAAATGTGAGGTATGTCAGAAGAATAATCCCCAAAGTAAATCGAGACACACACCACCACCCGCAGAACAATAAAGAGAGGAAACACCCTGGGGGATTATTGGCAAGTTGTATTTTCTGAGCTTCCCAGGCAACTCGGGTACCAGAATTTGTTGGTACTAGTGGATACCTTTTCTGGATGGCCTGAAGCTTTTCCCTGTCATACCAATCAGGCACAGAAGGTAGTGAAGGTATTACTAAAAGAGATTACTCTGAGGTTTGGAATCCCAGTTGGAATGTCACCAGATAGGGGACCTCACTTTGTGGTTCAGGCTTTAGTAAGGGTTTTAGGGGTAAAATGGGATTTACATACCCCTTGGAGACCCCAAATAAGTGGGCAGGTAGAGAGAATAAATCAAACATTAAAAAGTCAGATGGGCAAGATTTGTCAGGAAGCACAAGTGGCCAGATGCTCTCCCTTGAGCTGTGTTAAGGGCCAGGATCACTCCTGGGTCACAGGAGAATGTCAGCCCGTTTGAAACACATTATGAGCAACCTCACCAGCATTTGTCTCATGAGCCAGGGAATGAGATAATACTAGGAAAACAGCATTCCAAGGGATATGTAGTTTCTCTAGAAGTTCTTTCTTCCCTTAAGAGGTATCTACACCAGAGGACACCTGTCAGGCTGGATTGTCTGTTTCAGCCAGGAGACTGGGTCTATCTGAAAAACTGGAGTGATGAACCCTTGAAAGAAAAGTGGAAAGGACCTTTCCAAGTTCTTCTGACGACTTATACAGCTGTGAAATTAGACGCAGTGAAACCTTGGATTTCATTATATCAGAGTTAAGAGAGGTTTAGCACCTGTTAGTTGGGAAATAGTTTCCCAGGGGCACGATCAATTAAAGCTGAGAGTGAGACATAAGGGTGTATGAATAATACACAGGAAATATCTGAATTCTACAAGGGACCTGCAGCTATATTGCTCTATATTGGACTGGGACTTATTATTATTAGACTTAATTAAAAATTTTAAATAAATCCCGAAAGGGGGAATTGTTACCAAAGACAGGCTTCTGCTTTGTTTATAACCATATGCTAACTAAAATGAGTTAATTATTGAGCTTCTTGCTGTGTGAGAAAATAGTTGGTCACGGAGCTGATAGTGATAAGGATGGGATAACAAGAAGTAGTTAATCACCTCAAGGTTCTCTCCTATGTCAAATAATGTAATCCTTTACTAATTAAGACAGAGCTGGGGCTACTTCAAAGGAACATCCTTATCCTCAAGAAGCTGGCAAACATCTACTGTCCTGAGATGACTCAATACCTTAAAAGGATAATGTGAGGAAGGGTATCCTTACCCAAATGGCCACCGAGGAGCTCATGCCTGCACCCAAGTGTTTTGCAGGTGCTGCAAAACTTAATACACATGCAATAGGGCTATCTCATCCTCCTAATGAATATGTCAGCCCAGCTGGAGTTATGGATTGGGTAGGCTGAATAATGAGAATCTTTTGTGTATAAATAACGGGTGAAGGTGTGCTAGATTTGTGGATTTCCACCTAGCACCCTATGCTGAATAAAGCAATATCTCCTCTCTAAACTGTTTCTCTTTTTGAGAGCTTTTGTTTCGGGTAACAGTGGGGAAGCTGCCATTGGCCTGTGTCCCCCCTCTGGGCTGACTTAGGCAGGTCAAACCTCCACAGCATTTCCCTCCTGGTGCTGGCCTTTGCAAGGACAAGTGGTGGCACCTCAGGTCCCCTCCATGGTGTGTTTGCATGAGGAGGAAAAGCTGGGGGGGACTGGAACCCGGCCCAGGCAGCGTGCAGGGGCCATGGTGGCTCAGTGCCCGGTGGGGGGTGGGGGAGAGTTGTAGCAATGGAGGAAGTCGGGGTGAGGGTCCACCTCTCTGGTGAGGAGCAGTGGGTGAGGGAGCAGCTGAGGAGAGGAGGTCTGGAGGATGCCTCTCAGTCTCCACAGCAGGATGTAGGTGTGTGAGGAGCAGAGCGTGTCCCTGTGGTGGTGATACGCCGATGGCCCTGTGGGTGGGGAGAGGGGGAGCTCACGCTACTCTGAGAGCAAGTCAGGAGCAGCATGAAATTGTTCAATGGGTGATTTCCTCTAGGTTTTTGGTTCCAGAGGGAGGCCCCAGCAGACACCCCTGGGACCCTGAAGGAAAAGAGGAAAGGAGAACGTTGTATGCAAACTAGGCTGACCCTGCTAGTATGGCTGTGAGTAAATTCAGCAGTACCTATGCTCCAGCTTGACTGTGTTATGCCAAGTGCTGTATAAACGTGCAAAAAAAAAAGGCCTGGTTTTACCCCAAAGGGTCAATACATTGTCAGCTTGTTCAAAATGTTGCAGACGCTTTAAGATGTCTGTGAATGTCGTAGAAGTTTATATTTTAAAAAAGAAGACCAAAGGAGCCATTACAGGAAGAAGATTTAAAGGACGTGGCCACGGGTGGGAAGCTGCAGAAGCATTTTCACGTCTACTATTACCATCTGCCACCACAGGGTGGTACCGCAGCATCAGAGATGGGTCTGGTTCAGGAGGCACAAGGTAACAAAAGCAGGTGGAAATCAGGTCTAGCCTGGCTTGGGTGATGAGAGAACAGCAGGAGGCTCTGGGGACACACTACGTGATCGGCTCTGGCCAGGGCTTCTCTTGGGCTGATTTTGTGCTCAGGTCCCCACCTGAGGAGGCACCAAGATCTGGCCAGCTTCTGATCTGAAACTTGCATAAGATTTATCCCTGATTTCACTTGGTTGAAAAAATGTTTTTGCGTGCATTAGGACAGTATTATACTTTCTATATTTATTTAATAGAATGAAAATGTTAGAGGAGTTCTGATCAATATTTCAATTACATTATTTTTAATTAATTTCCTGCACTCCCAGGTTTGTGCTTTCAATAAAGTGTCATTCTAACTGAGACTTTGAAATCCCTGATTTTTTGGTGACTCTTTTTTTTAAGACTATTTGGGCTTGATGCTCCTGAGCAGGTTTATTTCTGCAAAGGGTGAGGCTCGAGCAACTTTCTTTCCACCTCCTCAGAGAGAAGGCTGTGACATAAGAGGCTTTTCTACTTCATAAACCACTGGATAGTCTTCAGATTTGTAAGTTTAAAATATGAACTGAGACAAAGGAAACCAAACACGTTAGCAGGAGCCTGTTTGCCTTTGCAGTGAAGAGGGAAGTCTGGAACTGGTCCTTGGGGTGAGTCCTGTGTGGCCTCAGCGTGAAGGCTGTACTGCACACAGCAGGATTAACATCTTATTTTTAGACTACTGCTTATCTAAATTCTATTGCAAAGAGCTTTGCAGAGTTAGTAATGGCTGTGAGGTGTGTAATCCATGGCTTTCAGGTAAAAAGAAAGGATTTGTACTCATTGCCAAGCTTTTTGAAGAGGTTAGGGAAATCCATGAGGTGGCATGGGCAAAGGCCTTCATCCTGGGGCGCGGATAAGGTTAACAAATAATGTAGACCAATCCTAATGAAATAATGCCTTTAAAAAGGCTCTTATTTTCTTCAGAAATGAGAATTCTTGCTGATGGATAGCACAAAGAGCCCAAAAGCTTTCCAAGATCTGAAAAGAGACAGAAGTAGTCTGATTTTGTTGCTCCCCTGTCAATAATATTAAACTCATCTGAAGATACTGGACTGAGAAGGCAAGTCCCTCTGTGGTGGTACTTTCAGACTGTCAGCCCTGGGCAGCTCCAGCTGGACAAGTTCCTTCCGATCTCCCTTGATCAGATCCTTGGCCTTGGTGGGATAAAAGAGCATGGGGTGCTTGGAGTGACCTCTGGACCCAAACAGTGCAGTCCTGTATTTGTAGACGGCTGCATTTGCATTTTGTCTATTAATTTAAAATCACATAAATCCTTCTTCCATCTGCCCCATGTTAACTGCTTCTAAGTTCCTGTTCTGTGAAAGTAGAGAGATCAGGCATGTGAGAAACACCGGCTCACATTTTCGAATTTAAAGAGGACAAAGTCACCGAAGCAAAGATTAAAAATTTATTAATACAAAACAGCACTGAGTCGGGTGCACCAAAAATAGATGCACGCTGATTTTTCAGCTTTCAGGTATTTCATACCCTTATCTCAGCCACCTGAGTTTCTGTCTCTCTCCCCTTTGGCTGAGAAGTTGGAGCTCACATTCTTCCCGACCGCCTGACCTGTCGCAGG
>JAOXNO010000008.1:12640117-12659341 GCA_028565335.1 Limnodromus scolopaceus
TTGTTGAAGCTCATCCCATTGATGTTGGCCCAATGGTCCAATCTATCTAAGTCTCTCTGTAGAGCTTCCCTGTCCTCATGTGTCCTCATCCAAACCGTGTGAAGCCAGTTTTTCCATGAGAATTGTATGGGGGACAGTATCGAATGCTTTTTGAAAGCCCAGGTATACAATATCAATAGCCTTTCCCTCGTCCAATAATCTGGTTATCTTGTCATAGAAGGAGAAGCACCCTGATAAATGGTTCCTCCTCATCTCTCCTATAGCCCCCTTCACATACTGGAAGGCTGCTATAAGGTCTTCCCGGACCCTTCTCTTCTCCAGGCTGAACAACCCCAACTCTCTCAGCCTGTCTTCATAGCAGAGATGCTCCAGCCTTCTGATCATTTTCGTGGCCCTCCGCTGGACCCGTTCCAGCAGGTCCATGTCCTTCCTTCCTTCCTTCCTGTGTTGAGGACTCCAGAGCTGGACACAGGACTGCAGGTGCTGGGAGTCAAGTCAAAGCTGGGATTGCTATCCAGGGTGAGATCCTGGCCCTGAGAGCATGATGCCATCCCAGGACAGCAGGATTTCGTCCAGGTCACTCACAGATGTCCTTGTTGACAGCAGCATAAGAAGCACCTGAATTTGAAAAGTGAAAATTATTTATTCTGCCAGTAACTTACCCTGAGCTTTTTACGTCTTTCTGGGCTGTATTTATTTATTTCGTTTTATGAAAAATGACTTCATACTCAATGAACCCCTTTATCCCTGCTGCACAGTTTACTTTAATTTGCATTCCTGATTCTGTTTTGTTTTGGTTTTGTTGGTTTTTTTTTTTCCCCAGCAGAAAATTGTCTTTTTGACTGGAGAGATCAAATATATTGGGGTTAACTGAAGAAACCTGGGAAACAGCCAAGCTTAGACTGGATGTTCTTGTATATGTGAGGATGTTTATGCAAAGCTAATTGCTGACTTGTGTAACAATGGCATCCAGGGAAAGCCAGCTGGTCCCCGTTGATGCTGGGAGCTATTGGCTGCAGGGTTCTTCCTAACATCCTCACACTGGTGAATGTCACTGTTTTATCGTTGGGAAACCATCCTCTTGCTGGGCAGCACGAGCTGTGGTCTATCTTTAGCCTCGTCCCCAAGCTGAGAGTATTTGGGAAATACTTTTTTTTTTGTAGATCAAGAACTCAAAAATACTGATGACATTTTTAGGGATCAGCAACATAGTAGTGGTCAGCAAATCCATTTTGGTTTTGCTTGATCTGCTACATTTTCCTCGTGCTGCAATAAGATTTGCTGGTGTCTGTTATGAAAGGCCAGAACGAAAGTTCCTTTCTGTTGACAGAGAGAAATGCTGAGTAAGTCTACTGAGGTGTTTCTTTATCTGGCTTATGCAGATGATCTCATCTAATGTCACCATCCTTACCAGCACTTGCTTTGCATTGCCCCCCCCGGGAGGTGAGGAGGGAGGTGAGGAGCACTCATCCCTCCCTTTGCCTGAGCCCGGGCAGGGCAGGACGGAGCGGGCTGTAGGGAGCGATGCCCGTGCACCCCATGCCCAGGTGGCAGGAGAAGAGCACTCGGCTGAAGTGCTTTACTCATTTATTGATGAGGTGCAAACAATTGGCCATCAGTAAAGGATCAGGATCATTATCAGCAACACAGCAGGTAAATCCTAGTGCTGGATGCTTACAAAATATTGATTAGCACCTACAGATTTCTAAACATCTTTCTGTACCTGATCCCCACCCGGTCCCCACCGAATCCAGCACACTTGCACACATACACAGTTGGTGCCACCCCCCTTCTCTACAAAGGAGGGTGGGTTCCCCCGTTTGTGCTCCCCAGTGCTGGCACCCTGCTGTCCTGGCAAAGATGTTTTTTTTACAGAGTGATCCCACTCACAAGGTTTTTGGGTGGATGCTTGGGACTTTGTGCGGCTGAGCATGGGTCCAAGAGAGAGAGCCAATTTGCCGGGTGATGCCTTACCTGGGAGCCATGGGTGCTGCGTTGCCGAACAGAGGGAATAAACACTCCCGACACCCCCCGGCTCCTGCCGGCCCATCCCCAGACTGGAGCCATGCTTTTTGCTGTGTGACAGCTTTCGTGGGGCTGGGTACGGCCCCTCTGCTAGCCCTGGCAGTGGCTGGAGCCTCGCCGAGCCCGTGGCAGGGCAGTGAGCGTGGGCAGCCACAGCGAGCCCTGCCAGGGAGCTGGACCCTTCCCTGCGGGTGCCGGCCTGGTGTCTGCAGATGAGGAAAGCCCAGAAGAAGGTGGTGCCCCAGGTCTGCTTTTGAAAATGACCACTAATTTCATGTTTTTAATCTGCCAAGGATTGGGTTCTCTGTAATGACAGCTCACAGCATCTAAACATTTCCCGGCTCCCCTTGAGCTGCTTCCTCGGTGTTTCTTGCTGCCCTGGGGGGCTGGGAGGCTCATGTTGGCTCTTCGCTTACTGTGGGCACAGCTGGAATCTTGGGGACATGGGCAGTTTCCCCAGAAGGTGGTAGAAGCCGGTGGCCCCCTGGTCCCCCCTCTGCTTCCCCTCTCCTTGCAGGCAGGGCAGCCTCAAAGGGAACTTTCCTCCTCTTCTGCCCAAGCCTGGTCTCCCACCTGTGCATTCAACTCAAGCTTGGAGCACCTGGAACACAAGCGGCTGCACCAGCGCTTTGCCTGCTCAGACTAAAGCATGGCTTTGGGTGCTGTAAACCTTGGGGCGACCAAGGACGCGCCCTGCCTGGGGCTGCAGGCTGTCCCCCAAGACCGCCCTTCCTGCTCCCTGTCCTTCTCCAACCCTTCTTCCCCTCCCTCCCTGGCTCCTTCAAATAAATCTTGGCATTTTGAAAAGCCATTTTCTCCCACAGCCTATGTGTCAGCACTAATCTGGAGACAAACAGCCACATTTATAAGAAGGAAATGAAGACTCAGCTCCCACTCGGTGGCATAAAGCAAGGGGCCATTCCTGGCGTGCTGGGGATGCTGCGGGGATTCTTTACTGGACAAAGAGGCAATTGATGAACTAGGTCATGGTGGGAGGAGATGGTACGTGGGAAAAGCACTGAACAGAGACGCCTCTGAAAAGGAAACCATTCCCCGTGGAAGAGGCAGCTGCAGGCAGCCTGCCTTGCCCAAGGGGACCTGTTGTGCCTGTGCCTTTGTCACCCTGCAGGCAGGAAGGGCTCCAAGGTGGCTGGGGATCAGGGTACCTGTGAGTGTGCTCCTCTGCTGAGGAAAGGCTCCTCTTTCTCTTTTTTTTTTTATTATGGATGGGTGCTAAAGTGAGCTATTGGAGCTTACTGGGTAAATGTGTCTCTGGTAGCTGGAGCAGCAGTTGGGGATGCTTGCCGCTGAGTGACTGGCACTCCGGGGTGAGGTTGTGGCTTGCTGTGTTACTGTTTTGCCATCCACGCAACAGGAGAGGGAAAACCTGTGTCCCAGGATTGGGGGCAAGAGTGCGTAAACCCTGAGAGTGCATCCTCAAAGATGGGTCTGATCCCATTCCTTCTCCATGTTTTGTTGGTGGCTTGGGGTCAGCAGGATCCATCAGACCCTGTCAGTGTCCCCCTTCTGTCCTGGCCAGTTGTGCGGGATGTGGAAGAGATCTTCTGTGTCTCGCTGACTGAGGGGACTGTGTTTCAGGCGGCAGTGGCTGGCAGGAGCAGTGACCATCCCAAGGCAAAATCCTCCAGGCAGGTGTCTGCAGCTGCATCCTATCATGCGATATTCCTTTGTTGCCTGTCCTTGGGTCAGTTCAGGGTTAAACCTGTGGCCCTGTAACCTCTTTCACGTGCCCTGCCTGATGGGAGCTCCACTGATCCTGGGCACGGGCTCCCCAGTGGGCAGTTCTGGAGCTTTGACCCTGTGGGCGTTCGCAATCAAGGCCCGTGTGTTGTGTTGATTTTGCTGCTAGTGGATTCCTGCAGCCTGTGGGGGACTGTCCTGTGGTGGCAACTTTGGGGTCTGGCTGCTTTCAGAAGTTTGTGCTGTTCTTCCCCTGCCTTGTTGTTCCCCTTCCCTGAGTCTCAGCCTGGAGCTTGCCTGCTTTTGTGTTGGGGATCCCTGCCCTGCTTGGTGCTCTCTGCCCGTCCGCGCCATATCCCAGCCCTCGGCTCTCCCTGAATTACTGCCCTGCTTAACCCTGCCACATCTGCCTGTCCCTGTTTGGCAGCTCTCTCTTTGGGTCTTGGCTGGACTGGCGGTGGCTGGTGCAAATATTTTACACATATCTCTGCGTAGGTTTTACCTCACCCCGTAGAAGCAAAGTAGTGATGAAATAATCCACGGGATCAAGGGACGCTGATGCAGGTCCTGTTTGGTGCGAGACGGAGGACGAAAACTTAGGGAGGGCAGAGCTTACCTTTGCTCCAGCTGGAAGCATTAAAGAGTTACCCATTATTGTCTCCTCTGGTTACAGTCTGGCAAAGCAGCTCACCAGGCCCCAGGAGTCGGAGCACGTGCTGCGAGTGGAAGGTGCTCAGACAGCTTTGTAGTGTACCAATGGTTGTTTATCCAGAATTATCCAGAAGCAGGTGCCTTGTTCGCCTCACTCAGGGTGTCAGAAGCCCGTTAACCGCTGGATTTACCCTCCTTGCATTTTTGAAAGTAGAGGCAAGTGATGCGGGAGAAGGGGAAGGATGGCACGTGGCGCTGGAGGAGAGTGAACCTGCTGCTATAAAAGGCAAAAGGGGAATGGAGGGAGGAGACTGGAGAGAGAAGTGTGAGAATCGGAGCAGTGGAAAACGAAGACAATTTAGCAGAGGCACTTGGGACTTGGAGTTGAATTTGGGATACACAGACAGGAGGAGAGTTGCTGGAGCATTTCTTTTTCAGTGATTCTTTAGCTTTCTGTGATTCTAAGCTATACAGCTTATGATGAACTGTAGGCACCTGCCAAGTGAGGACCCTTTTAGGGCTGAGTGTTTCCTGCTAGCACACTCAAGCCACGGCCCTCAGTCTGCAGTAGTAGTTAAACCCTGTCTAGAGCTCTGGGGTAACAGATGTGGCATTAGCATGTGGCACATGACCTGTGCTAAAAGCCCAATTTAGACACAGTGACTTTGAACCCAACATAAGCTACCAGAGCAAGACTGAGTCCCCTGGACTTTTCCTGTGCTGCACTATCATGTGTTCAAAGTGATGCATCCTACCTATCATAAAACCTTTAGAAGGCATTAGAAGGAAAGTCAATATATCCTAATTTGGCATCTTTAAGTCCTAGACTAAAGAAGTCTGAATACATCTTGCATAAGGCAGGCCTGAGCCCAGGGTGACCTATCCAGGAGACAGTGCCCATGGGTGCTCCCCAGTGCAACGTGTGCCGCAGGGTGCATCATCTCGGTGCCTCATCTCCTCTCCCCCTGCTTTGTCCAGACCTGGTCTCTAGTGCAGGTATTTGTTTGATGTCCAAACGCCGCTCTTGGCTCACTGTGAAATACATTGTGTTTTAGCTGCTGCCCCCATGATGTGCGAGGCAGGGCTGATCACACCGGAGACCTCTGGCCCCGTGCAGTACTATGGTGAGTCCTCCGACACCTACTACCACGTGGACCGCTGGCAGAGGCTGCGCACAGCTGTCAGAAAGCTGGAGTTCTGGGAAAACTTCAACGCTGAGCTGATAGGCAGTGGCTTCTTCTCCAAGGTCTACAAGGTAAGCTGACGTGCAGGCAGCCCCCCACCTGTGTTAGAGCAGCTGAGCAGCTGCTGAGGCTGTGTAGATGGTGCCTCACCTGAGGAATCTGTCCCTGAGCTTATTTCCTTCATCTCTTCAGTCTTCATCGCTTCCAGCTCACTCTGGGAGGTTGGATGGGGTGAAGGGGGAAGGGACACCCCCCTCTGCACACCCAGCACATAACCTTTGGCGCAAATCTCCCCTTCCATAGTGAAAAAGGAGATGGGAGGACTTGATCAATGTTCATTGATACTGCCATCTGGCCTCAGAACAGGCTTGTCAGGGAGCTAAACTGGGTATTGGATGAGATTAGGGGATG
Source organism: Limnodromus scolopaceus (assembly GCA_028565335.1). Classification (NCBI taxonomy): domain Eukaryota; kingdom Metazoa; phylum Chordata; class Aves; order Charadriiformes; family Scolopacidae; genus Limnodromus; species Limnodromus scolopaceus. The sequence goes on from JAOXNO010000008.1 coordinate 12,646,090, forward strand.
TTTATGCTCTGTGCAGATTTTGTTGTCAAAACTAGCAAAATTATATAGAGACAAAGAATGTGAAATTAAGCTGCGTGTGTCTCCCAGAATACTTGCCACCCACACCCCATGGAGAGGCCAGTGCTGTCATCCCTCTCTGGCTGCTGCCCTGCATTACGGTGATGCTGGGAAGAGCTGGGGACCTGGGGTGGGGGCAGGCTGCTGGTTGTCCACTTCTGCCTCTGCTGCCTTCATGTCAGGAAAGCCATGGCTCCCTGCAAGGCAGTACATGATGCGGATGGTGTGTCACCAAAGCATGACTGCTTTTCTCACTGCGGCTGTTGTGAGTCACTCCCTGCACCAAGCTCCACTGGTGTGGGAGTTTGTTTAATCCTCTCTGAGCAAGCACAGGATCTGGGTGCTGCTCGCTTTGCTCCCCCTCCAGTGCTGCTCCTCAGCCCAGGAGTGCCGCTGCGTATTTGGGGGGAGTGGATGGGACTTGAGGCTCTTTCCCTGCAGACCGGAGGGGTCACTGCTCTATGAACAGCAAAGCAAAAGGAGGTGCTTCACGTTAGGAAATGAGACTCAGCCTTCATCTCTGAGAGCAGGTGCCACATTGCTTTGCAGTGCGGCCAGGTTTGCCCACCTTACCTCTCCTCCCAGCAGCCCTCCAGAATGTGGCTGCTGATACTGGTCTTGGTTGTTGGGACATTGACAGACCCCATGGAAACAAACTGGGCCTGACTCTACCATTGCCTTCAGCTCCTTAGCTTGACGGGTGCCACAATAAACATCATGACTGCATATTTCTCCTGGGCCGGCATAAGATGCATCTGCCAGAGGGGTACTCTGGCATATTCTGGGTGATCCCTGGCTGGCACATGTGGCCCGTTGAAACTAAGGGAGCTGGGCTGGCAGGATCTGGCTGTGGAACTGCAGAAAATACCCAGGTTGGTTAGATAAACACACACTGCTTTCTCAAGGCTCTGTCTCCTCCTCTACTGCATCCGGGCTTGGTGCTGTGGTAGAGCCTTCGGGTGAACTTCAGGCTCAGGGACATTGCACTAAAGCTGTTCAAGGAGAATCTCCAGCCAAAGGTCTATGGCAGCTCTTGGCAGATTGGAGCAATACATGACAAATACCTCGCCCCGCCACAGCTTCCCTCTAGTAATTGCTTTCACCACCTACACAGCCTACTGTTGTCATCACTTTCTCTTTCTTTTATCTAGCAGATTTTCATAGTGACAGTTGCTGTTTCCTCCCTGCATGACATTTTCCTCCTGCCCTGGCAGTGAATGAAATTCCTGCACTAGGCAGGCTGGAGACATGGACCTTGAATGAAAACAAAATAACTTCTTGAAACAGAAGCAGAAAAAGAAAGGAAAAAAAAAAAAAAAAGCTTGAATGAAGTACTATGGGTCAAATAGTCAGAAGACTGCAGAGGAGGGCTTGGGACAAGGACAGTCCTTTGTGGGGACTTGACATTTGTCTGGGGACTTGAGTGCAACTGTAACCAAGTGCTTTGATAACTCATGGTCCTCTTGGGTTAGCCAGTCACCTGTGGACTCATAGCCCTGAACAGCAGCACTCCTGCTGTGAAGCCTCAGTGGCGATGGTCCTTTGAAGCTCTTTGCCAACAGATGCTGTCTTCGAAAGCACTCCTGCAACAAGGATATAGACTCCCCAGAGTGTTGGCACTGCCTGTGCTGGCTGACTGTTGCTTTTGCCGTCCTTTATCCTTCAGTTAAGGAGGACATGTTACATGTGGTTGGCTGAGGAAGGAGGATTCACTTGGTTCTACTTGATGACTCAGACTCGAGAGGTCTGGGCGCAGCCTTCTGCTCTGTGGATTATGTATTGCATGACCTGGGCTCAAGGTACTTTCCCTCTTTCTCTGCCTTAGTTTTCTGATGTGCAATATGGAGCTATTCAAGTATGAGTTTGTCTCAGTGAAAGCATAAAGCTTCTTTCATTGGCAGCTCACTCATACATAGGGGTCTGAGATGCTCAAAAGCAGGAGAGAAATGCAACGTGACATCTTTTTTCTGAGGCTCATTTAAGGCATTACCCAAAGGGAGCCTCTGAGCAACCTCTTTCTCTGTTGGCCCTCAAAAAGCTTCATACACATTAGGAAGCACAGTCCCACGTCCTGTCTTTCTGCAACTTTCCAGTGCCAGATTTTCACCTATATTTCTCCACTCAAGGCTGACACCAGATTTTTACCCGTCATCACTCGTTAGCATGAAATGAGAATACCTTGGAGTCTCCTCTGTACTTTCCTGGTTCCCACACTGATCCAGGACGGAACTGGGCACTTAGCATGATTCAGAATGGACCAAGGGCTGCTCCAGGTTGGCCATAGCAAAATCTTAGTGTCTGTGGCCTTGGAAGAGGCCTTCTGAGCTCATTACCTTTGCCCATCTCTCCCACTACTTTTTTTGGAGGGTGTGGGTCTATCCTTGCTTTTCAGTCACTTTTTCTCCAGCCCAGGCTGGACTTTGCATTGCCCTGTGGGAAGTAACCCCTCCAGTGCTTGCCAACTGTGCCAAGCCAGGCAGTGTTTGTGAACTCTGGTGGTGTCCAGCTGGGACATGCAACCTCACCTGGAAGCTCATTGAAGCTCAGTGTCTCCACGAGAGTTTGTGCAGAGCTAGTAGGTCTCACTGAAACAGTATTAGCTCTTCTGAAAGTTTTTCAGATCTTCCAGATTTCAACTGCTCCCTGTACTCTATCCTCAGCATAAGGGAACTCACAGTCTTTGGGCAAAGATGATTGATTGCACAGATGTAAATCTAAGAAATGCTATGACAGTTAATAATCAGTTACATCTGATTAGTGACCCACAGTCTGTGGTTTTGAAGTCCCATCAGGTGAGGGTGTCAGAGCTCTGGCTTCCCCACGGCCTGCTGAAGGCACACTTACTCCAGCGATAACATCAACAATCAGGTTGGATTCCTTCAGAAAGGAAGTAGCAGTTCATTTTGCTCCCAAGACAGTTTGTTTTGTGACCCTGATTATAATGAACCTTTCTCTCCTTTCAGCCCAGCTAGATCTTACATGCGGCTCTTTGTTTTGCTCACCTGGGCTGGTAACCTTGTATGTAAAGTAACCATCACAGAGAGCAACAGGGACACTTTGGGACTGAGTGCTGTTCTCATAGCCAGCTCATGCTGTGTCTAAACTATTTTCCCCTTAAAACAAACAAACAAGACCCCACAAACCTTAAACACATGGCTGGATTCTCTGCTAGCCCTGGGACAGCTATCAGGACGTCCATGTGGGTCACACTTGATACATGAGTCTCCTTAAAACAGATGTTAATTGAAGGTGGAAATGTTAAAGTACCGCAATTCTCTGTGATGTAGCCTGGAAACTGCTATTTGGATCATTAACGCCAATAGCATGAGTTGTAGTGCAGGAACCCTGGACAGTCCTGTCAGGGCTGAGAACCAGGGGAGCCCTGCATGTCCTGCAGCCTGCATGGAACCCCTGCATTCAGTACTGCCCAACCCTGGTTCCACCACAGAGGACAGCAAATTTCCTCCTAAAAATGCCTGCTTAATCTGTTCAGTGTTGTAAGGTGGGGTAAGAGCATGTTGTTTTCTGTTCTTTAGCTTCCAGTATCCCTGCCTGACAGAAGCCCTAGGAATGAAACGTCTGGTGGTAGTCCGTAGCAGAGGTTCAGGTTGGCATGTGGCTGGGAAGCAAACATGACCTCTGTGCTGGCACGCGAGGGAGAGATGAGCTGGCTCAGTGCTTTCTTTGTCGTGTCTGGCAGAGCCTGGGTGGAGGGGGGTGGCTGTGGGCAGGGGTGCAGGAGGAATTGGGGGTGAGGAGTGTGGCCAGCAGTCTTGTACAGTAATCAAACCCAGGTAGGAAGGACACATGGAGATGTGGGGCAGGCCATGATTGGGAAGGGACTTTGCATGCAAGGCATTGGAGGGGAGAAGGTCAGCTCTGCGGTAACCCCATGTAGGCTGAGAAACTGCTCCAGCCCAAGGAACACACAGATTTTCGCAGAGAAATATTGTGATGTGTTGGGACAGGAGGGACCTAGCTGTCACCAGCCACCCAGGCATGCATCACTGGAGCAGAGTGTATGTGGAAAGGACACTTTGCACTTGTGCAAAGCTCTGGGCAGCAGGGAAATGAGATTCAGGCCGTTGGTTGGGAAAGGATGCTGTTGTCCAGAGGGGCTGGCAGATCTCTGGAAGCTAAGAGATGTCCTACTCCAACCTTGGCTCCAGGTGACCCAGGCTGCTGCTTGTAAAGTGATGGTGGTGAAGATCTACAAGAACGATGTGGACCAAGAGGTGATTGTGCGTGAGATCAGCCTGCTGCAGAAGCTGTCCCACCCCAACATCGTCAGGTGGGTACATCCTGGGCTGGAGTTGGATTGGTATCTCTAAGGCAGTTCTGCAATGAGGGATTGAGATGAACCTTGATGGCTTCTTTTCTTCTTTTTTTTCTGGTGTGTTCTTTTGCTTAGGTACCTTGGGATATGTGTGAAGGATGACAAGCTCTACCCCATTCTGGAGGTAAAGGTTGGCAGGGGGGGATGGCAGATATCCTCTAATACATATCTACACCTCTTTGACTCCTGCGCCTGTGCATGGCTCTGGACTAGCAAGATTGCCTCAGAGGGGCTTCTGATCCTTTCTGCCCTGCAGCTGGTCACAGCTGGAGTGGGGCACAGTCACTGCAGGGGCATGAGATTCAGGCAGGATAGCCAAAAAGTGTTTTGGGTTGGCTTGGTACCACCAAAGGGCCAGAATGGCTGGTGGGGAGAAGAGGAGCCAGGGATGGAGGACAGGAGTAGAAAGTAAAGCAGATGGAAAGAGGCAGGACCTCCAGGGTGGCTCTGGAAGGGTGGTGTAGTCTAATGGAAAAGCCTGGGCTGGTACTGCGGAGGATTCACCTTGTTCCTACACTGTTGGTGGCAGAAGGCATTGACTGAATCGCTGCCGTGCTCATGCCTCTAGTTCACTGCTGGTGAGTGAGGACCATGGCTGACTTAGACAGCTGTCCCTGCAGTGGGGCAAAGCCCAGTATTTGCATCATGTCCCACACAGGGGCCCCTGCGTGCAGTGGCGTTCCCAACCTCCATCCCTAAGGAGGGGCTCCTGGGTTGGCAAGGGAGGGTTTGGCACCCAGGAGGCTCCAGGGGAGCCCGTGCCCGGCCATACAGCCACCTGCTTTTTGTCTTTGTTCACAGTATGTGAATGGGGGTTGCCTGGAGGAGCTCCTGGCCAGCAAAGATGTTGCTTTGACGTGGAAGGAAAAAGTGGACTTAGCTTCTGATATTACCAGAGGCATGGTCTACCTGCATTCCAAGAATATCTACCACCGAGATCTCAACTCCAAGGTATGCAGCTGGAAAGGAGATGTCACCCTGGGACTACTGAAGGCAACTGTGTCGGGGGACCATACAGGGACCCCTTAGGGCTGTAGCCAGGAGGCCTCAGGCCTCATGCTGGTCCTCTGCTCCATGCTAATCCCTCTGCAGGCAAGGATTTCTTGATAAAACCTGTCATTATATTGCATTCATCGCTTCCCAAGCAGGAGACCCAGACAGAGATAAAAATATATTGCTCCTAGTGCCATTGCTGTCAGAAAAGGTGGAAATATCTGCAGGATCCACATGGCTTTCTTTGACTATGGTTGCAGAAGAAGTTCTGCCAGATTTAGAGGTTTACTTTCCTGCACACAGCAAGGAGGAAGCTGTTGCTAACAGGAGCTGGTCGTGGGCTCTGGGAGCAAGTGCCATGTAAGGTGATCCCTGCTTGTGCACAGAGCACCAGCAGAGCTCAGGAGATATGTGTCTCTTCTCAAGTGCGGGGAAGTTGTTCTTCCTTGATCCGGAGGGTCCAGGTCACTAATTGTTCCTGGTATATTGGCCCTCTGTCTGGGAGGCTGCTTTCCTCAGCATGGACTCATGCTGCTTCATGCATGGCAGGTTCTCAAACCTGCCATTCTCAGGTTTGACCAGGTCTGGGGACAGGCTTTGATGTGGGTCTTCCTCTGCCACTGGCATGGCAGTAGGAACATGTTGGGGCAGGGCCCTGTTGATCTCTTTTGGGCAATACTGTCCAAACCTCGGATAGATCTGGAGCATGTCCATGATACCACAGGGAATGTGAGCTGAAGGATCACAGATAGGGACCAGCCTGGTCTATATCTGTGTCAGGTGACGCCGGAGGTTGGCTTGTGATTCATGGAAATGGAACCTACAAGTCCTTGCAGTTGATGCTGGATGGTGGTGTGTCTCTTAGAAGCCATTTTTGTTGGTGCTCTGTGAGCTTTTTAAGAGAAACCTGAAATATTGATGAAAGTTGGCAGTGGGGAAGCCAGTCAAGTGTTACAGTCTTGAGAGACCTCAGCACAGGAATGACACTTCCCTTTGTAATCTCAGGCTGTTTACTTGGCTCAGTTACTAAGTATGAAATTGCAAACACCAGGCAAGGACAAGGCAAGAGCTTGGTTCACTCTGACCGCAGGTTTCTTGGCCAACGTGCTCTGAAGTCCAGTGAGATGTAATTTCCTATTTGGTAGTGACTGATGATCTGCTTGTGGAAAGTTAGTGACTGCTGAAGGTCACTGGCTGTCCCTTCCGTCTCGCTGGAGTGGTTCAACCCTGAAAAATGTTCATCCTTCCCCAGGGAAACCTGGTAAACCTGCAGTGATGGTGGCTGAATATACAGGAGAGAAGAAGTGTGTACATGCTCACTTTAAATCTAGTTGTTAGTGAGAGCCATCTGGAGAAGACGCCTGTCATTTCTGCTAGTTCCCCGGGAGCAGATGCTGGGGAGGAAATCCTGGGGAACTGAACAGGCTGAAAATGCTGGGATTTTGAGAAACCTTAAGGTAATTTTATAGGAATTCTTCCAGAAAGCTGCATTAGGCATGTGTGGCTGTAGGCAGTGAGAAGGACTGTGGCTGTGATCCTGCTCACCTTTGGCTGAATGGTGAACAGGGTCAATATGCACATCTTGAGGTCATTTCGGATAAAAGGATGTGGATCATCATGCCTGTTGAACAGGTTCTTCAAAGGATTCTCCCGGCTTCAGATGTGATCATTCAATCCCTGATGTGCCCCACGCACTCCATGTGTGCTGCCAGGATGCAGGTCTCTGGTGAGGGGAGAACCAGTAACCCCCCACAGCGAGGTGGGGCTGAGAGCCAGGGAGGTGCCGCTCAATGAAGTGTCCGGGCCCTTCCTCACTGGGCATTTCATGCTGCGCCCCATGGGCTCATTTCAGAACTGCCTCATTCGAGTGACGCCGCGGGGCCGTGAGGCGCTAGTGACTGACTTCGGGCTGGCCAGGGAGGTGGTGGAGCTGCCTGTGAAGGATGTGGAGAGGAAGCTGTCTCTGGTGGGCTCTGCTTTCTGGATGGCTCCTGAGATGCTGCGGGGAGAGCCCTATGATCGGAAGGTATGGCACTGCTTCCCATCTCCTCACGCATCCTCAGAGCTCCCGAGCGACTGTGGGGGATGTCTCCTCTACTTGCTGGTGTCATGTCCTAACAGCAGAAAACCCCTTCCCTCCTTCCTCAGGAAGCATTGCCCTGCTACCTGGACCTTTGCTTAGTAATACTCTGCCTAGCAACTAGGAAGTTCTTTATATGGCCTTGTTAAGTTAAACTTTTAGGGAAGTGGATTGCTGCTGTGGACACCGTGAAACCTCTCTGAAGAAGATGTGTGATGAGTTACAGCCTGTTGCAGGATCTGCGGGGGTGCCAGAGCTGTGGGAGAAGCACCAAACACATTGAACAAGAGCATGGGGCCAGGCTTTTGGAAAATGAGGCTGAACTTCAAGTGGGGCTGTGGTGTTTGTGGGTGGATTCAGAAGCCCAGAAGTTCAGGGGTTTGCTGCCTCCCTCTCCAGTGGGCTTTTTTGATGGGCTTTTGCATAACTAATGGAAAGACCATGTCATTGGTACTCCCCTTTATTTTTTGCTTCTGTGCATGCCCTGTCCCACCTCCTGCTCTCTCACCCCTCCTGCAGGTGGATGTGTTTTCCTTTGGCATTGTCCTCTGTGAAATCTTGGGCAGGATCCCAGCTGACCCCGAAGTGCTTCCCAGGACTCAGGTAATGGTGTTTTCTCCATGGTACCAGACTTTGGCTTCTCTCTGGACCAGAGAGGCCTGTACACATGTGTATGTGTTCACACTGAGGTTTCTCTCTAGAGGTTTTTCCATGAGAAAATCTGATCTCAAAATTTTCAGTACACAAGCGTTCAGTGCATCTCTAGTTTTCAAAAATTTTTTTAGATCAACAATATGAGATGAAGTTTAAAGATCTTAATTCCAAATGCTTTATTTCGCTTTGACATTTCATCTTCTCCACTGAAGTGGCAGGTTAAACACAACTTTCATAAAAAATGTTTATTTTCAAATACATTGCAGTTAATACACAGTTCATTTGGAAACAGTGGGCTCCCCTGAAAACGCGGCCTTTTATGTTTCAACCCTTGCAACATTTCCCTTCCACAAGGTGGGAAGGCAAAGTTTATCCTGAACAGCAATGAAAAACCCAACAGGAAAACAGCAAATTGCTGTTTTCCAAGGAGCAATGCAAAGAACCTGCAGTCACCAGAGATTGTTCCCTGTGTCTGTGAGACTGAACAGGAACTAACACTCCAGCTGGGTTCACAAGGAGAATTACATATCAGAGACTGAAGTCTGGAGGGACAAAGCTGTAGTTGTGGAAACAGCTGGCTGGACCCCTTCGACTCTCAGTTGCTGTTGGAAGACCAGATTACCTGCAGTTCCTGTCCTCGGCAGCCACTGTGCAGCACCTGGTGCTGGTTTCTCTGCTGATTTCCGCTTTTGTGGCTCTTGTTGCCTTAGTCTGAGCTTTTACAGGAAGACCCATGCTTCCCCGCAGGGATAGCAGAAGGAGCGAGCAGAAGGATGCTGCAGTCATCCAGCTCTGCTAATGATTTGCCATCTGTGCAGTCCTGCCAGAGGTGATGTTGCCTGGTACCTTTGCAAAGCCATCAGTAAAATAGCTGTGATGGAGACCCTTAAAGCTTTAAACCATGAGCATTTTGCACTTTAACACCTTGAGAAGGATGAAGAGCTTTAAAATGACTTTATAGATGAAGTCTTTTCTACATACTCTTCCCCCTTCCTCACAGGATTATGGCTTGGATGTTGCTGCCTTCCAAGGAATGATCAGCAAATGCCCCAAGCGGGTGATGGACCTTGCTGCTAGCTGCTGTCGGGTGAGATTCTTGCTAATACTGTGAACCCTGGAGAGCTTGAACCTGCTGCTCTCAGTGCTAGCACACAGGGCTCTGCCACTTGAGCTGTGAAGTGATGAGATCTTCCTGGCTCAGTAGTATGTTTTCATCCAGCGTGCAATTTTGCCCCTAGAAGTGTTTGTGTATTACAGCTCGAAACATCCCATGGTCCTGCCTGTTCTCTTGCATGTTGACTGCAGAGTGGGAAGCGGGTTGGTGGTGATGTCCAGTGCCTCCTTAAGCCAGACTGCAGGCAGAGGCATCTGGCTGATCCTTTCTGGAGGGCACTGCCTCGCTCTTACCAGCCCTGGTGTGACAGATATCATCAGAGCATAGTTCTCCAACATTTCTTGCTTTGGCTTAAAAGGTAACAGTGAAAGCTGGGGGGCCTCCTCATACTGCCCCAAGCCTCAGGAGGCAAAACAGAGAAAGCGAGGATTCAAGTTAGTCTCTGAAAGGAAGAGAAAGACAAAGGCAGTAATCAGGTAGAGAGTGGAGAAGCTGGGTGATCATAATGCACGTAATTGTTAGGAGCAAGGCAGCAAATGGAAGTAAATCCTGAGGATGTGTGAGTAACTTGTCCTGAATCAGAGGAGTGATTCATGTCAGCAACTGGCTTCGATGTATGTATATTCAGATCTTGTATCTCTGATAGGGAGCTCCCTAATGCTTCTGCCAGAAATTACCCTTGGGGCTGTTCTCTGCCCTCGTGTGATGTGCAGGTTCTGGTGCAGCTCCCCAAGCTGGCATTGCGGGGTCGGGTACAAAGGACAGCCCCAGGATGGCACAAAGTGGGTGCCCCGAGCCATATCCCTCACTTTGGGTACATCCCGATGGCACTGGGAAGGCTGGGGGATCACAGCCCACGGAGAATGAGCTGCATCAGGGAGACAAGACAGTTAGATCCTGAGTGTCACGAAAAAGTTCAGGGAATGATACATCTCCTTCCTGATACCAGCCTGCAGCCTTTCCCTGCACAACGCCTGCCCCTGCACCGTTTGGGTGGACTTTGGGACGAGCAGTTCCCACACCGTGTCCAGGTTGGGGTGTGTCAGGCTGGTTTTCAGCATCTCGCTGCCTTTGCTTGACCTGTGCCACACCATAGGACCTGTCCTGCGGCTGCTCGTTTGCAGCAGCCTGGGCATGGATCACCAGAAGGCTCCACCAGCAGGTGTGTGACCCAGACCAGTGCTAACGGTGGATGGATGCCGTTGGCCAGCCTTGTGGGACCCAGCAGAGCTGCTGCAGAGGACCCACCTCCTGTCCAGGATGTTCTCTTCAGCTTTCCTTTCTTGTTCCAGGTGGAAGCATTTAAGAGGCCATCTTTCTCTGAAATCCTGGATGAGTTGGAGGATGTCACGGAGAGCCTGGAGCCTAGGAGGGACAATCAGCTTTCAAGCTGAGCTGCCTGCCTCCTGTGAGGCTCGGCAGAGAATTGCCCAAACTGTAAATTAGCTGTCTTGGGGGTCAGGAGTGAAGAAGGAAGGTGGGAAGGGAAGAGCTAAGTGATGTGCTGGTGTTTATTTAATCATAGTCTCAGTCTCTAATTTCTTGGATGGAAAACATGGTTAAAAATGGAGAAGGGACTTACCGAGCATGTATTTTTTCCTATCTGAGGTTTTTAACAGATGTAGTTGGGACACCGAGCAGCCTTTGTCTGTTTGCTTGTCAAAGGCAAACGGAAACGTCATCCTCTCCTGCTTCCTTGTGCCCCCTGGACCCAGGGTCTTTCCCTTCTCCATCCCCATGGCCTTGGGGAATTGCCTCTCAGAGGACAGGGGTCTGGGCGGTGTGAAGGAGAAGGGTTTTGGGGTGCTTGGTCAGCTTCAGGGTCGCCTTATATTTCAAAGCCTTAAAACACCCATCTGGCAGCCTTGCAGGAACAGGTATGCTCTGTAATGTCTCTGGCTGGGTCTCCTGGCATTGTGCTCAGGGCACATGCAGGCATGGAGGCATCTTGTGAGGTTTTTGAGAGTCAGGTGGGGTCACCCACGGGGTGCCAACCTGCAGCCGGCTGAGATGATGGGGAGGGTATGAGAGTATGAATTCTCATATGTTGTATGAACTCTCATATAGTTAGTATGAACTAACCAACTAATATCTCCTCTCAGAAAAGCTTTGCCAGACACAGGTCCCAACATCACAGCAGTCTGGATTTCTCCCCACTGCCATTGACTGGGGCTCAAACATGGAGGGTTCTGCCACCCCCCTTCTCATCCCACCGCAAACATGACAACAAGCACAGTGCCAACAGCTCTTGAGGCTGAAACGGGGGAGAGCTGGGTCCAGCATCATCCAGCATCTCACCCATTTCTCTGCCTGGCCCAGCACCCGATGCCTCCTTGGTGATGTGGGACACTCTTGTGGGCCCCAGGGCTCATGCAGCCAGGAAGGGACTTTGTTTTGATACTGTGTTTTCTTGTGTGGGCCAGAGGGTGCTGGAGCTGCGGATCCAAACCAGAGGTGGAAAGAATAATGGCTAGAAATGTCTGGCATTGCAAATTAAGAGAAAGAGGTGAGCAGTTGAGTCCCTGCCCTCCGACCAGCTGATTGCTGGACCATTGTTCTGAAAGGCATGTTCTGCTGGGACCAAAACGTTTGTGGGTGTAAATAGGTATAATGTCTGTGTAGTGGTGGAGCTGTGGCTCTGTTCCTGTAGATTGTAAGCTCTTGAAGCAAGGATCATTCATCTGTCCACCAAAAATTATTTGTACAGTGTTTTGCCCAATGTGCCTTCAGCCTACAGCTTGAAGGCTGTTCTCCCACATAGTGGCAGATCTACCTGGAGTCCTCATCTGAAGCTCTTGGAGCTGGATTCGGTGTAATATATAGCCTAATGTCTCTGTGCCATGGTGCCTGCAGAAGGGAGTGTCAGTGGTGTGCTGGGATAAAGACCAAGTGGAGGACCATGGTGCATTTTTACCAGGGATTATAAGGAATCAGGAGCTGGCATGAAACACACTGAATGGCACCAGGGTCACTATCTTAGCCACATCTCCAGAGGGCATCTGAAGCTCCTCATTCCTCAGACGTGCCATTGTGCTTTTGTGGGATACTGACTTATTTGTACAAGAAACCTCCTGCTCAACAGTAAACTGCCCAGCAAGTACCTTCATCCCAGCTGGATACTGCCAGTGCGGGGGAAGCAAAGCCTCAAGAAGTAGAAGACTGAAAAGAAGGGAAGCTTTTCAACCTGGAGGAGGGAGAGTGGCCACTTTTTGTCTTCTACCGGTTTGGGAACTTGAGACCAGTGAAGTGAAATGGACTGCAACAGCAGTGCAAACAGCACTGATATATGTGTGCGTGTCTTCAGTGAGAACCACCCACCACCAGTATCACAGCAATGTGTTGGACGAAAATCACAGGGTGTATATTTGGCTACCAGGAGATGGACCTGAGAAGCTAACTGCAACCTTCTAAGGCTTCCCAGGCTCCCTATTCCATAGAGAAATAGGCTTGAGAATGAGGAATCCAACAGTATGTCCTAACACCCAAAGCATTAAGGATACAAAGCCTTTTCCAAAGGCCACTATGGATGATGGATAGCTGTCCACCTTGGCTCAGTGCCTGGCTGGATGCATTGCTCTCACAAAGCCTTTCTCCAGCCTTCCCCATGCTGCCTGGTCTGCCAAGCTGGAGTCTGTTCTTCCTCTGCTCCTCCTGCACAAGAGTAAGATTAAAGGAATATCCTTCAACATACTTATCTCTCAAATGGCCTGTTACAGGGGGAAGGTGTACTGTTCCAGGGGCACTTTCCTCTGCTAGCCACCCCCTTCCCAGGAGCAGCAAGGCTTGGTGCTGGTGGTGCCCTACTGCAGACTGGGTTGGTCCTTCTTCCAGCCGTACATCTGACATCCTGCAGAGCAACAGCCATGGGACTGAGACACAGTAGAAAAGGCATGTGGAGTTGTATATGCTTTGGTGCTGCTACAGTATGAAGGAAGATCTTTTGGGTTTATTTATCTGCTCAGGGTAAGAAGCTCAAAGATTAAGCAGATCCAGGGTAGGGGCAAGGGAGGGAGAGGTG
>JAOXNO010000008.1:12666687-12681866 GCA_028565335.1 Limnodromus scolopaceus
TTACGGTGAGGGTGACGGAGCACTGGAAGAGGCTGCCCAGGGAGGTCGTGGAGTCCCCTTCTCTGGAGATCTTCAAGCCCCGCCTGGATGCCCCTGAGTGATGTGCTCTGGGCAATCCTGCTTTGGCAGGGGACTTGGACTGGATGATCTCTAGAGGTCCCTTCCAAATCTGACAATTCCGTGATTCCATGATTCCGTGACTCCAGCGCACACCTATTGGGAGCCAAACCCCACTGCAGTTTCTGAGTCCATATGTCACAGGGGAGATGGACACCTTCTAAGACTTCTAAGAGATGGTCTAAAGTGCTCAGACTCCTCTCATCTGCAGCAACTCTTCTGGGGATCTGGGTGATAGAGTTGCTCCGAGTGGGATAACAAACTCATGATCCAAGAATTTGTCCAGGCTCAGGTACTTTTGGAGGACAGAGAGTGCATGGGTAGTTGGTGGCAAAGGAGTGGTGACACAGAAAAACACCTACCCATAACACAGAAAACAGTGTTCAGATCATCCTCCATGGATTGGACAGATGGTACTTTTGCATATCCGTATATATACATATAATGTTTAGTCCCCAAAACCATACCTGATGACAGAAGCTCAGATTCAGAGATGCCAAAGAATTAACTGGAACGGTTCCTATCAGACATTCCAGCTGTGTCTGTGGCTTTCACAGGGGAAAGCTCTGGGAGATGATCCAAGATGGTAGTGCTGGTGGTGCAGGTGTCTGTGTGTGCTGTGATGAATGGACATGCAGCTATACCAGGCTGTCTTGTGGGCATGGGTGTCCTTCCTAACAAGTCCTGGACTTAGCCTGTTCCTTATTAGTCAAATGTTTTTACATGCCCAGGAAACATAAAAGGGGCAGAGGAGTGCCTGGGGCAGCAAGAGGCCAGTTCAGCGGCATCCCAGTCTCCCTCTTTCAGGTGTTACAGCAGCTCTGATCTGCCCGAGCCTCTGCATATGACTGTGGCCCTGTGGCATCCATGTGTAGCCAGAGCAGGTTGTAGCTCTGCTTTGGCTTTAGCTCATGGAGACAGATGGGCCAACTGAAGCTTGTTTGTTTTCTTTCTTTTTTTTTTAAGTGATTAAGTTAGTCTGAGCACTATGACACACGTGAACTCCATGTCTACTGAACATGTCACAGCAAGCGTGGTGATATAACTGCCTTTGAAGTACCAGTATGTCTATAGAGGTGTTTCTGTTCGTTTCATCTTGGAAACCAGGACATTGAGGCTCTCAAAAACTAAGACAGACCTCCCCTGTCAGACACAGAGGGCAGGTGACTCGAGTAATTCTCAGAGGACATGACTTTCCTGGCATGGCTGGATTACAGAGTAGACACACAGAAGCTGCATGTGGTTGTGAGAAGCAGATGGGTTAACAGTGATATTTCCTTACTCAGTCCTTCTGTGTCACTCTGAATGTGTTTTTTTTGCTGGTCTGTCCTGACTTCTGGTGCAGTGAGTCCACCACCACCTGTTCTGCAAAGCCAACGGTGGCATGAAGGACCTAGGATGAAACTCACCCCATGTTTCCGGAAATCCAGGCTCTCCTTTCATTCCTGTTGAACAAACAACACCATCAATTGCTCTTCACCTTCTACACCCTGCCCTCCCCTCCTCCAGCACTTGGCATCATTGCTTTTCAAGACAAATCCTGCTGCACTGGTAAAGGGCTGTGATGTTAAGGGAAGTGTTTAACTCATCCGAGCACACAACAGAGGCACAGAGATAGTAGGCAGGAGGAGCAACTCAACATACATTCTGTCCTAGCTGCTCCCAGGCCCACCAGAGGAGACTCACCAGCCCATCAAAGGCACATCTGCACAGAACGACAAGTGCAGGTGGGAACCCAAGTCGCAGACTCCCATAATTACAGCAGTGGTACCCGGCACCCTCAGTCACCAGGAGCAGCTCTCCAGGATGCCTAGCAGGCACATGAACTGGCTGCCAGGGTGTGGGACATGTTATATCTATTCTTGCACAAGAAGCAACAGCCTTGTCTCTCGGCATGATATATTTTCCCCTAACATCTGATTTGGGGCTGGGAGGTCCAAAGGGCAAGACTGACACAGGATGTGTCTCCGTTGGACCTGGCTGCTCTGCCTGCTGCTGGCCAGCCCACAGAATTGGGTACCAACATTTTGTGCCAGTAAATCCCATCGGGCTGGAACACGTGGAACGGGAGCAGGTCGGTGTGGGAAAGAGGCAGAAATGCACCCATGGGAACGCAGGGTCAAAAGCCCCGAGAAGGGAGTGGCTGCTGCTGGCAGAGGGCTTTAGTCAGTGGTTCGGGAGCAGCTCCAGTGACAGCTGGAGCAAATGTGCTGAACTGGCCACCAGATCAGCAGTGCTTGGTCCCCAGCTATTACAAGCCAAGCTGCAGTGAGGGACGCCGCAGTGCAGACCGTGCTCAGCGACGGGTGCCAGTGGCCCTCACATGCAGGATGCGTGTTGTCCCTCTGCCCTATTGCTAGTGCTGGTAGAGAGACACATTCCTCCAGCACTAGCAGCGATTGAGCTTCATCTGAGCCTCTGCCTTTTGCCATAGCCTGGGAAGCTCAGAGGTCTGCCCAAATCTGGCTGGTCCCTCAGGCCGGGGCATGTGAAGCCTTGCAGTTTCTGTAGCTGATAGTGCTGGGCAGCAACGTCAGGCGCCCACGCTGGAGGCAGCCCCTGTTGTGAACAGCCAGTTTGGGAGTGGGGCTGCTCCCACCACCCAAATTGGGGCTGAGCCTAGGATGGGGCATGAATGTCACCAAACAGCCCCATGCAGTACCTGGTGGGGTACTTTTATTTCTCTATAGTTACTCCCACCTGGTCTGTTGTTCCAGAACAGCAAACGGTGGAAGTTTAACTAAACCAGCTCACATGACAAATTCACCACAGCATGATTTACCTTTCGGTCCTGGGAAGCCAGGCTCTCCAGCTACTCCTGCAAGAGACAAGAGGAGAATACTCATCACAGATGACTAAATGCGAGTGAATTACTGTGGCTCCCCATGTGGGGGGTCCACCCCCTCCATATGTCCCAAATGTACAGGAGAGGCTGTCAAGTGGTGCAAAGCCATGGTACTCTGCTGAGCGTCCCAGCTGGTGCTTCCAGCTAGTTTTCCCAGCTAGTCAGTGCACCAGTGCTCAGTTCCTGAGTGCCACATTGTGCTGGGAACTGGTTTCTTTAGGAGAGACACTTTTCTGATGTCTGCAGCACGCAGATCCCACTGAAGACCTTAAGCACAACCATGGAGTGAAAGCCGACTTCTCAGCAGACATCTTCCTCTTTTCAGGGACTCATCCCATTGCAAAGAACCCCCCCATTTCCTCCATGCTTCACCCTGTGCCAGCTGTTTCCTGGTGGTTTGATCCCATCCTTCTGGTCAAGTGGGCTACATTGGCATTGCATACCGAGTCCAGGCCTGGAGGCTGCTGGAAGCACTCAGCATCATGTCTCTGCATCAGACCTGTTGGCTGAAGCATCCCAAAGCTCCTCAGAGAGGGGGGGCATTTGGGCAGGTTTGTCATGCTGGAGGCAGGTTAGGGTGGGACTAGGGAATGTGGGGAGGTCTGATTTCAGTGGAAAACTTCAAGACAAGTAGTAGTATCTTTCCCTGTGATGTGGTAGCACTCAAGGACAGTATTTCTAGTACTGACCCCATGCAAGATCCATACCCCCAAATCCTGCTTTGCCTACACTACTTCAGGGCTGTTTCTTGGACTATGACCAACTCTACAGTTCACCTGTGTAGACCCAGTCTCCCAGTACATGTCCTGAACTTGGATAGATTAATGAATTAGAGTTGAATATGTTATGCATTACCTTTTGTACCAGGTGGTCCTGCTTTCCCGGGGAATCCCTGGGGTCCCATTTCTCCTGCAAGGAAAGACTCAATTTATGCATGCACATTGCAAGCTGACCAGAGGGGAGATGATACAGAAGCCCAAGCAGCTGGGCCTTGGATTTTGCAGAAACAAGGAAGCTGGGTTTTGTTAATTAGACTCAGTCTTGCCCCATATTTTACTCCTTTTCTTCTGTTGAAGCTACATGGCACTGCTACTGCCAGTGGGAGTCCTGATTTGTAGTTCATGTATGAATTCCTGTTTTGCTGCAGTGGATCTGCTCCCTCTACTAATGGGATTCACTTTCTCTATGATTTGGCTATGAAAACCCTTAAGACCTCCACCTCCCTTGCTTCCTGGGGTAGGTGGTGCCAATCCAGTTCCCAAACTGTTCCCCCATAGACACGCAGGACCATTGCAGCCTCCCTCCTGCCCAGACTGTTCAATAAAGACTCAGAAAATAAATTGATGTTTTTACTATAGGAAGAAACAAGTGAGTTATGGTAGCTCACACCCCCGGACCACTTCAGACTTGTGACAGGACTCAGGAAAAAAAGACAACTCTGTGTGATCCTTCTGGATCTTTAGATGGGGTGTTTTCCTGCCGATTTGACTCTCCGGCTGCTCATAGAAGCCAGTGCCAGGCCAGCCTGCTGCAGCCTCAGCTTGCTTCCCCTACCCAAAACAACAAAGCCATCTCATATCTCCGTGTTCATCGCTGGCTTTTAGGACCTCACCTTTTGTTCCTGGGAGACCTGGTTCTCCTTTTGGGCCAGAGGCACCTGTGATCCCTGGGCATCCTTGGAGAATGGTGAGCCGGTCAGCATCATTGAGTCCCACTATTCTCACCTCTAAGGAAATTAAAACAGTCTTCATGGAGATTATTAGGGCTCCAAAATGTCTTATAGAGGAAGCCAAACCCTCTGGAGTTGAGGAACAGTGCAAGCAAAAGCAATGAGCGTGGGAGTTTGGAGGTGTTGTACAGATTAACAGATGGCATTGAGGATCTCACATATAAGAGGAGCTAGACACTGAATCTGTCTTCAGGAGAGCTCAGTGGGAGAGGAGGCTGTTATATATGACATTACATGCATGACAAATATAACGTAGCTTAATAAAATAAAAGCTGAGAGGTGCCCTGAGGGGGTATTGACAGCAGAGTAAGTGACATTGACGGATCAGTGGACAGTAAAGGTTCTGCTAAATTTCCTGACAGCGGGTCAGTTTGAAATTGCCTCTATGGCCTTCTTGAGGAATATAGACAGAAAGCTGTGTTGTGCAGCATCCCCAGGGTGCCCAGGTGCCTGGCACCCAGCAAGCACGTGACTGATCCTTTGTATTGCTCTGCATCCTTTACTAACTGGGTCAAGGCACCATGAACAAAATGCCTTAACCAGGAGGGAAAACCTTGACTGGGACAGCCAGCTCCTTGAGATCCCACTGGTGAGTGGGGGAGGATGCACATCTTTGATTGGAGCCAGCAGTTTTGTAAAGTGGCTGCTGAGATTTCAGTTTCCCTCTTACCCTCCACCCACTTGCAGCTGAATTAATAAACATAGAAGGAAAAAATCATATTCTCCCTCTCCCCCGGGCTTCTTGTGTTATGGGGGAGATGAAACAGGCTGTCTCAGTAGGATTTGTGCCCCACTCACCTGGGCAGGTGTCCTGGGCATCACAAGTAGTTGCTGTTAGGCTGAGCAGCGCCAGGAGGGTTGGGGCTGCCCTCCCCATGGCCAGCACCACTCCCCGCTCTCTGCGCAGCTCCCCTCATCCACGTCCCAGGCGCTGTGGTTAGCATTGACCCATCTAAGCCTTTTATATCTAACAAAAAGCCCCAGCATAAGCCCCACCTCTGCGCTTGCACAGTGCCTGCTCTCAGGTCTGGGACTCTGGCTGGGTCTCAAGCTGCTTCCCAGATAAGCCACTTTCCACAAGTCTGATGGGGAAGTTCTTGGCCAGCTGCCCCAGACTGCCTCAACTCTGATCTCTGCAAATTTTGGATGCCTTTCCCCTACCATTTTGTATTTCTAGAGGAAATGAAGCAGCAAAATCACAGGTTTAGCTCAGTGCAGACACCTCTCCTTATCCTACCTGCTAGCGGCCCTTTACAAAGAGCAGAGTTTACAGCATGGATTGGGAAACAGGTACTGGGAGACAGAAAGCCCCAGGTCAGCTGAGCCCACTGGCAGAAAGAAGCCACGCAGCCCAGCTCATCTTCCAACGCTCCAATGCCAGACAGCTCAGCACCACTTCACAACCCTCAAACAGAGGTTTCAAACAAAGTCATGATCCATGGCTGATACGGAGTTAAAACTTTGTACCCAAGCAAGGTTTGGTGGGCAGAGCATGTTTGATTCTTTTTTTTTTCCCACCAATTTTTTTTTCCACTTCATTGTAATAGCAAGCAGGATTTCTGTTTTGCTTTGCTGTTGCTGTGCCCTGTACTCCACTCATTTGTGACAGCATTACTAGAGGTCCAAAATCATCGAGTTTTACCACCATGTTACCTTCAGACACAGAGCCCGTAAAGTTTATAAATTTTAGCAGAGGGCAGAGTTTAAGGTTTTTTCTCCATATTGTTGCATCCTGGTTCAGAGGAGACTGATTTCTTAGAGCCTTTCCCAGCTATCAGGATATCAGAGGCAGAACATAGCTCCCTCTCAAGCATTTTCTTCTATCGTGAGCAGAACATCCCAAATTCCAATGATATCTGACAGCCTACTTTAAATTTAAGCAAATAGGAGGAGGCAGGGGAGATGTAAGTATTTGGTTGTCACTTAAATCCTGTGTCCCCCAAATAGCCCACACATACACACACTCATGTACACATTCTTATACATATTCACATATGCATGCATATAAAATAATAATTCAGTAAATACTGTGATTATTGTCTTTCCTGAGAACCAATTCTGGCAGGGAAACACACATGTTGCTTTCATGTCCCCATCTGAAAAACGTGTAGGGAAATCAGAGGGATTGTGGTCAAACTGGTTGCATTCAAGTTTGGGATCACTCTACATGAGAAAAAGTATCTCATCCACGGCAAGTGCTGGGCATGCAATTCTTGGGGCAAAACAAGAGCAGTTTCTTTCTTCAGCCTTTCAGAAGGAAAGAGAAAAAGGATGAGCAGGTGCTTCTGAGCTTCTAGGGAGGGAGAGGTCTATGTGGGGTAGCTATAGGGTGACTGGAGACCTGTGCACCCCCCTTCTCGTATCTGTACAGCCTGTGCTGCCCACCTGGGCCAGACTCGTTGCTGGCCCATGGGGCAGATGGAGATGAAGAAGAGCTAACCCCTTCTCCTTCCCACTGCCTGTGCTCTGTGTCTGGGAATGACTGCAATACCTTGTTCCAGCTATTTCAGCTGTTTCCCTTGGTAAATCACTCCAAAAAGCAACGGTAAAACTGGCCTTGCAGATTACCCCATTGTTACAGTCTCTCATGGCCTCCAGGCCAAGGGTCTGGCCAAAAAGAAAGAAAAAAAAGTAAGAATGGGTTTGCCCAGCTTTTCCCAGTTGCTCCATTAGCAGAGTGGTCAGCTCTGGGTTGGGCTGAGAACGCATGTTGTGGAGGCAGCTGTGATTTATCTGCCCAGCACTGATGCATCCCCTTAGGTGTTACCAGCTGCAGGTTCCATCCAACATGGGGGACTCCTGGAGTTGTCACCCCACTTCCATCTGAGAAGAGCAGCAGCGTCTTTATGAATGCAGCTACGTTCGGGAGCAGGGGGGAAACTGCCAATGAAAAAGCTTAGTCCAAAGTAGGTCAGGCCCCCAAGGGTAGATTTTGAAATTGGCCCAGTGATCAATATGTCCTTAATTGCTTTTCCTCAACCCAGGACTCAGTGAAGATTGCAGCGAGCTGATAATTTATGCCATCAGCAATTCCTTATATTCTTAGATTCTTCCTTGAGCCCTGGGAAACATCCCATGTGAATCTTGAAAGTCCAGGATCACTTTGGGGATAAGAAAACAAGAATTTTAAGCACACGGGGTGAGTGTGGAGCACCTCTGAACACTGTAACTCATCACTTCATCTCTAGAGGCATAAATGCCAAGAGTGACGTCCCCAGGATTGAACTGATCTGCAAATCCCCAAGAAATTAATCAAGAGCAAATCAAAAGGTGCAACCAGATGACAGAAGAGATTTAAAAACATTAAAGTGAGAGCATCATAACTATGTGAAACAGGGATTTAGCACTGGTTAATGCAAAATTGTAAGTGAAATTCTGGGTCATGGTGGGGTCCTGGTGCATTGCTGCCACCAGGATGCTAGAGATTTGCCCGGAGCACGGGGAAAGCTGCAAGACCTGTAAATACCTGAAACAAGCAGCAAGCCACAGTCACTGCATTCCTCTACTCGGTGCTAACCTAAGGAGATTGCCACACAACTCCTAAAGCTGCAAGAAGGGCGGACAGTTGGCACAGGCATAAACTCCAGCTCCCCTGGCCTCTGACAACTGGCTGCAGCCATTACCAACCCATCCCACCACCATGACCTCCCCTGGCCTTACGCTGGACCTTTTACAGAGCACTTCAGCAAGGGAAAATCATTTATTTTCCTCTATGGCTTGATGTTATATAGGGAAGCCCACCTGGAAATAGACATACATTACCAGAGACAAAGAATTTGCCCCTGTATTAAAAGCCTATCCTGCCCTGACTGCCTCAGCCTACTAATCCCATTGGATTTCACAGGGTGAGGATTTAAGCAGCTGTGCTTAGGAGAAAGAAAGGAAAAGAAGGGGAAGGAGAAAGGGAAGGGGAAGAGAAGGCAAGGCAAGGCAAGGGAAGAAGGACAGGGCAGGGGAAGGGCAAAGTAAGGCAAGGAAGGGTAGGGCAGGGCAGGAAAGGCAAGGCAAAGCAAACAAGGAAAGTAAGGCAAGGAAAGGCAATGAAGGGCAAGACAAGGCAAGGAGAGGCAAAACAAGGCAAAACAAGGCAAAACAAGGCAAGGCAGGGATAGGAAGGGCAGGGCAAGGAGAGGCAAGGAAATACAGGCCAGGGCAAGGCAGGGCTGAGCAGGGGAAGGCAAGGCAAGATAAAGCAGAGAGAGGGGGCAAGACAAGGCAAGGCAGAGCACGGCAAGGGCAAGCTTGGGTAAAGCAAGGCAAAGGAAGGCAAGGGAAGGAAACACAGGGGAGGGCAAGGCAAGACAGGGCAGGTGAATGTGGGGCAGATGAATGTAGAGCAGGACAAGGCAAAGCAAGGCAATGGATGGCAAACAGGAAAGGCAGGGCAGGGCAAGTCAGGACACGTTGTGGTGTTACCTGAAACAAAAGCTCTCAAAACCAGAAGCAGTTTAGAGAGGAGATATTGCTTTATTCGACATCAGGTGCTTGGTGGAAATCCACAAATCTAGCACACCTTACTGGGGACATTCACCCATTACTTACACACAAAAGATTCTCATTATTCGGCCTACCTAATCTATAACTCCAGCTGGGCTGACATATTCATTAGGAGGATGGAATAGGCCTTTTGCACATGCATATTAAATTTTGCAGCATCTGCAAACCACTTCTGTGCAGGCATGAGCTCCTCGGTGGTCATTTGGGTAAGAATACTCTTCCTCACATTATCCTTTTAAGGTATTGAGTCATCTCAGGACAGTAGATGTTTGCCAGCTTCTTGAGGATAAGGATGTTCCTTGAATTAGCCCCAGCTCTTTCTTAATTAGTAGAGGAGTACATTTTTTGACATAGGAGAGAACCTCAAGGTGATTAACTACTTCTTGTTATCCCATCCTATCAGCTCAGTGACCAACTATTTTCTCACACAGAAAGAAGCTCAATAATTAACTCATTTTAGTTAGCATATGGTTATAAACAAACCAGAAGCCTGTCTTTGGTAACAATGGCAATGCAGGGCAAGACAAGGCAGGCCAAGGCAGAACGAGGCAAGGCACAGCAAGGTAAGCAAGGTGAGGCAAGGAAATGGGAAGGAAAAGGGAAGGGAAGGGAAAGAACAGCTACCATTTGCCTCATGAGCAACTTCTAACCCTCCAAGTCCTGATCTCGATCGATCAGTGAAGCAGTGGAGAGCGGGGCTTGCTCTGCAGTTTTTCTACCTCCCAACAACAGAGGCCTCCTAGACTGTCTGTTTAGTCTGCCTGGGTGCACCTAGCAGCATACGAAGGTTCTGGTTTCATGTGCAGCCTATGGACATGTTGGAAACCCAGCCATGAGACTCACTGCACAGGCACAGCATCCAGTCATAAGAACTGTGTTAGCCTACACCTGTGCTAAAATATGGACAAAACCTCTGTGCCTCCAATTAGCTACCTTTTCTTTGGCACCCTTTCTTTGTAAAGCATTTAGATGTTTGCAGATGAAAATAGCAATAGTATGAGATGCCAGCTCTCTACCATGCTACATGGTAATTACTCTGTCCTTTTAGAACTGGAGGCATAAACCTTCCAGGCGGGAAACATTTTTACAAAACCTGATAGTGGAATTTGGCATGTGTGGCGTTGTGTTCTTCCCATTTTTCTCCCTCTCCCTCCACACAACCCCCACCCCCTTCCCCCGGCTCCTGCTCGGGCCATGGCCATCATGGCCATCAAAACATCCGATGTAATAAGTTGAACCCGGACTTTGGGGGACGGCTGGCAACACAGCCAAAACACTGGCTGGAGTGGGGACCTAGATATCTTGTTGCCATGAGAATATGACCATAGGTCAATTATTTTACTCTATAAATAGTGGACAGCCCAAGAGCCCTTGGAGCTCTCCTGCATGTTAGTAGCTGCAGGCCAGGATCTCCCCTTGAGTGGGGACGCTTGCTTAAGGTTCTGCTCCTCGAGGTTGAGAGATTCCTTGCCACAACAGATTCCCAGTAAGTAACTAAGTCTGTGCACTAGACCAGGCTCAAATATATCCCAGGAGTTAATTGTCTAGTTTTCTAGAGCTTTTCCCAGCTTTCCAAATGACACAGGTGAGTGGTCTGATGTAGTTGTTAGTCAGAAAGACCAGCTAGGATGTGTAGAGATATCCATGGGCTCACTTGATTATTCCCATTACTCAGACGAGTGAAATAAATTTAACTTTTCAAGAAATCTGCATACTGAAAGAGCCATTTTATCTAGTTCTACCATTGGTCATATAAACACCTTCCAAATGAGCTAAACGAGTCCAAAAACCCGTAACAAGCCATCTCTTCTACCCACCCCTATAGAACCTTATGTGGCTGCTGGACAAGTCTGCAGGAAACATTTTACTTGGAGAGCTAGCTATAAGGAGATTGCCATACTAGCTGTAATTGTTTGAAACAATCTTGGCATTTCAGAGCTTTTTTAATTTCTAAGAATGATTAGCAATGAAAAGCAGCTTACACGAGCTATTCAGATATTCTAAAATTTTCCATTCGCTATTCTTTTTCTCCCTGCTTTTTCCTGTAGTGGCTTTATGATGAACTGTTGGTTAATAGGGATCAGTGAGCAATCGCATTTCCAAATGGCTCACATTCTAAGGGTGAGAAAGAACGGTGCTACACTGATACAGAAATGGGAGACGAGGCTGACAAAAATAACTGGATCTGGATCAGCTACTGCTGTGCTATGCTGGTGGAATTTCATTTTGGTCTGTTTGTAGGAGTAATAGTACCCTTTGTCTGTCTCCCAGATTACACCATCTGCAAATGCCTCATTTTGTCCATGCTGCTACACCCTATTTAAACTGGAATTCAGGGAATCACTGAAACACCAAGCACCTTTGTAGGTTGTTGCACACTGACTTGCGTCATGATCTTGCTCTCAGTCTTGATTTGAAAATAGCTATGTGCTGCGAACTGGCAGAGTTGGCAAGGACCCCAGTGGCAGCAAGGGTAAATTCTGTGGCTGAGCACTAGATTGAGGTGGATGGCGGGGTTTCTGGAGCCAGGGAAACCCAGGGAAGAGCCAAGAGCCCTGCCAGGAGCCAGCAGCTGTCACGAGCGAGGCTGATGTGGCTTGGGCATTGCTGGGAGCAACTGCAGATTTAAATGGTCCTGGCTGTAATTTGTTTTGCATTAAGGTTTTCTTTTTCCTCTAATTTTTGTTATGGAAGCTGCTGTTGTTTAGCAACAGCCCTGCTAAATTCCTCACCCTGGGGACTGATGGTGGAAACACAAGCATAACCAGACATTCTCCAGCTCTCTGGTTCCATTACAGTGCTCAGAAATCACCAAAAGAGGCAGTCTACAGCTGCAAGAATAACAAAAAACTGAGAAATTAATCCCTTGAGATAGTCTAAATAAGTGTATGGTAGCATCTCTTAATAGCATGGTACAAGACCTCTCACTGGAGAAGATACGTGCTCTCTAGGAGCTGCAGCTAAGCAGAGGAATCTTTTGGGATCAGTTTGGGAGCTCCAATAAGATTTAGCTTTCCTTTGCTCCAGGCTCAAAAGTCCAGCTTGTGAGCCTGTGCAACAAGCTACATGCTGCTTTGTAGCTGGAGGATGTGTGCTTTCCATTTGGAACAACTGGATTTCTTCTTTAAAATTAGGATTTTAAAAGTTATGTCTTTTCCTGGAGAAAGCCTTGTGTGGGGGTATTTTCTGAAAGACTGCAAAGGGCCTGAAACCAAAATAGCAATTATCTGCTGCAAGAGTTAACCCTGAAAGCTCTGTGCACTTTAAAGTGTCCAAATGAAGGCTATTTGCTTTATCCTAGCTCCATTTCAGCATAAGGTAATAATGCAGTATTCAATAAAAATGTTAATTGCAGTTACCTGAGCAAAACCGGCTTTTTGATACACCAGCCCCCCCGTTTCACAGGATTTAAGCTCCTTGTTTAGTTTGTATCATAGGAAGCATCCTTAAGTTCAATGGTACAAGATGTGAGTAAGGATTCAGGATGAATGAATTATAGTGTCAGCATTTGGCTGCAAGACAGTACAGTTTTACAGGAACTTTGCTTGTCTTGGCTTAATAGACTTTCCCAGTGCCATGAAACGTGTATGGAACATCTAGTACCTCCCTGCAGTATCTGAATGGAAACTTTGAAGCAGGAGCTTGCAATTTTTACTCTAATCACTCCAATTCCTCCTCAGAACACTCTCTCCAACTACCAAAATCTTCTCCTGACAGCCCCTACAATTTCCCACCAGCACTCCCCTGTCTCCAGATCCTCCTTGCAATGTTGCTAATTCTCCTCGTGCCCAAACCCCTCTACAGTTCACACAGCAACCTTCCCAAGCCCTCTACCTGTTTTCCTGGTTTTATGGTTTCCTTGAAGGCAGCGGTTGTTTGGGTCTACCTCCCATTTTCACAAAACAGCTTTAACTCTTAAGGGATGGGGAAAAAGAAAAACTGACAAGGGGTCAAGCAGACACATAGGTGGCAGGTTGGCGTTAGCTTTGTTTCCTTTAAGAGGCTGAAATAGCAAATCTTGAACAGCACAGAGATGTGGTCATAACATTCACTTTGCATGGGATAACATTGTAGGAGGGAAAGAAAAAAAGACCAAATCATCTGCTGGTATAAGGGGCATCTGAAGAACTGCCAGTGCTGTTTTAAATAATTATCCAAACTGATATTGCATGCAGGCTACCTGCCTTAGCTTTGTGACTGGAAGGTTAAGATATTGTTGTGAAGATAAAAGAAAGAAGTTAGAACCACAGTCATATAAGACAGACTGATAGAAGTGTATATTACATGAGTAACTACACTGGGAGTGCCTTAACTTGTCCTTCAGGTGCTTATACAATATGTTACTTTTAATCTCATGAAGATCTGTACTTTCTCCTGCCTGTTTCAGGGCACCAAGCAAACAGTGCTCAGACTTTCATATTTTGTCTCACCTTCTACGCTTAATGCAGGGTACTAGATCATTTGTGCTGCAAATTATTCCCTGAATCCAGCATTATTGATTTCTTCGCTTTCTTTTCAATTAAAGACTTAATTACAAGCTCTGTGAGCTTCAGACACGTTAAATAATTAACCTTCATAAGACCTCTGTGAGATCACAGGCTGTGTTACAACCCAAGGCTCAGGGAGATTACACCAGTCAAATGTACTCACTGCTTTTGAATGCCTCATTTGGAGTTACTTGATTTGATCTCAGCAAATGAGAATACTTTATGTGCAGCCTTCTCCAGCATATAGCTCTGAGCATGCATGAGTTCCACAGAGGGACTTCCCAGGTGCATCCACTAATAAGCCAATGTAGAAAATCTGGGTAGATAACTGAGCACTGCAAGGTGGAAAGAACTGAACATTAGGTTGCCTGGTGGAGTAAAAAGAAAATTGTCATGGATAGACTTGAAAGAAGTATCTGTTAATCTCCACCCCGTCTCTTTTTCTACTGCCTTACTTGAACAGCTTTCACCTCTCTGAGAAGATCTTTTCTTTTCAAGGTTAATTCTCAGCAATTGCTAAATCTAGGTGTCATTTCAAAACTAACCAGGAATAAAATCCTTTACAGTTGACAATTCCTGGGCCTGAAAAAAATGGGTTTTTAAAAACTTTTTCCTTTGGAGGGTGGGAGTGGGTTAAGGAAGAAAATAGATTTGCTGCAAAGCCATCCTCAGTCTCTGCTACTAAAAATCAGTGCATTTTTATAATTAGCTGCTTTCAGTAAGAAAGATCTCTGTATATACTCCATTTCAAATGGAGAGGATCAGCCACAGTTTGTGCAGCCCTTCCTGTGGAACGGACCTTAGCATTACCTGCTTTTAGGATGCAGCTTCTGATCTCGCTGGGCAAACCTGTCCCAGGTATGCAACCTGGCATGCTGCAAATTTTATCTAAGAAGTTATATTCCCTTCAGCTGCTTTTAAATGCTGCTGGTTTTTTTTTTTTTTTCAGCTACCGTCACTGGGTCATCACCTGCTCTTAATTCACACCTTGCTACTGAATCTGTTCTTCCAAGGCTGACAGAAAGGTTATTTAATTTCATTTAGAGCATCTATTCAAATACTAATGAACTGACTCCAATCTGGGAAACATGGCAAGCATCACATCAAACACCATCTTGCTTTTGTTCCTTCTCCTTCAGAAGGGAACATGGAGAAATGTCTTCTGCTAGAAACAGCCCCACACTGAGAGTTGCCAGTGGTGGTGGCACGTGAGGAACATGGGAAGCTGTAAAACTTCTTTTCCTTCCATCTTCCTGCTGAAACTGGTGCAGAGAGTGTGATATACGGCCTGGAAGCCAGAAGCCACCAAGACTTGGAAACGGAACACCTCATACAGATGATGTCAAAAGACACTAAGGGACTGGAGCGGGTCCAGAGAAGGGCAACAAAGCTGGTGAAGGGTCTGGAAAATAAGTCTTATAAGGAGAGGCTGAGGGAGCTGGGGGTGTTCAGCCTGGAGAAAAGGAGGCTGAGGGGAGACCTTCTTGCTCTCCACAACTCCCTG
>JAOXNO010000008.1:12681966-12698549 GCA_028565335.1 Limnodromus scolopaceus
TTAGAGACATGGTTTAGTGATGGGTTTTTATCAGAGTTAGGTTGAGGGTTGGACTAGATGATCTTAAAGGTGCCTTCTAACCTAGACAATTCTATGATGTGGGGAGGGAAGAGTGTGAGATTTTGCCAGCCAGGTACCACATTATTAACAAAATAATGGGAAGAAGGGGAAATTTCCTTGTGGTTGCAGTTCTTCTGATGGGACTGGCAAGTGAGTTCAATGAGTCTGAGGTAAAAGTCCCCTCCTAGGCCCTCTGCCCATCTTCCCAAGGTCTCTGCATTTCCCAAGGGATCTTTGTCTGAAAAACAACTACATTTCGGCTAGAGCCTTCTCTGGGTCTATGGCATTGGAGATGCTTCATTTTTGCAAGCAGCTCTCCTGCCTGCCTGGTGATAGTCAGGGAAGGTGACAGAAACAGAGTTTAGTTGCTCTTCCTTTCCCATGGTCTGGATAGCCACTTTGCCCCGCAAACCAATCCTGACAGTTCAGACAGAAGGAAGTAAAGGAGGGTTTCAGAACTGCATAGGGCATCACAGGATGTCCCAGTCTGTCCTAAAACCAGCTCCCTCTCAAACACTTGACGTTCCAGGTGCACTGCAAGTAAGGAGACAGCAATCCTCCTTTTCCAGCTTGCTCATGTTCTGTACCTGAGATCTTCTGTAGCCAGAAATATAAGCAAAGATGTTGATTTACTCTCTGAAACCAATTGTTTGTTGTGCACTCAGAGCTGCTGTACTTCATACATACCCAAGAGTGCAAGCATTAGCTGGTCCTTCAGAGGCAGGGAGCTCTACAGGTGAAAGAGACTGGGAAAGAATGACATGAGTACAAGGAGGCCTAGACAGAAACTTCAGGAGAGTCAAATTAGAGACATTCTGGCGAACCTGGGTGGCATGGTGCTACGAACTGCTGCTGCCTGGTCCCCTGTGCTTGTCCTAGGCAGCTCTGCAGGGTCTTGGCACCCTTCCCACATTCCCACATAACTTCTGACTTGTAGAACGCTAGGGAATGGTTGTTGGCTGGAGATACCAGAGAATTACATAGTAATTCTCTCTCTCTTGAGGAAGGAGTTCTTTAATGAATGCAGACCTGTAACTGCTGATTAGCAAAGAGACAGTGACCTTACAAAGCTGGAGTACTACAAGCAGAGGGTGCAGTGTCAACACAGGTTGCCCTGAGAAGCATTAAGTGACGTTTTAACCCCAATTAATCAAAAGTGCTGTTCGTCCCCAGGAGCATTTTGAATTTTGATATCATTTTCCTTTGAGATCTGTGCTGTGCCGTATTTGTTGCATACACCTGGTATCAGTCTTCAAGGATTGGGGATGCTCCTGCTGCCTGAAAGAGTGGAAGAAACATTTCAGAACTGAAAGTTGTTTCAGAGTCCATGGATCAACTGCAAACCAGACTGGATTTGTTCAGCCCCCGTGCTGATAGCAGCTTGTTACAAAAAAAAAAATTTAAAGTAAACCAACCACCTATTTCAGGTTGTTGCTCACTGGAAAATTACCGTTACAGTAAGCACTGATATTACTGATTATTAGGATGAAATAAAAGAGAAATACGAGCATGTTGCATCTTGCCTCCCAGAACAACTGAATTTTTTGAGGGCCTAGGAGGTTTTATAAAATGCTAGTATTGATCAAAATGCAAGCTATTAATTCGGCTTGACACTTTACACATCTCCCAGGTATTTTGTGATGAAAGTGTCATCAACTACGTTGACACTTTTCCACAGAATTTGTAAAAAATAAGTTATTACAGAATGAGTTGTCTTATTTGTACAGCATGTTGATCCCAGAAATGCCAGGGGTAAGCTTTAAAGCTTCCTTTAGGAGGACAGGGTTCAGTCTCACCTCTCCCACCTCCCCGGCTAATGCAGTTGACACCATATCATCAGGTCACTTCTACTGGTTGTACTTGCTGTCACCCCAGCTGCTAGAAAGAGTGTTTCTCTCTCAGCTGGCAGGCAGAGTTATCCCAGGTGGGACCCTCAACAGGCAGAGGGACTCTTCTTTTTCCTCTTGGCATCCTTCTGTACTTCCCATGGAGCACACACTGCTCCATCTACTGCCCCGACATCAAAAGAACAGAGCCCAGCTGAATTTTATCAGGGGCTTGATCTTTTCTGTGTATCTGGGGAGTATTTTGCAAATGTGATAAACAGGACTGATTTATCATGGTAGCTTGTGCCAAGTCAGTATCTCTTTTTGACAAGGTAAATGACTTCCTGGAAAAGGGAGATGCAATATCGCTAATGCCTCTGGAATTCAGTAAAAGATTTGATGCAGGGCAAGAGAAAAAAATATTTCTTCCAGTTAAAGTGCACATTTTTACAAATGCTGTAAGTGATGGATATGGGGAGAGGGTAAGGAACTGAATAAATCAAAGTAAAAAATATGAATGTTCCAAGGGGTTTTATATAGATAACTAAAGGTGATTAGTGAACTCCCCTGAGGATCAAGTGTGGGACTGATTTTGACTAACATTTTCATTTTTAGTCTCAAAACTAAAAGAGGACCTCACCCAGAACTGTGTGTAGTATTTTCATCAGGCAGGAGGAACTCAAAGGGGAAGAGGTGTTAACACAAGAGAAAATGGATATGAAAGCCGTTTATAATTCTGGCTAGATAGTGAGATTATTGCTTTTTAAAAAGCAATAATGATGCAAAAGATCTAACTGCTTTTACAATGCAACATGAAGTTCCCCAGTTCATGAAAGACTGGAAAGAAAGGAACTGCTGGAGAAAGTCCAGTGGAGGCTATGAAGATGATCAAGGGACTGGAACATCTCTGTGCTGAGGAAAGGCTGAGAGCTCTGGGGCTGCTCAGCTGGAGAAGAGCAGACTGAGGGGAGCTCATCGATGCTGAGCAATAGCTAAAGGGTGGGTGTTAGGAGGATGGGGCAAGACTCTTTACAGTGGTGCCCAGCAACAGGACAAGAGGGAACGGGCACAAACTGGAACATGGGAAATTCCATCTGAACATGAGGAAAAACTTCTTTCCCGTGAGGGTGGCAGAGCCCTGGAACAGGCTGCCCAGAGAGGGTGTAGAGTCTTCTTCTCTGGAGAGATTCAAACCCCGCCTGGATATCTTCCTGTCCATCCTGCTCTGGATGACCCTGCTTTGGCAGGGGTTTGGACTAGAGGATCTCCAGAGGTCCCCTCTAACCCCTACCAGCCTGTGATTCTGAACAATGCAGTAAAAAAAATGTAAAATAAAGTCACGATGAAATTCCAGCAGGTCTCTTCCAGTCCTGCAGTTTTCTGTCAACAACAAATTATCCTTAATTTTGTTCTGGTAAGCTATAACTTCCCCTTACAACTTACAATAGAAACTACTCCATGTTTCTTGAAGATAAATACTCCATATTTTTTTGAGAATGTGTGATCTAAAATTCATACCAGATGATATGCTCAGCCGAAGTTAGCAGATGATGAGTGAGTGCATTTCCACTTGTAAACGCCTGAAGCAGATAGTTACCGCCCCGCTGCCTGGTGACCCGGGCTGACACCCCTTCTGCGTACTGCCGTGGCAGCTGTTTGTTCTAAAATAACAGTCTGTCCCGCTCGAGCTGGCCCGGAGCTCATCCATCGATCGGGAAAATCCTGTGGGTTCGATAGATGCCAGCGTGGGCAATGCGGAGCGCGGCGGCGGGAGAAATCCCGGTCCGGCTGAGCGGCCGGGGCCTGGTCGGACGACCGGGGCCGCGCTCCGGGCTTCACCCGCGGCCCTGCGGGCACAGCCCCCGGCAGCGAGGGGTCTTCTTCCCTTCCGCGGCGTCCTCCGCCTCCCGCGGGCACTCCTCAGGCCTCCGCGCCTCCAGCCCAGCCCGCGCGGGGGCCTCTCCCCGCCCCGCCGGGTCCGTGCGCCCTGCCTGTCCCGCTCCGGGCCCGCCCGGGTGTCCACGGCAACGCGGGGCCTCGCAGCCCCGCCGGCCAGAGTCGGGAGCGCTGCCGGCGGAGCTGCCATGGCGGTCGGCGCCGGCAGAGTTTCCAGTCAGCCGGCGGCTGAGGGCAGAGAGGCGGCGAGGGCGGTTGGCTGCGGCCGCTGCCCCGGGCAGGGCCTGCCCCGCGGGCTGGGGGCCGGCGAGGTACGGCGGCGGCGGCGGCGGCGAGCTGGGCTGTCGGGGGAGAGGGGCCGGCGGAGGCGCCTCCTCTCTCCCGCCCGAATGCGATCGTCCCGTGGGACCGGCAGGGCCTCCGGCCGCGGCGAACGCAAGGAGCCGGCGGCGGGGCCAGTGCCTCCCGCGGCTGGTGCCCGCGCCGCGCTGGGGATCTCCGCCCGGCGGGGGAGGGTGGGGGTTCCCGGGACGCAGCGCGGTCACGGAACGGGCTCCGTGTGCGGGCGGGGGCCCTGAATGCGCGATCCCCGCGGCTGCCAGAAGGAGCAAGGACTGAGATGTTCATTTAATTGGGGTAATACACAGTCCTGGTATTTTCTGGCACAAAAAAATTTTGATTAATCCATATAAAATATCTTCCAAATGTCTGATTTTGCTTCAAAATAGTGAACACCTTAAAATGTTTGTGACTGAAATCAATGCCAGCTGACCAAATTTCAGCCTGCTCATCTGACTGTTCTTGGCTGAAATTTGATTTGATAAGGTTTTCTTCACTGAAGAGAGAGGGGGTTATGGACAGCCTTTTGACTTAGCGTCTGCCACTTCCATGCAATCTAATGCTATGTTTACCTACGATGTGAAATTTTGACAGTGCTTTCTACTGAAGGGTAAGGTGGCAATTTTAGAGGGCCAGTCGTATTTCTCTTCTAAGCAAGTGGAATAATCCAGTCACGTCACCTGCATCTGACAATCGAGGAGTCTGTGGTTCTGCTGATTTCCCTTCTGTTTTGAATGCAGAATGCTAAGTGTGTATTGGCATACAGGCCTTTATGAAAGCTGTTGAACCATTGAAGAGGTGTTGGTATAGCCTGCATCATTTGGCAATGGATCCAGGGATATGAATGCTGAGATAATCTGCTGAAGTAGTGTGAACTACTGATTGCTACGTGGTGGAAGAGCTTCTACAAAAATTGGTAAAATCCCATCTGGGTTTTGAAGCCCGTGACTAAAACGAAGTTGAGACCGTGCCCAATCTTTAAGTGTGTAACAAATTCAGCCTCTTCATGTGTCAGTTTCCTGCACCTTGGTAGTCCTGCTCTGTTGCAGGAAGGAGGCGATTTGCTTGTTTCTGTCCTGTCAGTCGTATCATTCTTGGTTTGTCCTCTTTTGTGGATTACAGAAACATGTTGGAGAGTTCTACATGGACCAATGCCACGGGAAGAGGATTTGCTACTGGCCTGATGGTTCCAAATTCACAGGAGCTCTTTATCTTGGCCATGTAGAAGGCTATGGGACCCTGGAATGGAAGGATGGCAGAAAATTTCAGGTAACTGGAAAAATGCTGTTCTAATACTGTGATTTCCTTGCCTTTCAAAGTCAGCATAAGAACATGAAAATTTGAGTGTGGAGTTTTTTCAAGCAGCTCCCTTAGTGTTCTGGTTCTTTAGAGGGAATTCATCATGCCTTGATCTCAGTGAGTTAGGGCACTCTTTTCAACAGCTTAGCTTCTGCTGCACTCAACTTTTGCATGGAGAAATACTGAAGGAGGTGATCATATAATCATCAAGTCATTTAGGTTGGAAAAGACCCTTAAGATAACACTGAGTCCAACTGTAAATGTAATGTTGCCAAATCCACCACTAAACCATGTCCCTCAGCACCATGTCTACATGTTTTTTAAATACCTCCAGGGATGGTGACTCAACCACTTCCCTGGGCAGCCTGTTCCAGTGCTCAACAACCCTTTCGGTGAAGAATGTTTTCCTAGTGTCCAATCTAAACCTCCCCTCATGCAACTTGAGGCCATTTCCTCATCCTATCGCCTGTTAGTTGGGAGAAGAGACTGACCCCCACCTCACTGCAGCTTCCTTTCAGGTTGTTGCAGCGAGCGATAAGCTTCCTCCCCTCAACATCCTTTTCCCCAAACTAAACAATCTTCAGTTCCCTCAGCCGGTCCTCATAAGACGTGTGTTCCAGAATCCTCACCAGCTTCATTGCTCTTCTTTGGATATGCTTCAGCACGTCCGTGTTTCGCTTGTGTGAGGCCCAAAATTGCACATAGTATTCAACGTGTATCCTCACCAGTGGGGGATGGTCACTGCCCCAGTCCTGCTGGCCACACTATTCCTGATACAGGCCAGGATGCTGTTGGCCTTCTTGGCCACCTGGGCACACCGCTGGCTCATGTTCAGCCGACAGTCAACCAACAGCTGGGGAGCTCCAGCCACTCTGCCCCAAGCCTGTAGCGCTGCAGGGGGTTGTTGTGACCCAAGTGCAGGACCTGGCACTTGGCCTTATTGAACCTCATCCCATTGGCCTCAGTCCATCGATCCAGTCTGTCCAGATCCCTCTGTACAGCCTTTTTGCTCTCAAGCAGGTCGACACTCCCAGCTAACTTGGTGTCATCTACAAACATACTGAGGGTGCACTCAGTCCCCTCCTCATGATCGTTGATACAGATATTAAAAGAGAACCAGCCCCAATACTGAGCCCTGTGGGACGCCACTTGTGACCGGGTGTCAACTGGATTTAATTCCATTCACCACCACTCTTCGGACCTGGCCTCCAGCCAGTTTTTTACTCTGCAAAGTGTATGCCCATCCAAGCCATGAGTAACCAGTTTCTCCAGGAGAACACTGTGGGAAATGGTGTCAAAGGCTTTACTAAAGTTGAAGTAGACAACCTTTCCTTCATCCATTAAGCAGGTCACCTTGACATAGAAGGCGATCAGGTTTGTCAAGTAAGACCTGCCTTTCATAAACCCATGGTGATGTGGCCTGATCACCTTGTTGTCCTGTATGTGCCATGTGATGGCATTATAGGTGATCTGCTCCATAATCTTCCCTGGCACCAAAATCAGACTGATGGGCCTGTAGTTATCCGGATCCTCCTTCCAGCCCTGTGATGTGATACCATCTGTCCAGAACTAAAAAAATGATATCTGGAAAATTTTCCTCTTCTGGTATCTAACATATAAGATTTCAGTATTTATTCTCCTTCTTTGATGAAGAGCTTGTTAGTTAGTACTCTCAAAAGGCATATTAGGATGCCAGCAATATGAAACTGGAAGAATACTGCATTTTAAGAAACTAAGATAGACAGTAATATCAAGTGTCCAGGTAGCTAGTTGTCTGTTTTGCATCATTTTCAGATCTGAGGTTGCTAGTAGAAGCTGGAAACTTGTTTTCTAAGAGCTGCTTTGTTTTCTTAGAAGGTATGTCTGAAAAGTCCCAAACATAGGTGAACACTGCCTGCCCATTCCTACTGATCCCTAGAGAGCTCTGCAACTCATCAAATAGCCAAAACCAACATAACAGTCTTTGCATTGAGGAGGTGATCAACAAGACCATAGCATTGTTGCTGTGTGTTGATCATGTGGCACTAATTACAGATTTAGGAGAACTTTGAGTATATGATGAATAATCTAAAGCTCAGGGGGAAATAGAGAAGCTTCATAAGATCATAACCACACTCAGAATTTTATTCTTGCCAGTGGTAGCACTTTTCTCCTGCTCCGTTATCTTTGTAGCTAAACATCTCAATGTGAAGTTGCTAATTTTTGCTACAAATAGCTGTTTTGAGGTTGTGATAGCTTAGTGTGAACCTCTCGTGAACCATACGGGTGATCCAGATATGCACAAGTCTGTGCAAGTTTGGTAATGCTCATGCCTTACCTACCATAGTGTCATGGCCAAACTGCGATACCCTTATAGGAAGACTAAAGCTCCTATCCCGTAGTGCTTTATTTGCTTGCAAGGCTGTAGATACCCTAAATTTAGTTTCCATTGCAAGAAGAAACTGTGATTTCCAGATTGTGCGTCTGTGCAGATGTGTGTCAGATGTGTTTGTTTTGATTAGGTAGGAAAAGCTAACTAAAAATCTGTCCTGGCCTGAAAGGCAGCAGCCTGGCTAATAAATCTAAAATTGGTCAAAGAATAAAATTAAAAAGAAAATCTTGCTCAGACTCTAAGACCATCAGGAATTTCATCCAAACATTACATCCCATGGTAGTTAAATTTAGGGCCTTCCACTCTTCCTATGCTGGAAGACGTGTGTTTGCTGTTAAATGGACCGAAGTGAATGTGAAGGCTTTGCTGTTCAGATTGGCTTCAGCAGTTATTGCTCTGTCAATAAGAAGTGGACCAGTAAGGCCAGAACCAGCCTGGTTAGTTTAAATAGAAATCTGACTGTAATTGTACAACTTGCTTGGTCTTTGACTGATACTAATGAGTTTACTTGTTTCTTAAGGGGCTGTACAAATCTGATGAGCGATTTGGACCAGGGATTGAGAGCTATCCAGATGGCTGTCAGGATGTTGGTTTGTGGCTCAGGAATCATCTAATTAAACTATGTACTGAAATACCTGGTTATTTTTCTCTCCTGGATTATCCAGCACACTACAGATACATTGATGACAACTCTCAAAAGAAGTATATTTCAGTTGAGGAAGACCCGTTTCTCCGTAGCTATAAACATCTCCCTTTTGATGATAAGGATATTTTTCCTGAAGGAGTCTTTGCATATTCTCATAACACAGATCATCTTACTTTGACACGCTCCTTCCTGGAAGAGTGTGATGCTTGGTATTTTCAGAACACCCCAAAGCTGCCTGAGGAAGACCCTTGGCCTGTTGCAAATGTAACCCCTCTACTTGTTAGAATGCAGACGCATGTTTATAAGCACAGGTAACTGCTGATAATTTGTTTATTAAGTATGGATTTTTGGAAATTATTATCCATGAGTGTTCATTATTTTCAAAGTTACGTTGCAGGATAAAAGCTGCACTCCAGATTGTTTTTTATGGCCTTGAGATTACAAGTTGCCAATGAGGATTGGCAGAAAAAGAAAAAAACAACGTATCTTTCAATTCACAAATTGTATTCTTTTAGTTAAACAACAGTTTTATCCTGGTTAGACCTATAAAAATAGTCTAATTACTCATTAACATGTGAGAGTTTCTGGAAGTCCAGTTTCGAAAGAAATTAGGAGGCAAGGGCTGTAGAGACCTGTTCCAGTCTTCCCTGTTCCAAGAGTGTGTGGAGAAGCATAGTGCCAGATTTTTGGAAGCACTGAAACTCTGGCCAATGATACCTTTTTGTGTTTGTTGTGACTCTTGTTTTCCTTCAAGGCTATACAAAACATGCTGCAGCAAATTTACAGCTAGTGGAACTGTCAACTGCATGTCAGTTTTTATGTAGCTCGCTATTTGTACATGGAGATGCTCTTTGGGCCAGCAAAGAATTTCGTTGTTTGTTTTTTTGATAGGAAAACAAGCTGTCCAAACGTATTTTATAGTCATAGTTGAAGCAGATGATGGAAATTAAATCCTAAATAGATGTCATGAGTGTGCATGATAAATTCATTCACAGAAGAACATGGTAGTTAGATTTTGTTTTCTTTTTTTAGTAGATGTTTCATGGCTGGATATTTTTTAACGCCTCTGTAGCAAAAATCTATATATTTCTGCCAGCAACCTGTACACTGGTTTGCCGTTCTGCCATTAAAGCTTACACTATCTGAAATAGTTCTTAACATTATAGCTGGTCTTATTGTCTTCTTGGTGTGTTTTTTCTTTAATTGCCGCAGTGGTCTAAGAGTACATAGCTGTTTAAATGTACTGTACTTTTTTTCTCATTTTCTAGGTGCTGTCAAGGGGAGTTCACTTCAGATGTCAACCTCATTCTCAGTGGATCCCGCAGTACTTACGGGCCTCCAGGCCCCAGGGAAGTTGCCTCAGAGCAGCTAATCCAGAAGGCAGCAAGAGGAGACTATGACGGGGTCTGTGCCATTCTGAGGAATGGGCTTGCTCATCCAGACATCGCTGACAAACATGGATACACAGCGCTTGCTGCTGCTGCTGTAAGGCTCTAAGAGTAACTCTTTACCACATGATGAGAAAATTCCTGGTATAGTAGGCTGGATCAAATTTTTCTCTTGTGTCATTACACAATATGAAATGAATGTTCAGTAAGCAGAAAATCCAGAAAAGCAGTGTGGCATGAGTAGTGTCTGCAATGACTGGCATCATGCCAAACCCCACAGTAAATAAATAACCTAAAAGTAGCCCTTCAGTAAATATTAGAGATGATTTCAAATGTCAGGTTTGATTTCAGGTTATGATTATGTGGTGGACTAGCTCTGTGTTCTTGGATGTGACTGTGCCCTTATTATTTTTTCCCCTAGCTGAAAATAGATTCAGACACAATTATTTTGTTTTTGCTGAAAAGCGGTGGTGACTAGAGGCCGTGCATGCACAACTTCAATTTCTATAGGAAGTGGGGTGAAACCCTGCCCCCTGCCTTTTTCTTCATGCACTTTTCAGCTACCTTAATAGTTGGCATTCATTGTAAATGGCTAGCAATATTTAGATAATAATTTAGAGCACTGTATTTCTCCTGTAGCCGTCTCAGTCACTTTTAGTCTCTTCCTGTGCACGAATCCTCACTGAATTCCTGTGAAATCACGTAGTTGAAAATTAGCTGAAGAACACATGTTCTGAACCCTGTAAGACATGGTTCAGTATTGTGTTTCTATTTTGTGGGAAAAAAACCCAATTGAATTAGCTATGCTGTGTAGAGCATCACTACTTTAAAACTGTGTTGTCATTTCTTTCCATGTCAAAAGCTAGAAGTGTGTACGTATATGTGCAAGTATGGTTGTTTCCCTTCTACAGGTTCATTCTCACAATGATGTTGTCAATCTTCTTCTTGATAGTGGAGCTGATGTGAATAAGTGTAGTGATGAAGGATTATCTGCTCTCTCCATGTGCTTTATTCTCTTTTATCCAGAAGAATCTTTCAAGGGTAATATTGCTGAGAGGAGCTTGCTCAGTTACAAGGTTTGTTTACTTCTAATCTAAAATGACAGAATCATAATGTATTATTTCCTCAAGCTGTAAGCTTGCTTTTTAAATTTACTGTGTATAATCCTAGGGAAACGTCAGAACTTTCATGCATTTTGCTCTCTGAGGATGTAAAATAATCTCTACACTCACCGTTAACTCCTATCTGGAAGGACTAAACTCCAGTGCAGCTACAGGCTTACTCTGCCTTTGAAATAAGACGCTGTATCAATAGCAGAGATGCGAAGCCGTGTTGGATAGGTGTTTAACACAATGCAGATGCAGTGGGGCAGCTGATGGGGATTACAAGAGCATAAGTAGAGCAGTAGGATATAGGTGATTCAACCTGGCACTATGTAATGCCTGCTGGCATTGTGGAAATGGCTAGTAGAAAGCAATTGTAGAGTCAGAAGTGTGCTGATCCTTGGGGAGTGCTCACAAAGGAAGAGTCCTATCCCTGGAAGAGAAATGCCTGTTCTGGACTTCCTATGTAGGAGCATGCTATACCTTTTGTAAGAGTGCAAACCTGGGAATGGGAAAGAAAATGAAAGCAAGGTGTCAGGAATCACCAGCCAGGATGAGAGAACAGACAAAAAAGGGGTTTGGGCAGGAACTGTGTGGTCTTTGACAGTGGAGTCTAGAAATGGAAGGGTTCACAGGAGGCTAGACAGGTAGTGGCCTGTGCCTTGAGGAAACTTGTTGGAAATCAAGTGTGCAGGTTGAAAATCTGCCTTGTTTTATGTCAGCAATTTTTTTTTTTGTTTTAAGCTAGGGGATGTATACTGGAAACAACTTTTAACTCTTCTAAATATATCTTAGACATTATGGAAATTGAACAAGAAGAATATTCCATTACTTCAAGAGATTTTTAAAAAAAAGCACCTTAGTTACACAGTACTTCTAAATTATTTCCCTATAACAGTTGTTAACAAAATTCTGTTATTATATGCTGTATGGTGTTACTGTTCTGATCTGTTACTATGCTGAGTCATGCATTAGAAGAATATTTTGTTTTCATTTTTGTAACCTCTTTCGTTTTTTAAATCTTTAAGTGGAATGAACAACCAGAATCCTCAGAAACAGTCAATGTGGCTGAAGACATTATCTCAGAGTAAGTCTCATGCACTATAAAGGGGAGACCAACTCTCATAAACCCTTTTGTATAAAGAAGGTAACAGTATTTTACATATTTCACAGAAGTATGCATCCATTGCATAGAAAGATATTTTTTGTTTTTTCAACTGGGTAAATTTTTTTTGCCAATAGAAGCTACTCATTGTTTATACACTCTAATGTAGCTTGTGTCAGCAGTGGGCAAAGATTCCCGTTGAAAAGTGTAGTTACAGCAAGGGATGTTATGCTTGAACAAGAGAAGATTTTGTGTTAGCGGAGTGTGAAAAGCTGCTGAATATGCAATGGACACTTTGGAGTGTAGTGTAGTTGTGAGGAAGGAGAATATATTAATTTCATTTCTTGAAATCTTGACTACATATGAACTTGCTAGTTGTTTTCTGCAAGTGTCTATTCAGCAGTGTCAGCCCTTTGTGGATCTTTGGAAGGTCCACATTTTGCTTTTTGCTTTGCAGTCACCAAAGATGATAAAATTTTTGTATTGGGTTTTATGGTGGTATAGGTAATTTTGATATCTTAAAGCTCGCAAATTGAAAATTCCTGGTTGGCATTCTGGCCTTCATCCCCTTACATTTTACTTTTGTGGCACATCCTCTGACCTCCCATGATTCTTGTCTGAAATACTGTGCATATTGCATGTTGTTTATTGGAATATAAAGATCCATTGTATGTAGGGCTTGTGGGTAAAGCTGACTTAATACCATGCCTGAAAAGATGAGTGTCTCCTGAGAGCACTTTGTGATGGAGTTTTTGGGTGATTTCCAAGTGCTGTTTGCCCTTTTTTTTTGCTTTGGTAGTGTCACATTTTTTGGGTGTGTGTGTGCGTGGATAGTTTGGCTCCATGGAAATATAGATGGCACCTGAAATATATTGTCCTAGTCTAGTTCCAGCTTTTGTTTAAGCGAAACACTGTACCTTCATTTTCATGGATGATTGAGGTATGATTGAGGAAGGAATCTTCCCAGGAGTCTTCGATGGCAGGAAGGAGTAGTCTGTTTCTTTCATTAAACAAGTCTAAGGCTGGTTGTTTACAAGTCATGCAGGAGTGACTGGTGGAGATGCAGAGAACCTTCCCTAGCTTTACCTGTCTGTTCCCATGGAAGGGCTTTTCGTGACCACAGGGACTGCTTTTGCATGCTACTCCTTTAGTTTAGAGGGCAGAGATACACTGGCAGCACTGTCCTCTCTTCAGGTCATACTGTTGTTGCCTGGATGGTGTAGGGCAGTTGTGATGTGGCCCCAAACACTGCCATGTCGTCCCTCTGCTGACAGTTTTCATGTCTATTACCTGGGAGTCATTTTAGTCCACTAGCTTTTAGTGGTTTTGTGGAAGGTCCTAATATGTTATTCTGGTATTTCCTATGTCAATTCTAGACGACAGAAGAGATGGGAAACAATCCAACTGCTGCTTCGTCGAGGTGCAGATCCCAATGCATCCTGGGTCCCACCGCACCTTCTGTTTTTTGCTGTTAAAGCTGCAGATGCAGAAGCAGTGAAACTCCTCTTAGAAAGGGGAGCCAGGACTGATGTGCGACTTCCATCCAAGGTTTTACTGGTTTATAATTCATAATGTGGGATTGTAGATGTGTACTGAAGCTTCAGTGCCCTACTGTAAGATATCCTGCATGTCAGAATCACCTTTAGAATGGCCAGAAAGCTGTTTAAAGCGATTATCCCATTCAAAGATATTTTTTTTAATGGAGAGAACTCAAAGCTTCTTACTCCCCAACTATTTTTTGTTCTCATTATATTTCCTGGTTGTCAAGTTTGTGAGTGGCTGGGGAATACTTGTGAAGCTGCTTCTCACATGGGGAATGGCTGTTGTGATATTTAGTAGGCTTAGTGTCTGTGACCTTTAGTGTTCTACAGTCCTAGAACTCTAGGCTCTAGGTTTATGGTGGCTGTTTGTGAGACACAGCATGTAGGAAGAGTTACCTTGGCTTATTCTTTGAAAAATATTAAGGGCTGTCGAAATGCTGCTTGTGATAAACAGGAGTCTTACTGCTATGTTTCTTGTTCCAGCTAGGGGGGTTAACTCCTCTCCACATAGCTGCCTCAATTCCTGGAGAGGAAGGGGTACAGATAACACAATACCTCCTGCATTCTGCCCTCGATCTTAATGCAAGGGCAGAAGATGGAAATGAGATGTACGGTCCAGACAAGGTATGTTGCTTTTTGAGCTCATCTTCTTTCAGCTGTTGAAATTCAGATTGCACAGGACCTAAGCAGGGAGTCGAGATTCCTGCCTGCTTGATTTCTTTGAGTTTTCCTGAATTAACCTTAAAAAAAGAAAAAAAAAGAAAAAGAAAAAGAAAAAGAAAAAGGAAAAGAAAAAGAAAAAGGAAAAGAAAAAGAAAAAGGAAAAGAAAAAGAAAAAGCAAAATAAAAAGAAAAAGGAAGAAAAAAAGCCACTTGAGGTCTATAGTATTGGGTTGCAGTAAACATATCCTTCTGGCTTCGGTGCCCCAGAAAATTTTGCTATCAGGCCTTATATATATATACATATGTATAAGGCAGAGTTTAGAAGTCTCTTTTGTGTAGTCCAGTACAAATGCCTGAAGATACATGACTACAGAAACAGATATGTCTGTGATGGGACTTGCTTTTTTCATCTCCATGGAACTGGCCTAATATTCCTTTTCTTATTTCTCTTTTCCTTGCACCCAGTCTGTCTCTGCTACATTCCTGCAGTGTTCTCTGTGTCTCCAGGTTGCAGAAGACCAGCTTAGCAGTAGACTTTTGTGGTAGTATGGCAGTTGTTAGTTAGAATTGCCATTTTTATGATAATTCTCTACTGCTTATAGAGCTATACCAGCAATACATGCTTTTTGTGGCATTTGTTACCTGAGCAATTACTTTAAGTTGTAGTAACAAAATCATTTAGTCACAGAACAGCTGAAAGATTTGAAGTGACCTCTGAAGACTGTGTAGAACAATACCCCTGCTCAAAGCAAGATCAGTTATAGCAGGTTGCTCAGGATCTAAGTCCAATTGTTTTTTGAGTATCTCCAAGGATGTAGACTCCACAATTTCTCTGGGTAACCTGTTCCAGTGGTGACAATTTTCCTAATGCAGCCCAGGATGCTGTTGACCTTTTTTGCTGCAGGTGTGCACTGCAGGCTCACGTGCAAGTTGTCTACCAAGACTTCCAGGTCCTGTTCTAAAAGGCTTTTTGCTATCTGGTCAGCCTCCAGTCTGTACTGGTGCCTGGAGTTATTCCTCCCCAGGTGAACGGGAAGAATACAACAATTTTCTTCTGTTGAATTTCGTAAGATTCCTCTCTGCCCAATTCTCCAGCCTGTCCAGGTCCCTCTGAAAATCAGCACAACTGTGTGGCACATTAAACTACTCTTCCCCGTTTTGTATCATCTGTGTACTTGCTGAGGGTGCTCTCTGTCCCAGCGTTGAGGTCATTAATGATGTTAAATAGTATTGGCCGTAGTATCTGCCC
The DNA here is from genome assembly GCA_028565335.1 of Limnodromus scolopaceus. Taxonomy (NCBI): domain Eukaryota; kingdom Metazoa; phylum Chordata; class Aves; order Charadriiformes; family Scolopacidae; genus Limnodromus; species Limnodromus scolopaceus. The sequence continues at coordinate 12,697,453 of JAOXNO010000008.1, forward strand.
CTGGGCTATAGCACAGCTAGACTTAGTGCTGCTGATTGCAACCCAGGATCCATCTCACTGTCCAGTTGTCTAGTCTGTACTTCTTCAGCTTGTCCATGAGGATGTTATGGGAGACAGTGCTGAAAGCCTTGCTAAAGTCAAGGTAAACAACATTCACTGCTTTCCCCATCTTTCACCAAGCTGGTCATCTCATTGTAGAAGGCTATCATGTTTGTCAGGCATGGTTTCTCCTTTGCAAGTACATGCTGACTGCTTCCAGTCACCTGCTTATCTGTAGTGTTTCTGGAGATGGCTTCTCAGAAGATTTTTCCATCATAGGATAACCAGCTTGTAGTTCCCTGGTTCCTCCTTCCGTTTTGCCAGAAATGCAAAGAAATTCCACAGAAACCTCCCGTGCTTGATCTGACCATTCAGAGGTAACGAAAGTGGCCTTGTAATGACATTGGGCAGCTCACTGGTATACTGTCAGGTGCCAATTGCTTAAAAAAGGAGTTGGCTTATGTAACTAGACTGATAAAATGTGTGAATGTCTGCAGGACAGGGAGATTTAGATAGCTTTGTCAGTTTGTATTTTAGTACTTTGTCCTTAATAGTAAACAGGAGAACATAATACTTATTTATCAACAATACTTAGTTCCAGAATGCCCAGACACAGTGTAGGCAAGATTTACTTTCTCAATTATCACCTTTGTTTTTGATATTGATCTGGTAACCCTGTATTCATAGACCTTAAATGAGTGACACATGAATGAGCTTGGTGCAAGGGAGGCCCTTTGTGCCTGAAAGCTTGCTTCTTCCCTCCCACTCCCTGCACTGTATTGTTTGGCCCACTAAAAGTTATTAACATATATCTCTCAAATTTGACTTCTCTAGACTTCTCTAGTGGTTTTATTAAACTTCTTAGCGTGCAGTGCAAAAGCAATCTAGCAGATGGAACCTGAATGTAGAGAAGAAAGTAGAAAAAGGGTGACTGTTGTTTTTGTGGGGGTCTTGCCCATCAAGTCTTGCCCATCAGAGGCAGGTGCTGAGCCATCCCCAGGACAGCCGGGCTCCATCAGCGTAACGGTGACCTGGGGAGACAAACCCCATCACTCCGA
>JAOXNO010000008.1:12698649-12720093 GCA_028565335.1 Limnodromus scolopaceus
AAACTCCTGCAGCTTTAGATAGCTTAAGCTGTGCTGAACAACGGGGACTTCCAGCAAGGAGCCGGCAGTGTCTTCTTGGTCTCTTCCCCAAAGTCACAGGTGATAGGACTAGAGGAAACGTCCTCAAATTGCACCAGGAGAGGTTCAGATTGGATATTAGGAAAATTTTTTACACTGAAAAGGTTATTAAGCATTGGAATGGGCTGCCCAGGGCAGTGGTTGAGGCACCATCCCTGGAGGTATTTAAGAGATGGGTTGACATAGTGCTTAGAGACATGGTTTAGTGATGGGTTTTTATCAGAGTTAGGTTGAGGGTTGGACTAGATGATCTTAAAGGTGCCTTCCAACCTAGACGGTTCTGTGATTCGATGATTCTATGATTGAGACTCAGACCAACGGGTGACCAGGCAGGTCTATTTTCTGTTAGCTTATATTTAAGCTAGGTTGTAAATATGCCCATCATTTCACTTTGATCCCTCAGAGTCAAGCCAGAGAAGGCAATTTGACAGGTGGTGTCACTTTGCAACTGAAAAATGAAGCAGGACCACCACAAGAGTACTTTTACTCCTATAGTGGTCCTGTCCCTGAAGAAGGTGGAAGGAGTGCATTGCATATTGCATGCGAAAGAGAGGATAACAGCGAGGTAAGATTGTGGCATCTGAGGCTCTGTTTATAGGGAGCAGTTCTAAACTGATCTCAAATGACATAACTTGGCAGCGAAGACATTTCATCCCTCTGTAAAAGCTGGTTGAATACTAGGAATAAACTACTTTTCTACTGAATTATTAGTGTTGTACTGATTAAAAATCTTTTCGTACTTGAGGAAAAAAGAACGTTTCTAAAATCTTTGGAGTTCTGTTTGACAAGAGAAACTCCATAGTTGATTTTCCATTGGTTAATTTGCCATTAACTTAATCATTCACAAGGCCAAGTTGAAATTGGACAGTCTTAATTTTGGCACGCACTAACCTCTGTGGATTTGATTTTCTACTATAGTTACATTCTTCTAGCGGATTTGGGATCCATACAGTTGGAGAAAGGTATTTGAGAGAGGAGACCTACTTCTTCAGAAGGAAACCTACGTGTTCCTTCTGGTGGCAGGATTAATGACATTTAATAATCTGTGAAGAGATTTCCTGTATAACACCATTATGCTTGGGGTTCTCAGTCATAAGAAAGTGGATGTGTATTTATCTAAAATGTCATAGTTTAGGTGAAAGGTTTGAATGTGGTTTATGATGCTCATTTAATAATTATAGTAGTATTATTTAATATTAAAAGTTAACTTCATTATGATCTAATTCTGAACTTTATTATGATCTAATTCTACCCTTTTCCCCTGCACTTGCCTACAAAGCATGCCAGAGATGTTATCCACCTCCTTTTAACACATCAGGCAAATCCAAACACATTGTGGAGTGGCCATTCACCACTTTCCTTAGCAATTGCCAGTGGGAATGACTTGGTGAGCATCTTTAAATTACTTCATTTTTTGGTATGTACTTCTCCATTCATGTCTGCCTTCTCTAATGACAGCTAAACTACATAGTGAGTGGTGCTTGCAATCATACATTTTTAGTGAAAATGATAAAGTTGGTTTTTTTTCTTTCAAACCTATGAGTGTTTCATGAGCCAAACTAGAGGAGTCCTAAAGGACTATAGCATGAGGTAGCCAGAAATATTTGGGTAGGAGTCAGAAGGTACTAGCATTTGGAAAACTGTGTTCATTTTATGAATCAAGAACATTCAGTTCTCTTAAAGGCTGCCTCCCTGCCTGGAGCAACCCAATTGAACACCAAAACATTTGATTCTGCGTATAAGGCAAAAATGTAGCCACTGATGGTGAGAAGTGTGCTGTTCTGTGAAAAGATTAATGATCAGTCATAGAAAGGATTTGGTTGTAATGAGGCTTAGCAGAGATGAGGCTTATAGTTCACACCGTAGGATTCAGTGTGTGAAGTTAGCAGGCTTCCCCATCAGGGAATGGGGTCCCTTCTGCCCACACTGGGCCCATAAAAGCAGGTCCACAGCAGTCAGCACGCTGCAAAAGAAGATATGGAGCCAAAGCAGGGGATGAAGCAGAAGTGTCTGCAGTGCTCTGCCTCTCTTCGAATAGAGGTTGCTGTGTCCAGGCTCCTGGCTCATCTCCTCTGTGGAAAGCAAGGCAGGAGAATGATAGGGTGAGCTCCATGTCTCCCCATGGAGCTCAGCTGTTGTGTAGCCAGTGCACAAGGTCGTGGCAAGAACAATTGTAGGGGGGCCAGTGTGACTGACGGTAGCCTAGTGGTTCAGATAAGCTAAAAGAGGCAGGGTTGGAGTGTGATTTCTGCTCCCCTGTTTACTTTTCTCCAGTACAAAAGCACACAAATAATCCAGAGAAGCATTCTCTTGGAAACACAGCCATGAGCAAAGCTAGGGGGAAACCCTTTTTAGTATTTTTGATTAAATCAGCATTCTACCTTTTGGTCTGTCACTACAAAATTTATACTTTATGTAGGATAAATGGTAGAGCATAATAGAAAATATCTGTTGTATGTTGTTACTCTTTAACTATTTTCCTTTCACTGGAAATACCTATACCTATAGGTATTCAAATACCTATAAAAATAAACTGGATGCAATGGAACTAGAGTGTGGACTATGGAAGAGGTTATAATAGAAGTGGCTACAACTGCATACAACGTAAAATAGATTCTGTATGAAGTGTTTGAACCTGAACCTTTTCTTTACACAGTCTTCATCATTTTTAAGACAGTTTTGATATTTTCTGGGCAAAAATGTTTTCTTGCAACACAAAAATATAAATGTTGTTTCTTGCAACAAAAAATATTAATGGCTTTGAATGAAATAGAAAGTCCCATATCCAACAACTTCTATTGCTTCTCCCACCTTCTCAGAGGCTAACGTCTGATGAAGTAATGATCAATAGGCTGTAAGTGATCAACCTATTTAATCCTTATCTTTGTGGTAAAGCGTTTTTTTTTAAAAATACACTTTATAAATTAGACAAGGTGATTTTTAAAGCTGACTTCTCATGTCTTTGATACTGCTGTTTGATAAAGTATTCCATGGTGACATTATGATTCAAGCTAAAAGAAGTGAAAACTACACTAAATTTTTGTGTGCTACAGAAGCTATGAGAAATACCAGCGGATACTCCAAGTGTGCTGTGGTAAATGCTGTAAAGCTTTAGGGTCTTGACTGGTCTGGCTAGGGTCTCACTTTTCTGTTGTAGAACTGTCAGTAATGGCTTCTCCAGTCACTAATTTGTCGCATTTGCAGGCAGTGGTTGAACTTCTCAAGCACGGGGCTGACCCAAATCTGCCGTTAAGTGGAGCAGTGAGAAGTGCCCTCTGTGCAGCCGTCAGTACGGCATATGAACAGCGGAGAACGAAAGCACAGAGGATCGCTTTGGTAAGATAACATTTGTGTGTTTATTGGCTTTTTTAAACTTCAGAAAAGCTGATTTGTCAGGTACATTGAGTCCCCTTTCTCTTTAATGCATAAGCTGATAGGTTTTTTTCCAGAACAATTAATTTGTTTCTATGCCTTATACTGTTTGGTTTTGTCCTAAGGAACAGGGGTTTTGTATGGAAATTAATTTTCATATTTGAGAAAAGAGGATGATAACCTCCTTGTGCAGAAGAGAAAAAACAGTTAAATGGGATAGTTGTGGTGCCCACAGCCCTGTCAAATCTGACTGTTAACCTTGTTTATAAACACAACCAGCATCCACATGAAGAGAGATGCGTTGTGTTTGGTTGTTATTGTAAAGTGGTCAATACCACCTTGTGATGAGTGCACTTTCCCATCTATGATGAGGTCAATGGCAGTGTTTGGCCTTCTGAAAATTGAGTTTTTCTCCTCATCCCAGGGAGCACAGTCTCATTCAGAATAGAGGTGAGGAAGGCTGCAGCTGAAGGCTCTGGGAGCAGAGGCAATTTCCCCACCTGGGTTCTGTTCTTCCCCCTCCCTCACTAGTGGTTCCTGCTTCATTTGTTGCTGCAAGATTGTGAGATATTCAGAAACAAATAGCAACTGCCTGCAAGAACATTTTACTTACAAAACACATTTAGATTTGACAATTCGTCATCGGCTCTAAAGGGGCAGAAGAAATGCATGATTTGGGGCACAAAAATATTCTCAGAAGTAGAGGTTAAGCTCCGATTCTCTGTCCTGTCTCTTTACCTGTGGCATGAATGCAAGTTTTGGGAAGGTTTTCTTTATTTGAATGTGTAATAATTTGCTTTCTTCAGGTTGATAAGCTGCTTGAAGCTGGCGCAGATATTCTTGCACCAGTTATTCTTAGAGAAGGACAAAGAAAAGCTGTGGGAACAGCTGTTGACTATGCCTATTATAAATATTATCAGGTATGACTTCATTTCCCATATCTGAAAGTACTGTGCATTTACATCCATTCAAATGCATGGCCTGTTCTGTCATTATGAATTGTATAGAGCCTTCTTCAAAAACTTTAATGGACATTTGCTTTTTCCCTCATTTGTTGTGAGACAGTTCAGCACCAAATGAAACATGAATCACTTAAAGCCTGAATACCTCTAATAGTTTAGCCTGTGAAGGCAATCACTGCTGTCATATATTATAGTAAGATTCCATTTGTAATCAGATTGGAAAGAGTTAATCGTAATCTTAAACCCAGGAATTAAACCCAAAAGTAATATGTGTTTCCATGAGGCTACAGACAAATGAGGAGAAGTTATTATGGGTTATGTATAATGGTAATTTTGGATGTGTTGTAAGCTATGATAGGACATTATTGATGAAACTTTAAACAAATGGATTTCCTAAAGAAAATATATACTTAAGTAACATTAAAAATTAAAATACATTAAAATGTGTATTATATGTTATATTTCAATAACTAAAATATATATTTATTAAATACATGAATGGATTTACAAAAGTCATCCTTAATCACGTACTAATCCCTTATAAAAATAATCTTACTGTGAAAGAGAACTAATAAATTTCTACCTGATGCTTTTTCTCTGGATATATTTATTTAAAAAACTTTTTAAAGTTCTGTGGCAGTCCGGATTAGAACTAATCTACGATTTAAAATAAGAGATAGTGTAAGATTTTTTTTATAGCTTTCTTATTAACAAGAAAGCTGAAGTGATAAGTAGATTGCTTGCCTCTGTAAACAGTAGTTGTTCTGAAAAGAACAAAAGTAATGGTTCACCTTGTTCATGGAGCAGCCTGCTTAGAGCTAACAAGGGTTTTTGCATCCAACACCAGTGTTCTATGTAGACATTAAATTGTGATTTCTTTGCTTGCAATCGCAGCTGATCCTCAAACAGGAAAATAAATTAAGCAATTTATAGCTGTAATGACAGGTCCAACTTGATCACCATATTCCAGGTACCTTATTTTACTGCCTTGCTCTGGACTTCTGTCTATACTTTCCTTGCTGGCACTTGCTACAGAGAAGCAGTATGGGGAATTGAGGAACGTACTAGTGAACAAGGAGTGTCCTCTAGCTGACCTCTAGCTTTCATTTCCAAGAAACTTTTTGATGCTTCCAGAAGTGCTGGGAGAGGAGCTCTGCAAGATGTGGGCAGCTTCCTAGTGCAAGGTTCCGCACTGGGGTCAGGGCAACCTCCAGTATCAGCACAGGCTGGTGATGAAAGGATGGAAAGCAGCCCTGCCAAGAAGGACTTAGGGGTGTTGGTGAGAAACTCAACACACCCCAGCAACCGACACTGTCAGCCCAGAAAGGCCCCCACATCCTGGGCTGCATCCCCAGCAGCGTGGCCAGCAGGGTGAGGGGGGGATTCTGCCCCTCTGCTCTGCTCTGCAGAGACACCCAGCAGTGTTGCCTCCAGCTCTGGGGCCACCAACATCAGAAGGACATGGACCTGTTGGAGGCAGGCCAGAGGAGGCCACAGAGATGCTGGGAGGGCTGGAGCCCCCCTGCTATGAGGGGGGGCTGAGAGAGTTGGGGGCGTTCAGCCTGGAGTAGAGAAGGCTCTGGGGAGACCTTATTGCAGCCTTTCAATACTTAAAGGGGGCTACAGGAAAGATGGGGAGGGACTTTGTAGCAGGGCCTGTTGCAATAGGACAACGAATAATGTTTTAAAGTAAAAGAGGGACGATGTAGACTAGCTATAAGGAAGAAATATTTTACTCTGAGGGTGGTGAGACCCTGGCCCAAGTTGCCCAGAGAGGTGGCAGATGCACGATCCCTGGAAACATTCACGGTCAGGTTGGACAGGGCTCTGAGGAACCTGGTCTAATTGAAGATATCTCTGCCATGGCAGGGGGTTGGACTAGATGGCCTTTAAAGGTCGCTTCCAGCCCAAACTATTCTGTCATTCTACGATTCCCCTTTGAAGAAACAGGTGAAAATTGTTTTAGTTAACTTGTTGAGCACGCACCAACCTGGAGATGTCCTGTGTCTCATATCACAGACTGAGCTCCAAGCCAGGATGCAGCAGGGACAATGCTGTGCTTTTGGAATGGGTTGGCTTTAACTCTGAAACACTTGTGTGTTAGTGTTTGCATACATTAGTGGATTAACTCATGGTATGTTGCAGGATATGAGAATTGCTCACACACCATACCACATACTGTCAGCAGCTGAGCAGGAACTTTTTCAAACACGCCAATCACTGCTGGAACACATTATAGCGAAACTCCGTGAATGTGTCATCCTGAAAGAGAAAGAGTGGGATCAAGAAGAGCTGAGAAGATCCAAGAAATGTTAGTTCAAGCCTAAGAGTAGTTCAGCATTAAGGGTAGCATCACCTAGTGTGAAGGGGAATTTTTTGTTATAATTCCGGTGTTACTGTCTGAAAGAGTGACTGCTGATAAAAGCTGCTCCTCCATATTTGGTAAGGAGATGTAGGGGTTCTACAAACATTAGAGAGAATGGACAAAGCATTGTGAAGAAAATCTGGGTATGAGTTTACTGCCTGTCAGCTGCTTCCTGGTAAATCCTTGTACAAGATCTGTTACCATGTATTAGGGAGTGATTGAGGGAGCTTTGAAAGCTCCTCTTTCATGGGAGAACCTTGGAATTGCTTTGAATTTAGTGCAGGGAACAGGATGCATGCAATGGTGGACTGTGGACATTTAGCATATTTTCATTCCTTATGGCAACTTACTCTCAGATCTTTTCCTAAGACTCCCATCGTATCAGTGCTCTTCTGCTATTAGAGTGTCAACAATGAACAAATAAAGATGATTTGAGTTGTATCCTCAGTAGTGCTCAAACGTGTGGTGAAATCAGGCTTAGAATGTAGGTCTCCAAATACCGGTCAGAAGGGGTATCACACTTGGGAAGTGAGTGCTGAACATAAGATTGTTACCTTTGCAATTCAGTATAACCTGTGGCTTGTCACAAGCAGGAAGTAAATTATCTGTGTGGCTTCTTCCTCTTGGCAATCAAATCAAACATAGTAATCTGGCTCCTTTTTAATTTGCTTCTGAAGCTTGTTGGTGGAAGATGCATTTTATTATGTATCTTCAAATTTTATATACACAGAGCCAAGCAAACTTTTAATGAAGGTGGATTTTGTGAATAGTATTGTAATTCTCAAGTCAGAACACTGACTTTTGTTTTCCCCCGTGCCCCCTTTTGTTCGTGTAGTGGATTCAGCTGCTCATACACGTGTTTCAAAGAAGAGAGGAGGGACCCATCACGTGGAAGAAGTGAGGTAGGGCAGAGATACTGCACTCAAGTATCAACTGTTTTTGTAAAAAATACTGTGCCCTGTTTTTTTCAAAACTATTGTCACCCTGCTGTTTTTCTCCTTTCTAATTTTCCTCTCTATCCAGAATTATCAGTTGTAGTTAGCTTCTTTCTCTGCTCTGATCACATCACTCCTTTTCAGCTTCAGACTTTGCCACAAGAGTCTGTATAATATTCAGTTTTCTTGCGGGAAGCAGTGTGTCCTTGTGTTTTAAACCAATTAATGACATCAGTTCTTGAGTAGTGTGCAAATGCTAAGAAATAGGCCCAAATTATGTAGCTTACATTTCTGCAGAAATTGCAGGAACAACTTGTAGAATTTGAATTATAATTATAATATGGAACTATTAGCAAAATTTTGGATAATAACAGAAATACTCGCCTCAAGGATACTGAATTCTGTTATCAGTTTCTCATACTGCAGGGGATTCACAGGCTGTGGAACTTTGTTTCAGTATTTGAATCAAGAGGAAGTAACAGAGGTGACGGGAACTGGGCCACTTTTGAAGACAGAAATTTTGAGGTAGCATTTTTGTTGAACCAAGACGGATAAATAATAGCATAAGATAAATAACCAGAAGAACATACAGCAGACTAAAATAAAATCCAGAAGGTTAAAGTAGCCCACAAAGATTTTACAAATAGATCTCAGTGATGACTTGCAGAGACAGATGAAACTTGCTAGCTCAGTGAAAATTGCTAGCTATTAGGACAGAATTCTTAAATATTTTAAAAAGGATGTAAATACAGCCCAGCTTGCTGTTAGATCTAACATTCTGCTCCCCAGTCCCACTGAAAGCCTTGGCCCAAGCACTCTCTATTTTATTTTCCAACTTGGGAGTAACTCTGGTGCGTGGCCTGTGAGTGTCCCTGTGTCTCTGCCGTATTCCAGTGGGTTCTGTGAGGGTTTTTTTAAAGTTTGTCAGCTTGGCTTTGTTATCCCTGGCCATACATAATCTGGTCTGCCTGCCAGTTTGAGAAAGGACGTCTCCAGACCCAGTGTCATGAGAACACCAAAGCACACAGCATGTGGCAGGATGCAGATGTTGGTTTGGTAAAGACTTGGGCATTTCTCACTAGGACACTTGGCTTTTCTGAGTGCTGTTTCTGGGGGCTCCCATGCAGCCAGTATGCAGTCTGTTCCCCGCAGACTCCGTGATAAGCTACAGTTGCCTGCTTCTTTATTGTTGAGCATTATTGTTGAACATTATTTCTATATTGTAGCTATTTAGTTTTACTGTGATCTGCAAACATGCTATCAACTTGAGGAAAAGCCTAAACAAACAATAACGTGCTTTCATTTTACAACTCCCTTTGTTCTAGATTACCATTCTTTAAGTACTGCTATCAGTGTGGACGTTCAGTTGATGTTCAGCTGTCACCTTGCATGCGTTGCTATCAAGTCTTCACTTGCAGCGCGACTTGCAGAAGGAAATCCTGGAACGAGCGGCACAGGCAGGAGTGCTTGGGGTTGCGGGGTAAGTCTGACTCGTCACTAGGTGAGTACAGTGGTTTGTGCATGTGTACTGTCATGGGTGTGTCTTCCTTGTAATGGACCAGTAAAACGTGTTTAATGAAGGAATTTAAATGAAAAGGTTCAGTTCATTCACTTGAATAGCTGTGTTCTTTGTAAACCCACCAGCTTTAAGAGAGCTACTACTGTGCCATTACTCTCAGTTTCAAGAGAGAAGAATCTTTAAGGTGAATGCAGAGCAAAGGAAATACTTTTGCTAAGACTAAGGTTAGCTACTGTGGACATCAGTAGACAGCTTTCCAGGCTGAAGTACCACAATATATCTAATAAGCTAGGCAGAGTGGAGCTTTCCGTACAAACTCTACCTCTTACTCACCTCTATCTGTATATTAGAAGAGAAATCAATGAGATTTCTGACTTCTACGCATGGAATTATTGATAGCACACTACTGTGGATCTTGGAAGCCATAATTCTGCTTGTGCCACATTACACACACCACATGCTACACAGCAGTAGAAGACTACTGTGGTAGAAATTATAGTATTTTAATTATATCAGATGCTTATTTAGATTTCATGAGAAATCTGGCAAATGTGAAGATGGATACAGAACTGCTGTATCCACAGAAGTTCTGTGATTGATCTGTCTTTTAGTGACTGCCTGAGATGGGACTTTTAAATCTTAATACAAGTAAAACCCTGTGCGTTGGGGATAGTGGGCTCTGTCCCACTGGAGGTAAGTTATATTAAACATAGATGCTTACCAGTGTGGGCTCTGAACAGAATCAAATGAATAGAATAGAATAGAATAGAATAGAATAGAATAGAATAGAATAGAATAGAACAGAACAGAACAGAACATCAAACTACAAGGACAAATGGTGGGAAATGTGGCAGCTGTTACACTGGAGGACTTAAACATGAAGAAAAATTACATTCATTTAGAAAACAGAATTTTACTACGTCGTCTTTAAAAACGTAATGTATTACGGATACAGCTGTGTGATACGAGGATGTTAACTAATAATTATGTAAGTTACTGCTTCTTCTTGTGTCATACATTACCTGTATGGCAAATTCCAAATTTTATTCAGTTCAGTTTAACTGAGTCCTGAAGTAATAGTCAGTATTAACTGCACAATTGATACATTCTCAGATATGTTTACTAGAAGAAACAAGTATCATTTGCACTCCCATATGTGGTCGTTGTTTGCTAGGAAGTTCATAGGTGAGTGAGTAGGTAGCCACAGCTACCTGAGAGCCGTGTCTGTTAACATCACATTTCATAAGCTGGAAAACAGGAGCTTCCTTGAGTCTTGTATCTGTTTCCAGTTTATTGTTCTAGAGAAACTGAAGGTTTCTTTCTTCTCTTTTTTTTTTCAGAGAAGAGTACAGGTCAAGTAGCTCAGCGCGCAAGCAGTGCAGGATGTGAAAAGAATGTCACTGGCAAAAAAGGGGAAAATGGAAAAGAAGAAAAAGATGAAAGGAGAGGTGGAAGAAAGAGTAAAGTTGGGATTGGTGGAAGAGAGCATCACAGGAAGAATGACTGACTTGTTTCAAGTCATTCCTACTGTTGTGTGGACAAGTTTTAATGCCACTGTACTTTCTGCCTTGTACTCCACTTCTACTAAGGCTGAAAGTGATCTAGTTTGACATGTTTTAAGAAACTAAAGACAGAACATCTTTCTAAGATACTGCCTATGAGCTCAAGGATGACAATACCATCAAAACCCAGGGTGTGTGTCTATACAAGTTATATATTTAAATAAATGCTTGCAATTTGAATTATCATCTTCAGATTGGTTTTAATGGTCTAATGGTATATGTGTGTGTATATATATGCATGTAAACCAGTATTGCCCATTACTAAACTTCATTACAAGTATTCCCTCCTAAGGGGAACAGGAGGCCCATTTGGCAACCAGACTTGCTCTCTAAGGAGGTTTGTTGCTTCATGGGGGGATTAGATCTGGGATCCTGGGGAGACGTTGCTGAGGACTGTTCAGCCCTTAGAACTCTTTGATGTTAGCCCATAGGGTCACTGACATCCCTGCCGGGACAGTCTCTGAGCATATCGAGTGACTACATGGCTAAGTGTGACGGTTAAGATCAAGGGAGCCCAGCTGATTTTCTCACTGATCTCCTGCCGAAGTGGAAAGACAGGAGATCAGTGAGAGGAGAGGGGATGGATCTTGAGGTTGAGCACCTTGTTGTGCAGCTGTGTCACTGACAATGGTTTGACTTCTGTCCCACTTTGAGGTAAAACAGAACCAACTTTCTGTTCAGTAATTTTACTTCTTAGCTAGGCCTCTTCTAACTCTCTGAAATTAGCAGCATATTGTGGAGAAAACTGTTCGCTTTTAGAGTGATAAGACCAATGTTTGTACTTCATGCCAAGGAACGTATGCAGAGAGGCACTTGCTTATACTTATTGCTATAACAACTGAGGCCAGCTAATTTTTTTATTTGCCCCAATGGAGGGTCAGAGACGGAAAAGTGTAGAGGGGTCCCACCTGCAGGGAGGAGCAGACACGAGAGGTGACCCAAAACTGACCAACACAGTCTTCCATCCCATCTGCCCCATGCTCTATCAATCCACCTGACAAAGTGGGGTAAAAAAACCCATCTTTTTTAACAGGCTGGTCAACCTGAGGAGATTAGTAATAGGATAGGAGGGAGGTGATGACACACATTCAAGTGAAGAAGCGGTGGACTGGTCTGGCAAGCAAAAGTGCAGAGTGGTGTGGTTAAGAGTCCTCAAAATCAACAGAACAGGGCAGAATGGGGCCCACCCACAAATAAGGAAATGCTGAGAGGACATCATGAGGGAAGTTCTCATCTTTTCTTGGGACACCAACATGAATGTGTTGCACCTTTCTGAAGTACCTGTACACTAACGCCCTCAGTATGAGGAGGAAACAGAAGTTTGCACGCCATTAAAGGGCTACAATCTCATTGAGGTCACAGAGATGTGGTGGAAAAGCTCACATGACAGGAGTGCTGCGATGGATGGATACGAACTCTTTAGGAAGGACAGGCTGGGAAAGTGATGAGCAGGAGTTGACCTTTATGTGAGAGCAGCTAGAATCCATGGAGCTCTGCCTTGGGGTGAACAATGAGCCTATTGAGAGTTTATGGCTCAGGATTAGGGGGCAGACCAACATGGGTGATGTGAGGGGGGGTATCTCTACTCTCTGCTTGATCAGGAAGAAGTAGATGAGGTCTTCCTCAAACACCTGTAAGAAACCTCATGCTCATAGGCCCCACTCCTCATGGGGGACTTTAACCACCCTGGTATCTTATAGAGGGACAATAAAGCAGAGCACAAACAATCCAAGACATTTCTGGAGTACACTCGTGACAGCTTCCTAGCACAGGTGATTCAGGAGCCAATCAAGGGAGGTGCTCTGCTCAACCTGATGCTTAGAAAGGAAAAACTGGTTAACTGGTTTGTTGACACCCATTCTGGATGGCTGAACTGACTGACTAGTCCAACTCCAAGCACCTTGGGTGATTATAAATGAAACCAGCAGAAATCTTACATTTGTCTCTTTCTATGGATGCCAGTGATACTCCATCATCTTTCAAACAGAGAGAATTTGCAGATGAGTGTAAATCATTAATGTACCTACTGATGTAGCCTCCCTAAGTCAGTGGTGGATTTGTGTTCCCTAGTATCCCATGGTGGTAGTCTGAGGCACCTTCAGTTCCTTTTTTCAGCTCCCTGACTCATGGGGAAGGAATGCTGGCTGCAGGTGGCTGCCATGAGGCATTGAGGTGAGAGAGGAGGCTCCACAGGCAGCTGTCCAGAGAAGGGAACCCGTAAGGCTGTGGAAAGAAATTGCCACACTTTGCCATATGATGTTGTGTGAAGACTGTCATGTTATGGATTAAGTAGCCATCTCCAGAGTCAGATGAGCTGAACTATTTGAGGCCCGAGCCTTTCCAAGTTTGGAGCATCTTTATGAAGCAGGACTTAAGCTTCCATGTGCGCCTGTATGGAGAAGCCATGTGGCTTCCTAGAGAGAACTCCACAAGAAAGCAAGCAGCTGTGTCCATCTGTGCTCCCGTTAATTCCCATGAGAAACTGATGGTTTTTTCTAGTTTGTCTCCTAGGGTACAGAATGGGCTGAGGGGAGGGAGTCTTTCAGTCCCCACAGTGGGGACAGCAGGGTGACAGCCTCCACCCAAGCAACTCAGCACTGATCAGAAAGCTGCTTTGAACTCAGCTCCTGAAGAAGGCACAAGGAGAAGAAGCCTCTCCCCCAGTCTCCACAGTACTTCCTGCACCACTGCAGTCATCACTCTTCCCATCCCCAAGGCAAAAGACCAGCAAAGAGCTGGAGCTTCCCCTGAATCACAAAGCCCATGGCTACATCAGATGCAGCATTATGCTGGGGGGCAGCTGTCCTCAGACCGGGGAGTGTAAATAGTCCCTACATTCAAACTGTCCTCCAAAGCTCACCCACTGCTCAGTGCAGATTTCGTAACCTGCCAGGAAAGATGCACACTAACTTATATTATTATACTATACTGCATACAGCAGATAGAGCCAGGAAAACACACAGCATTGAAAACTCAGGGGAAGAAAGAACCACTCTTCAGGTGATTGAAGTTTCTCAGTATGTATGTTTAGGCTGTTTTAAATTGTGACATTATGACCAGATCTAAATCCCTCAAGGATTACCCTAGGAATGGTGCTGAGATAGCAAATGGCATTCCATTTTGCTACCATTGACAGTTCTTAGGCAAATACTTGTGTGCGCATTGAGTGGTGGCTACGTTGTCTGTCCAGATACTACCATGTGCTTGAGTTGCTCTGTGCAGGCACATTTGTGTGAGGCCAAGTGTGAGCAATTTGTGACCTCCCAGCACCCAGACAAAGGAATGTCCAAGGACTTTGTGTCAGTTGGTAAAAGGAAGCCCCGCTGCAGCCTTGGGGCCATGCAGCTCAGGGCACGTGGAGCTGTAGATGGCTGCTGTTCCTAAGGTAACCATTAGAGCTGCCTCTGGATACCTGGCATTACTCAGGTGAGTCTGGATGAGTCCCTCAGGAAGCAGCTGTGGAGCAGAAGCTGTGGAGCAGCTGACACAGGTGGGATCTGACCAGGAGAGAGCAGCAGTTTGGACAAAGCCCTGGACTGACACTGCAAGCGGGTACCTTGCTCCATTCACACTTGAAAGATACTCTTTGCTACAAAAGAATACACTTTTAAAATAAAATAAACATACACAGGCCTCATTTCATAAGGTGCTCATCAAGAATCTCTCCTTAGCATCAGATAAAAGGAAACGTCTCCAATTAGCAACCACTGCTTTGAGGCCAGAACAGTGTTCCATACCCCAACGAGGTCTAAGGAAGGCAACGCTGAGTTGCTGAAGCCTGGATTAAGTAGAGCCTGACAAACCTCCCAGGGACACAAAGGTAATGGCAAAACTGAAGCTTCCTGCAGTTTTAATGAGTTCCACAGTGGGTTAGTAGAGTGGGAGTGGGGTTGAACACAGTCATCATTCCAATGAGACTAATTACTCAAAAAGGTACTGGTAATGTTAAAGAAGAAAGGTTCTTTGCCAAACAACTGCCCGGAGTCAAATGCAAGAGGACAAATAAAAACTCCCAGTCCCACAGAACAGTGATGGTCCCATAACCAGCCTGCCAGTGGAGGGGAGTGTAGGTATGAATGTGGTACAATATCTTACTGTCGCGGGCGTAGCAATTAATTTCACTTGTAAGAGAGAAGCAGTGAAATATTTATTAAGGTGGAACATTGATTTAACAAAATTAGTCGTAAATGTGACAGTGTTTTACGAGATTCGATGGCAAGGTACACTTTGGTATTTACTGCCCAGAGGACAGGGTCAGACAAGCTGTCAGGGAGAGCCTCCCGTTGAGTCCGGAGGTTCAGAAAGGAGCCCCTGGCTTTCTAAACCCCTTCTCAGGGAGGAGGAGTCTGGGTGCAGCTGGATCCAATCCTGGCCCCAGACTTGGACAATGGTTTATGTCTAAAGGATTATATATGTGCAATCAATCCTTTATATCACTTGGCTAAGATTTCAATGCTTAGCATGCTATTAACCATCTACCAAGAATCTGTCACGGCAAGGAATTTCTCAGCCTTGAGAAGTAGAAATTTAAGCGAGCATCCTCACTCCAGGGGAGATCCTGGCATGCAGCTGCTGCCATACAGGAGAGCTCCAAGGGCTCTGGGGCTGTCCACTATTTCCGGAGTGAGATAATTGACCTATAGTCATATTCTCATGGGAACAAGATATCTAGGTCCCCACTCCAGACAGTGTTTTGGCTGTGTTGCCAGCCATCCCCCAAAGTCCAGGTGCGACCCATCACAACTCCACTGGCAGTTACAGCTTGAGCAGGACCTTGGGGGACAGAGAGGGGGTAAAAGAGGGAAAGCATAACACCACATTTACACAAAAAAATCTTGCTGTGGTAAAGAGCAAGTTCACCTTCTACATAAAGCCAAGAATTTAATGTTTGTATAATTGAAACCTTAGCCATCTAACCAAAGAATCATTTTCAATGCCCATCTAATTATCACAGAAAGAGTACTTTTACGCAGAAAGGACTTAACAATCATCATCATCATCATCATTACACACACACTGCCTAGTTTCTACTCGCTTTCATGGTGTTATGCTCACCCTTCCATCTCTCCTCTGGATCCTAAGGTCAGTAGTTTCAATGTAGTAGTGGTTGTGGTGGAAGTGCTGCCATGAGCTGTCTGCCCCTCGAGTCCGATGCCCAGAGGAGTACAAGTTGATGACTTCTCCCTCCTCACTCTAGGATCCACTTCGAGTAATTTTTATTCATTTGCTAGTATGTTTTTACACCTTTCTCTTCATTGGTCTGTAGCTCCATGTTACATCTGATTTTGCCATCTATAATTTCTTTTATAGATTAGCTCTGTTTGTTACCTCTAAAACTATTTTTCTCAGCTCCAGCTCTGCATTACTTTAACTAACCATTAATGAATTGTTTTCTAGCAGTGGGGGTCTCCAGGACAAGTCTGTGACCCGTTGCTTATCATCTCAAACCTACCAATCCCTGTGCCTTTACTTCCGAAACCTCTGCTGTCATGCTAGGCCTGCATTTCTTGACACTACAGCACTATGTTAGAGTCAAAAATAATTAATTCAGCACATAGTAATTACTGATTCCTACTATTTATATAAAAACTGGTGTTGTTCCATGCAAAAAAAAAAAAAAAAGGAAAAATAGAGACAAATTAGGCAGAGCTACCAGCCAGAAGAAAAAAAAAAAATCAGCAATACAGCTACACCCAGTAAAAACAACACTCCAGGAAGGTGAAGACAAATTCAGGCAGAACGAGCCTGACCAGCCTGAGTCCTGAGGCCCTGCAAGGTCAGTTCAAAACCTGTAACCCATTAGCCATGTCACTACTGTATTACTGGGCTACAGCTGACACCAACCCATCCATCCACTGCAGCCCAGGCGGTAGCAGAGGTAGTCAGGGCCGGTCCTGACCTGAGCGCTGGCCATGGCCGCAAGGGGATGCAGATTTTACAACTGCTAAGCACCCCTGACTCTGCTCTCTGGTTCTCCCCACTCAGCCACCCACAGCCAAAGCACCACGAGCAGCGATCCTCATGAGCGCACACAGTCACAGTGGGCAATGTAATGAGGGCACCACACATGTGGGCAGACATGCGGCTGAAAGTTTTCCTCAGAGCTATGAGGATATAACCCACCTCAAACAGAAGCTCCCAGGATCCATAATCGCCTTATTTCTGCAGGCTTTGGGCAAATCCCATGAAATATCACCATAAAATTACAAGGGGTGGCAACACAAAGCATGTATGACAGCTGTGATTTTGGTCTGATACTCACAACCTTACTCTTTTGCCTGGAGAAGCACAAGTGCCACCCGTGTCACGATCTTGGCTGTGGTCCCAGCATTGCTGAGCTCTGCGAGTGATCAGAGAGCAAGTACTGAGCAGCATTTCCTGTGCACACCACAGCACAGCGATATTCACTCCAGAGTTCCTCTTAAAAGACATTGATTCCAGGCTCTCTCCCATTAAGTTCATCACGGCTTGGATTTCCAGTTGGCCTTTCACCCGTCTTCAGGATTGAGATGGGACTTGCTCATTTTAGCCTTTCCTCGCTTCCTCTCTCTGGCTTTACTGGCTTAAAATTTCATCTTGCTTTGCTGCATTCTGTTAGTTGCTCTGGTAAGATTTTCACCTCCTTTCCTTCCTCTGGCAGAGGGTGACTGAAAAGTGAACTATCTCCCTTCTCTCAAAATTACATCTCAATGAGTCATTAGGAAAGGCCTTGAAAAACAAATTATAGGTCTCCCAAAAACCCCCAACCACCACATTCCTTCTTGCTCCTGTCCTGGCTACTTTGGCTCCATCACTCCTGATTTTATAGAATAAAATACATTATTCTCAACTCTGCAAGACATTACCAAGGAAGTCGTTCTCAAATTGTTGCATGCAGCAGTTGAAGATGAAACCCACCTCTCTAGTGAACCCAGGAACCTGTGAATCATAGAATCATAGAGTGGTTTGTGTTGAAAGGGATGTTAAAGATCATCTAGTTCAACCCTTCCTGCCATGGGCAGGGTCATCTTGGACTAGATCAGGCCGCTCACAGCCCTGTCCAACCTGACCTTGAACACCTCCAGGGATGGGGCAGCCACAGCTTCTCTGGGCAACCTGTAGTGTCTCAAAGGAAAGGCCAAGCCAAAGCCCATGTCTACCTCTGTGCCACGTCCAGTCTTTCAGTGGTAGACTTAAGGCCAAGGCATACCTCCAATGGAGAAACCTCCACCCAGACCAAATTATGAACCACCTCCAGGGTGTCAGCTTCATCCTCAAGAAAACAAACCAAAGACAGTAAAAGAAACCCTCCAGTTTCCCAGGTACCTTTTTTCCCAGCTTAACCAAAATTGCATCTATGCAATAATCTAATATAGCTGGTGTGATTTTTGTTATCCCATCAGGCTTTGTGCAGTGTCCAATTCTACAGTGATTTTGCAAAGCTGGCTTCAGAGTCAGGCCTTGCCTCCTTGCTAGTGAGCTCCCACCAGCATAATGTTGTCTCAAAAGCCAGGTATTTTTAGCTTTGCCCTTCCTTTTTCAGTACTTACATAGCGGCCAGTATGCCTTTCAGTGCAGTAGTGACACACAAGCATTGCTGCTCTCATTTTTAGACTAGTTAGTATGCAGTATTTCTTTTAATATTTTGTATTTTTAGTGCTTAGGGTTTTGGATGAGGATTTTTTTGGTATTTAGAACTTATTTTTCAGTCTTAACTATCAGTATTTAGCATTTGCCTCCTGCTGAGAGCACTTGTATCACATCCAAACTCATTCATTACTCCAGCACATCTGGAGGGAATGACACTATTTAGATATAGGCACATACAGGAAAACATCTCCAGAAAATAGACATAATAACACATTTATGGAAATTACAAGGGCATAGAGTTTTTAAAAGATGCACAGCTGTTCAGTAAGATTTTCAGAATTATATGCATGCTTAACAGCCACTGAAACAGATCTTCAGACTTTTTGCAAATCCATTAGGCACAAAGATATGGCAGAAGCCTGTCCCAAAGGATGTCTTGACCTTCTTATCCTGAAAAGCAAGTCAAACAAAACATTAGTCAGCAAATGACAATCCTTCCACACTGTAACTTCTGCAAGGCATGCACTGTTAATCGGCCACGTGCTGTTTCCAGCTGCAGAAGCCCAAAACTACCCGCTGGCCTTCAGGTCACGCAGTCTCAGCATGGGCAGAGTTTAGCCTGATTCCAATTTGGGCAAATGACAAGAGGAACCATGCAATCAATGAAAACATACCAAGAGTGGGCCTTTGTGTTTAGAAAACTATATGATGTCGAATCCAAAGGGAAGTGACACAAAATTTTTAGCACTTTTTTACATATTCTCCTTTGGTGCATGGAAATTTGGATACTTTGGATTTCTTGGAAACTTCCTTCCTAAAACGCTGTGTGTGAGAAAAAAATAACAGTGTGGAGTAGACAAGTTTTTTAGATGTCCACAGGAGATTATGGAGTTTCTTGCGGAAAATGCAGGCAGATGCATGTAATTCACTGGATTTACATCTGTTCATGTGCTTGAATGGGAAAAAAGGATTTCTCCTCAACAAAACTGATAACTAGCACGACAAAATTAACCAAAAATCTCATTAAGTAGCATATCCTCTCCTCTGCCTGAGATCATGGACATACCACCTCCAGAAGCCCATGACATTCTGCAGCAAAAGGCAGAGAAATCACCAAAGCAGGCTACTGTTGACCTTCGAGGACAAATAAAATCTTCAACAAAACTGAGGCTTGCAAATGATAACCAGAGCTAAATACCTGCTTCACCAAATGCTCCAGGAGATCACCTAGGTGAGGCACTCCTCACTTTCCTTAAAAAGTGGTAGGAATAAGTCATTCTGCTCAATACCAAGGGGGGTGTCACAGTGGGGCTATACTGCTGTATTTTGGGTTCCTGGATAAAGTCTGATCAGGTTGTTTGTATTTTAGAAAGGTGACATTACAAAGACCCTCTTTGTTCTTAAAATTGCATTTCAAAGTGGCTTTGAGAGAAGACATCAATCATGTCACCCAATGCCTTGGCCATTGTTTTTGCTTCCTACGTTGTCCTGAGTCCTGTGACCCTTTTTCCAGCTTGAAATGGGCATACTGCAGAGAGCCAGCATGCAACACAAAAGGAATTCAGCAGTCAAGATCAAAGAGGCTGGAGAAAACTTAGTAGAGAAAATGTTTTTAGGTCAAAATTTAAGAATTATCACTATCGAGACAACAGGAGAGAAAAACCCACCTGCTGCAGGAGGTACTTCCGATGCAAACAGCATGATTGGATCTGTTAAGTTCCTGCAGCCACTCCTTCAAATTCCCAGTAACAGCTTGAATAGGGTAGTTCTCCAGACTTACTAAGTTTGGATCTGAAGGAGATCATTGAAAACAGCTGAATCCTTTCACGTATACAAGATGCTCCCACAGAAAGAAAAGCTTTCAGACGCTGACAAAATGGCAGAGCACAGGAGTGAATATGGACAGCATTCAAAGAAGGACAACAGTAGACACTGTTGCCTAAAAGGTTTTTGGGTTTGGTTTTGGATTTCTTTTTTAACAGCAATTGTTTCAGCTGCTTCATGCAATTTCCTGACCCTAATTTCATGTAAATGCCTTCTGTTAGAAGCTGTGTACCTTCACCTGTTGTAACAGCTTTCCAGGGTAACAGGGACTGCATTTGTCTTGCTAGTCAGGGAACTTGGGTATGTTCCAATGTGATGTGACTTCGCATCCCGCTCATTCTGGAATTGATACAGCACAGCAGTATGTGAACACTTGTTCCCAGGATAGGAAATACAATTGTCTTTCACACTACAAGCAATTTAGACTTCCAGAAACAAAAACTGGATATTCTCTTCCAGATTGCTACAGGCTTTTAATTCTAAGACATACTCTTAGATCCACAGCAGTACGCAGTTCTGCACTATACATTAATGCTCTACCAGTTCATATAACACAACACTCACATTTTCTGAAGGTGGGATTTCCAGACAAGTTGGTTACAGAAACATCTCTATAGAAAAGTGTCCCGTATTTCTGCTCTGTATCGCATTGCCTGTAGAAAGAACAGGGGACTTAATTACTCACTGTGCAAATGTCCATTCCCCATTTTCTCACCAACAAGGGCAGATTTTGCTTTGCACATCTCACTGGTGGTATCCCACTACAGGGTTCTAACTCTACAAGGGGAAGTCTCTTGTTTCCACTAGATGTGCAGCTCCGCTGAATTTTAGCTACACACTTTTGTGTCACATCAACCTGCATTTAGAAAAGGGAACCAATATTAACAAGCAGTTCAAATCGCACACAAATATCAAGTTTCCTGTCTTGCTCCCTACATATCACAGAATCACAGATTTGTCAGAGTTGGAAGGGACCTCTAAAGATCATCTAGTCCAACGCCCCTGCTAAAGCAGGATTGCCCAGATTGCACCCTCACTGTAAAGAAGTTCTGCCTTATATTTGAGTGGAACTTCCCATGTTCCAGCTTGTGTCTGTTGTCCCTTGTCCTATCACTGGAAACCACTGAAAAGAGTCCATCTCTATCATCCTTCAACCCACCCTTTAGGAACCTGTAAACACAGATAAGGTCTCCCCTCAGCCTTCTCTTCTCCAGGCTAAAGAGTCCCAGCTCTCTCGGCCTTTCCTCATCAGGGAGAT
>JAOXNO010000009.1:0-24893 GCA_028565335.1 Limnodromus scolopaceus
CCCCCCCCCCCCCCCCCCCCCCCCCCCCCCCCCCCCCCCCCCCCCCCCCCCCCCCCCCCCCCCCCCCCGCTTTTCCTGCAGTCCCGGAGCAGCACCGGCTCGGCGGCGGAAGTGCGCATGCGCACTTCAGAAGGCGTGGCCGGGTCGAGGTGCGAGGTGGGGCCACTGCGCATGCGCGGCTCCCCATGTACAGCAGCGGCCTTTCGCTTCCGGGCGGCTGCCCCCTCTTAATTGTCCCCCTCTGAGCCCTCATCGGGGTGATGAGCAGTGACCGCTCTCAGCCCACTTCCCTCCACCCAGGGATCGTAAACGCTTACCGGCAGGCAGGGCTTCTAGCCCTCTGCCCTGTCCCCACTCGCAGCCCGGGCAGCCACAGCCAAGGCCCCAAACTGGGTTTTTTTTTTTATTTTTATTTTTCCAAAAACCTGGGGGTTTTCCCCAGTGAAGACCCCGAACTGGGTACTTTGGTGCCATGGCGGCAGCTCCTGCTCAGTGTATGCAGCCCTGCGGGGAACATCCCTGTTTGAGGGGAGGCCCAAACTGGGAGGGGAAAAAGGGGCAGCTTTTGAAAGCACTTTTACATCATCCAGAGACATTAGACGGGAGGGCAAGTTTTTAAATACTTTCTATAAATAGGCTTTCTTTGCATTTTAGAACCTTATACAGGACAGGCATTTACATTTCTGCATCTATTTAAACACATATATATAGATTTAGGGAAAATGTATTCTTTTTTTACACTTAAATAGACTATCTGTTTAGGCTTAGACCTACTTAGACTTATACATTAACACTATGTAGAATATCTACTTAAACTATCTGCTTAGACATCTATTTTGACATTAATATCTTTATAAAAAGACTTTTTATTATTTTCATATTCTAGGATCTTTTTTATAATACAGAACCACAGAATCATAGAATCCTTAGAGATACAGGGTTTTATTCTGAACTCCTTTTATATACATAAATATTATTTTTTCACCTATATATAAATGAGAGATTGTTCTCTAATTCATCTCTCGGACTCATATTTACAGGTTTTCTTATTTTTTAATCCCCCTCTGTTAGTTTTCAAACATTTTGGGGCTGTGACCCACCTCTTTTAGGGGGGGACCCCTGTGACCCCACATCCTCAACTCACCTGCTCCTCTGCCGCATCATCGCCCCCTTCGGTGATGCTGGGGTGGCCCCAAATGACATCATCGCTCCCCAAATACATACACACCCCTTTTCATTCACCCCAAAAAGACAGCATCAAACGACCGGACCCAGGGCTGGCCCCTTCCCCTCAGACGGCTCCACCACCGGTTGCAAACCTGGGCCGGGGCATCTATCGAGCGGCACGAGACGTGTACAAGGCACCTGCAAAACGGCAATCCGCAGCTGTAGTTCAGGATCATCAAACGAAATGGCACAGAAGAGAGTAGAGGAATTCCCTCCGACTGAGGGACAGGACAGGAGCTGAGCTACAGGAGGATTTGGGGGAAACAGCTCAGCTCGAAATACAGCACATCCTTGAAAGGCCAGAGCCATCTGAACTCTTAAAGTCGGTATTAAGACTAATTGATGCCATTTTGAACATTTTCTTAGCATAACAGTGAACCCTCTCGCTGGTGTCAGAAAATGCCTGGCCCCTTCCTCCCGGCGCGGTGGAGGGAGATCACCTTGCGAGGGGCAGGATCAGGATGTGCTATGACCAGGATGATGCTGACAGACCCACCGCTACCACTACAGCCCTCGTGCTGCTGCTGCTCATCTCGCTCGCTCGGTCAAGGCAGCTGAGAGGGAAGGGTAAAACCTTAAAGAGCACAAGGAACAATAAAGAACAAAGCTTGGTCGTTCACTTTATGCTGAAAAGGTGTGCCTGTCTTTATATACAGTCAATAAAAATACCATAAAAGTGTTTGACTTTCCTGTGGCACTAATTTAGCTTGCACAGCTGTTCATTTTGTGTGCTACACAATGAGGATGGACAACTGGTCAGCGGCACCGTCCAAGAGAGATGCTACCAGACTGCCAGGGAAACGTACCACTGAAAGCCAGGCAGAAATAGAGTACTTCATGGCACTCTGTGTAAATATTGGGAAAAACCCTGTAACATTCGGTCGCCTCTTTTTTCCAACATGTACAACAAATACCTAACTGCTTAAGTACACCTCATAAAAAAGTATGCTAGAGCAATTGGGCAGTTGCAGTTTAAACAACGCAAGTCAGGTTGTAAATTATAAAAAGGCAACTGCTCTGCTCCCTCAGCCTCCTCGTTCCTCCCCAGAGGGACTATTCCTCAAACCCCGCTCCAGGCCCCCCTATCGCCCCCCCTCGAGAGACCTCAAGCTGCCCCCGCTCACCTTGACGCGGTCCACCTGCCTCACGACGTGTTCGTGGTGGCTCCGAAGGCCCGGCTGAGGGCAGCTTCACCCGCACCCATTTCAGGGGATGTGGCTTCTGAAGCTGTAAACTGAATACCCCATCTTGACACTTGGCCACAGCAGGACTGATCCATGACGAGAACCCCACAAAACCCTAGTGACACAAATTGCAAACCCACAGCAGCAGCTTCAGAGATGGTTAGATCAGGAACAAGGGAGAAAAATAAAACGGCTTCATCTGGTGCAGAGGAAAGCAGCAGCAGGAGAAAAGGATCGGCGTTCACGGCCCTTACACAAAACGGGCATTCTCCTTCCACTCCTAAATCCGTCTGTTAGGTCTAAATATCACAGCCCTACTGCGGCCATACCGAGAGCAGGGAACAACGGCCCTGCTGCTGGGCGTTTACGGAGCAGGACACACAGACAGAGGGACAAGTTGTGACACACACAACCCTGAATTTCCTGAAAATGTATTTTTACCAAAAATAGCCACTGGAACATACTGTCAAACAACATTTGGCAATTAAACTTTGATGAGTTTGACACACACAATTTTTTGGGAACTTGCAATTTGTTTCCTGCTATTGTTGTCGTTCACAAATTCTACTTGTAGGCAAGTTATTCCCTACTGGTCCAAGCATTTACCTTCTTGCTATTACCAGCACATTTCCACAGGCATGTCGCTTAACTACTCTGCTTAAATGATCCAAATGAAAGTCACAGCCATGAAAGAGGAGTGAAAAAGGAGAGGAGAGGTCAGGCAGCAAAAGAGCCCTGCGGGCTGCCACCTGCAGTTAACAGCACACCCTGTTTTGGAAACCACACACCCCCTCACCCCCACAAAACAAAGAGACAAAAAACCCAGCACCTTGCCTATTTTTTGTCTTCAGAAGCTCATCCCCGTCTCTGCGCGTTGCCTTGTCAGAGCATGAAGTGCAGATGATCTGTATCCCGAGGCTGCTTGCACGTGAGGAATACGTGTCAAGAAATAGTCCCAATCTCCAAGACGGTGTCGCTTTTGTGGTTTTAATAATCATAACTCAGTTTTATTCACTAGCACATCTGGGAGGAAACTACTTTTAAATGTAGCCTCTTCTTGGGGAAAAAACGTGTTAGAGACTGAAAAAAAATTATGATTCAGAGCTCCCACCCATGAGGGAGCTGTGGGGGCATTAACGAAAGTGAAGACCAACAGCAGCAACATTCAGTGAAATTTGGCTTTCGTTCCAATCATGTCCTTAAGAGACCCTCCAAGCCTACACCTCAGTCGTATGACAGACTGGACCTTTTCTGCAACAACAGACTTTTTTTACTTAAAAGTCCTATACTAAAGGCTCCAGGGAACCATGTGGACCAAGCCACAGAAAAACATGCCAATACTCTACTAAAAAAATAAATTAAAAAAAAGAGCAAAGAACAAAAATCAAGCAACACATCCATTTCCATCATGTTTCATTCATTCAAATGTGCCATTTCTACTGGCATCTAGATGCTCAAAAAACAATTACACCGACACCACGTACTAATAAAAATTTAGTTATACATCAAAAATAAAAAGCTGTTTCCAAGTTGCCCATAAAACTAGTATGAACAAACAGAAGAGAAACACTTGACCCCAAAGAAGGTAACAGGCAGCTCTTAATTTATCCCAGATAAAAGTTTGTTCTCTTACCCCAAAGGAAGACACTCCTGATTACTAAGGGCCCGATTCCGGCAGGAGGCACGCTCTGTTAACTGCAATTCCTCATCAGCTTTTCTACACTGGCAGCAAATTTGCCTTTTCTGTGGGTTGGACGTGGAGCATCTGTAGCGTCCCTGAACTCACAAACATTTCTCCCCACCCCCCCCAGCCCCACGCGTCCAGTTACCCGAGCAGCAAGCGTAATCAGCCTTCAGGACTTCCTTCCCGCCCTGCAGAAGGTGACCCTGGGAAAAGAAGAGGCGAAAAATGACCCTGTTTGTCACACCCAGCCAATGGGACCAGCCAGGAGCCCCTCAGCTAACCTCAGAGACAGCCCTACCTATGCCCGGCCGCTCTTCAGCCCTGTGGGCAACGTGGCCCAGACACCCCATCTCACTCCAGCTCCTGCTTGCCACAGCTCTGGCTAATCCGAGCCCCCACTCTGCACTGAAGCTCCAGTCCATTTCAGCTTCTTCTCCCTACAAGCTCCAGCTGTTTGCAATGGTTTGGGCTTTTGACCAGGGCCTCAATCAATCACCATCATATCTTTAGCATTACATTTAAACATCACAGCTGTATGTAGTATAAATATTAACTAGTTTGAATGACTATTTACTTAATAATGATTCTAAGTGGTACAAAAAAAAAAGCTGGACACAAAGAGGGCGTGCGGAGTCTGAAAAACCGCAAAGGCAGCGCAAATGCAGCCGGGAGGGCAAAGGAGCGTTTACCAACTCACGAGCATAGCGAGTCCTAGAAGCGAGTCTGCTCCAGGACTCAGGGCCCTCAATACTCCCTCTGCCCCTGGGACACCTTGACAGTCATTCCCAGAGCTGGGCTTGTCGGGTCAGCAGGGAACAGACAGTCCGCCAGCTGGCTCCTGGAGTGATGGGTGGCTGGGCAGAGGTGGAGGCTGCCAAAAATGAGGAGCAGGGTGCACGGCACTGAGAGGCGGGGAGAAGAAAAGAGGCAGCTGGCTGGACAGGAGCCTGAAACGAGACAGGATAAGGAAGGGAATGAGACAGTGACAGAAAGAGAGGGACAGGAATCCTGACAGAGATGGAGAAAGAAGCAGCAGGGTGAGAGAAAAAGAGGCAGTAGGAAGATGGAGAGGTAACAGGACAGAGACCAACAAAGAAGGAAGGGGAGCAGGATGGAGCATGCAGAAAAAAACTGGGAAGGCAGCATGACAGAGAGGGAATAAGAAAGAATAGGGGCAGGGAGAGAAAGACAAAAAAGAGACAAAGTACAGGGCGGAGAGGGAGGAATCAACAAATAGAGACAGGAAACCAGACAGAGATGGAAAACTAAAGAATAACAATGGGCTACAAGACAGATAGGGAGGAAACGAAAAATAGCGGCAGGGAGCCAGACAGAGCAAGATGGTAAAAGAAAATAATAGCGATGGGTTAAAGGGCAGAGATGGAGACCCCCAAAAATAGCGATTGGGGGCCAGACGGAGAGAGATTGAGACTGGAAAAACCACGATAGCAGAGTGGCAAATTTTAAAAAGTAGGGACCGAGCGCCATATAGCGAAAGATGGAGAAAGGAAAGAAAAAAAAAAAAGACGGGCTGGAGGGCTGAAAGAAAAAAAAAAAAAAAAATAGGGACCGGGAACAAGACAGACAACGATGGAGAAACAAAACAAAAAAATGCGATGGCAGAGCGGGAGGAATTAAAGAATCGGGACAGAGAGAGATGGAGAAAGACGTCCAAAAACGTACCGTTTCCACCGGGCAGCGGCAAGTCCGGCGGGGGCCCGGTCGGCGCGTCTGCAGAGTCAACCGGCGGAACGGCGCACTGACGCTCGGCCCGGCTCCGCCCACCGCTCGTCATCGCGCCGCGCCGCAGCGAGGGCCTGGCCGCCGCCATGGTGCAGCTCGGTGAGTGCCCGCCTGCGCGGCCCGCGGGGCCCGGCCCGGCCTGGCCTAGCCCCTGACCGCCCCGCGCTCTCTCCGCAGGCAGCCACCTCCTGAAGGGCTACCGCGGCGGGCACGTCGTGATCCGCTTCGCCCTGGGAGGCTGCACCAACCGGCCCTTCTTCCGCATCGTGGCAGCGCACAGCCGGCGCGCCCGCGACGGAAAGTACCTGGAGCAGCTAGGCTGCCTCGACCCGCTGCCCAACGCGCACGGCGAGCGGGTGGCGGGGCTCAACCTGGAGCGGCTGCGCCACTGGCTGGGCTGCGGCGCGCAGCTGTCCCGCCCCGCTGAGAAGCTCCTGGGTAGGCGCGGGGCAGGGCCGGGGCGGTTCGGGGGCGCGGGGCGGGGGTTCTCGCCGCGGCTCACCGCCTCTTCCTGCAGGTCTGGCGGGGTTCCTGCCGCTCCACCCCATGACGGTGACCGGCGCCGAGAGGCTGCGGCGGCGGCGGCGGGCGCAGGAGGCCGCCTTGGCTCCGGCGGACGGCTCGGCCGGGCCCGGCGACGCGCCCTGAGAGACGCCCCGGCCGAGGGGCTGGCGAACGGCCCCGGCAAGAGGCGGTCCGAGGCTGCACCCTGCCCTCCCTCGTCGGCACATACGGCGGCATTAAAGTGTCATTTTCGCACCCTACGCTGTCCAGTCCCTGCTCTCTCCTGACTCCGCTCTGAAAAGCTTACTATCGCTGCCCAATTTGGTGCAGCAAATCGAAATGGGCTTTTCCTACTATAATATATGTACAGAACCGCTCCAGGAGGCATTTACAGCCGTTCCTAAAGGCACGTTATTAGCTCTAGCGCATTGCTTTCTGCAGCAATGGCATGACTACTGCCAGCTTCCATGGGCCTGCTGCACTCACCAAGTGTTCGGTCTCCTGGCTCCGATTTACTGTACCGGGACAGTCCTATGGTCCAGAAGAGGCCTGGCAGACAAATGCAAAGGAGACTGCATCTATTTGTGTAGACAGTGTTTCTGTTTTGTTTCTCCACAGGGGTTCTGTTAATTTACAAGCAGAAGGGAAAGAGTTAGTCTCTGGTAAAGAGGGAGCGGGGTTTGCATGAAGCGACATACGTCTTACTACTTCGTCACTTATTTGACCCTATTCCAAGAAGCAAGAAACCCACTGAAATCTCTCTCCTATCTTAGTGACACCTCTTGCTTTTTGGGGTTTCCTTTGGCGCAACTCTCACAACACGATTCTACGAAGGTCGGGCAAAGACCGTCCGTGTTCAGTTTTGCATCCCGACAAGGCTTGTAGCTTAACTGCCCCAATAGAGGAGGAAGAGAAAACACTCTAAGAAAGGGGTTTGCTTGCTTTTATTAAAAAAACCACAGTACTGAGAATGAGTGGTTTCATTACTGCTTATGGATGAAAGAGTAGATGATTAAAAAACTATTCTTTGAAGTAGATGAGGCTGTGAAAGGTGGTATTGCTTTTCTCATACCTTCCCCTTCTATGTATTTGATGTGTTCGGAGTCACATTTTACATAAAATGACGACTGTACTCTGGTACAGGGTTTCTAGAAGTTCCTCTGTAGCTTACTCTAGATTTTACTGCTTCAGAGGTAAAGGTTTGCATCTGCACAGTTCTTCCTATTGTAATCTAAAGGTGCCACACAGCGTTCCCTTTCAGGAGCTTTCTGCTTCAAACACAAGAAGGTAGCTCTGTAAGGTTTCGTTTGAGCCAGTTTTGTGGAGGCCTGGCTCTTTTCCTATGAAGAAAAAATTACTACCGCGTTATTAAATAAAGGATCCCACAATCGTACGCGAGGCAGTAAAATAGTTGCTTTCACGTCCTTTTGAATACTGAACGGCTATGGGGGTGCTCTGTAATGCAACAGGGTGAGTGACCATGAGCATCAGACACTGCTGTTGCAAGGCACAGTAATAGATAACACCAGGTGAAAGAAGGGAGTACTAAGAGGAGAGTCTGGCGGTGCTGCTTTCCGCGGTGGCTCCTCGGTGTCCCCCCTGCTAAGGCATCTGCTACCCTGAGAAACAACATGCAACTGATCAGAGGGGATTTACAGAAAAGCATGTTTCTCCTCACCTAACTCCATCGTCTGTGCAAGCGGTGGCTCTGTTTCTTCTTGGAGACCAAAAGAATGACTTTGGCAGGGTTCCTAAATTGTTGCATGCGGATCAGAAGAATAGTTTGTGCAACAACGCGCAGCCTCTGGACCACAGTAAACCCAGCCTGCCCCAGAAGCAGCGTGACGCAGAGTACCGTGCACCAGTATGGGACAGCCCAACCTTTTTAAAAATACTAATTCAAAAAAGGCATACCAAGCTTATAAAGCGTAATTCAGATAGCTGCTAGGACGCTGTCAGTGGGTGAAAGCTGCGAACAAACTACAATGAGCACTTCTAGTATCTCGCAAACGGTAAGATGTGCAGTGCCAGAAAAAGGGTATTGGTGCAGCCTCCCAGAGGTTGCTAGAGAAAACCTGCAGCTGTTAGCTACAAGCACTGAATGCCATTTAGGCTTTGGGCTGAACCTGCCTTTTAAAAGATTAGTCGATACCTTTCTTTGGAGCCACAGTGACCTGTTGCTTAAGGGGTCCATACGTAGTAAAGTATCATTCACAAATGTAGGTTCAAGGATGTATGTTACTATAGACACCGCACCAAATACTGTCTCTAGAGCTAGGGCAAGAGGAGGAATTTTCCTTTCTTGGTAGGAGGAAGCTATTCAACTTACTCAGCTTTATTGTCACTTTCCCCTCTTCCCCCAGGTGTCTGGGCTTAAAAAAAATACTTGCATACAAGGAGCGTGCATAAGCCAGAAGCAGAGCAGAGTATTATCAGGCTGATGCACAGCAAAACCTAGGCTTGAAGAAAGCTGCAGATGAAGCTTCAATCTCTAGCTTAGTAATTCTTTGTAGCATTTGATAGCAATATTGTTAAACTCATTGTTTTAGTAGCTCTCGTAAGGTTGGTTAGCACTGTACTCACACAACCCAAAATCTTCATTTCTGCTCTGACGTTGCGATTTCCTCTGTTGGCCGTTCCACTGCCAATGGAAATTTGTTATCCTTTGTTTGAGAAAGCTATCTCTGGATCCTAGAAAAAGCAAAAACAAACAAAAAAGCTTACATACAGCTTATATACACGGCAAATACTGCATCATTCCCATTGCAGACTCTCCATGAGTCTGCAGACTGCTACTCCGTACATATTTCACATTTGAATTCTCTATTACTCATTGCCCGCTTTCTTCCTGCTCCTGGAACATATTCAACATATTCATCAGTGACGTGACGAGGGGACAGAACGTATCCTCAGCAAGTTCGCTGACGATACCCAAACTAGGAGGGCTGGCTGACACTCCAGAGGGCTGTGCCGCCATCCAGCGTGACCTGGACAGGCTGGAGAGCTGGGCAGAGAAGAACCTAATGAGGTTCAATAAGGGCAAATGTAAGGTCCTGCACTTGGGGAGGAAGAACCCCAGGTACCAGTATAGGTTAAGGGTGAATCTTCTGGAAAGTACTACAGAGGAAAAGGATCTGGGAGTCCTGGTGGATGGCAAGCTCTCCATGAGCCAGCAATGTGCCCTTGTTGCCAAGAGGGCCAATGGAATCCTGGGCTGCGTAGGGAGAAGTGTGGCCAGCAAGTGGAGGGAGGTCACTCTCCCCCCTCTGCTCTGCACTGGTGAGGCCACAAGTGGAATGCTGCGTCCGGTTCTGGGCTCCCCAGTTCAAGAGGGACAGGGGACTACTGAAGAGAGTCCAGCGTAGGGCAACCAAGATGATTAAGGGATTAGAGCGCCTCCCTCTGAAGGAAAGGCTGAGAGAGCTGGGGCTCTTTAGCCTCGAGAAGATAAGACTGAGGGGAGACCTCATCTATGTTTACAAGTTCCTAAGGGGTGGGTTGAAAGATGATGGAGCCAGACTCTTATCAGTGGCTTCCAGTGATAGGACGAGGGGCAACGGGCATAAGCTGGAACATAGGAAGTTCCACTCAAATATGAGGAAGAACTTTAAGGTGAGGGTGACAGAGCCCTGGAACAGGCTGCCGAGAGAGGTCGTGGAGTCCCCTTCTCTGGAGATTTTCAAGACCCACCTGGATGCTGTCCTGAGTGATGCGCTCTAGGCAATCCTGCTTTAGCAGGGGAGTTGGACGAGATGATCTCTAGAGGTCCCTTCCAACTCTGTCAAATCCGCGAATCCGTGAATACTTCCATTTTCCATACATCTGGCAAGCTGACGAAGCAGTCTCCCCTTTGTTTACTGTTAACTATTAGCACTGTTTGGGTATTGAACTATGCTGTTGTCTTTCAGATCTAAAGTAAAACTCCTTGGCTACCGCTGTGGGTGGGGAAATTAGGCAACAAGCTGCATACACCAGAAATTCGCATTATTCCACGCATTTACCATTTCTGCACAGGACACGTGAGAGCAAACGAGCGTGCTGGCAAGGCTTTTAACAGGAAGAACTCCTTGTGCAGTGTAGAACACTGACTTCGCAGAACCTTCAAACCTGTTAGAAGACAACATAGACGCCAATACCATGGAAATTAAGGATTCTAGTAAGGGACCTCTAATCGGTCCTGGTGCTGCTGCCCTACGGCTTTTGCTGTTGTCTTGGGTGTTGCAGCCTGAAATTTGCCACCCTAAAGGCAGGCCCACTTTAAATAGCACCTTCCCCTCCACTAACCCCGCTACAGAAGCAGCAGCCTGGGGCAGAGGAACAGCAATGGAAAGTTGCTGCAGTAATTTCCTTAGCGAACGTCAACAAAAACCTTCTCAGCAGAAAAGCTAGGCGAAGTGAATCATTATGTCTTAACAACTGGAGGTATGGAAAATGTAAATTTAGATAAATAAAATGGATGCTGGAGCATTTCAGCTCTAGTAGTCCTAGAATTCTCAAGATGTTTATTGTACTTAATGCAATCCACTGGGTGTTGTTACAGTAACGGCATCTAAAATTCTCTCACTGAGGCTGTATTCCAGTCTGAGGGAGGAAGAACATCCATTAAAAAAAGCCACCTTTTACCCGAAGAGAAATCCTTTTCTTAATAAAATAAAGTGCATGTCCTATAGAGTACAAGATGCTTAGTTACTCGTTAGTAAAAAATAAATTGTCTGGACAACTCTTTTCAAATGGTTCCCAAAGTAGTTGTTCTTTTTTTATATATAAAGTCATGCATATTTATTTGATTTGATTCTTGAAAAGGCTTATTTACTTCATTCAAAGATACAGCGGAAGTTCCAAAACCATTAGGTTGTCTTTTTTGAGATACGGCAGAGGTTGAGTGAACTGCAAACACACACTGGAATGGCTACAGCTGGCTTAATTACAAAGATGACACAACTGATTAGGTGCTTTTCTCCATCCCTTTCCCCATTTTTCCTACTTCTGTACATGTGCTATAAACACATTCATGAACATCCACAAATAACTGCCATCAAGCAACCTTTAATAATAAGGACTTAGTCAAAATTAACCTTTAGGCACCGCTGAAGAGATTAAACTACAGCACGGCATAAAATCACTTTTCTGCCTAAACTCATGCATCTTACTTCTAAACAGCAGCTCGCAGATTTAGACTGAATATATTTGAAGCATTTGGATTCCAAAAGGTAAACATCACTTTCCAACTCACAGTTCAACAGTGACCACATACAGTAATTTCTGTAAAACATAAAATGTATGATAAAGAAAGAGAATAAGCAAGTAAGAAATGCCTCTTTTTTAATTTACATCTACAGATTTGGTGCAACTTGCGACTGCATGGATTTTCTCCAGACACCACCAGTACTGCTCAAAGCCCCAAATTAACATACCTTGATGCTGACTTAAAAGTACTTTGTATGTAAACACTACATAAATACATATGGAAAATAAAGTCCATATCCCATAAAATAGAAAATGTAATATATACTCTATTAGGTAATGCATAGGGGCATAGCAATAGTTTTAAAACTATATAAACGCATTTAATGATATTATTTACAGATGGAACCAGAGACAGAGATTACCATCAAATACATTGATTTCTTCAATTCTATGAATCTTTTGAAGATCCTCGCTTACAACAAAATGATCTGCAATTCCAGCTACCTAGAAAAGGAAAACGCTCCCGATCTGTTTAGTGCAATGATGCTGGCTACAAAACTTAAGAGGAGAAAACATTCTAAGAACTAGTACTGCATTAGCTAGTGGGACAAAAAAAAAAACCCCAACTTTGAGTTTCAAAGTCTGGTAAGATAAGGAAGAGAAATTAAGCTTACACAGCGGACGAACAAGAAAAGAAAACTTCTCGAAATTCAAGTCTTTAGATTCTCAGAAATCAGAAGCACCAAACGTACAGGTTCTCATGCTATTTTGTTCCAGCTTCATCGTGAACATTCTTGGAGACAGCTGTGCCATAATCAAGGAAATGGCATGTCACAGACATTCCTGCAGATACGACACTACGTAAGCCCAAACAAAGAAAAGAAAGATTAATAGACTCATCGATCTGACAGTCTTTTACCTCCGAGTGCTTGAGTTTACAACTTCAGTAGCGCTCCTCCATTTAAGTAAATACTGAGTATCACGAAACTTGCTTCTCAAGTTAAAAAAAAAAAATTCCTCAGGAATAGGCGATAAAAACAAAATGTTCTTACAAGAACCTCTCGCAACAAGGTGCACATTATGCTTCCAGCACTGGAGTATAGTAAGCCACAACAGCTAAAGATTACACAAGTTATTTCATCTTGGCATCGCAGATCAAGCATCAGAATAAACTCAAGTGAACATTCAAGTACAACTCATTTAAAAGGAGTGACCCTCCAGAGAAAACCCTTTTTCTGGACCTAAAGACCAGGTGAGCAAAAGTAACCTCTACAGGGATGCAATGTACAACACAAGTAAACACCAAAATGCCCATCAGCTTTGGTAAACCTGGGCTGCCAAGCCAAATACAGAGGCAGGCTGACAGGAATCCTAGAAATAGTTGTAACTTTATTTCCATTTTCATCTTTGCTCTCAAGACTTAAAAGACTCCCGGGCTTAAGTGGAACTTTTACGAGATCTCATACATTCACCACCTTCCAAAATCAGAACAGTCAAGAATTCTCACAAATAACGACAAAGCCCTTTTACTAGTTTCAATGAGATATGGAAGATGCAGCTCTAGCTGACAAGTACTTACTTAATCACTGATCCCCATGCAGATTTTAAAATGTCACAAGGTACAACTGTATGAAAAACAAAGATGATGTGCTGCAGGCTTTCACACAAATGATTTTTCTTAAATTTTCAACCCAAGAGTAAGCTTCTACCCAAGGAAGTTGATACAAAAAGACACTTCTCCCCAAAGCTGCGTTACAGACAACTGCCCATCTTCCTGCTAAGTCATCACAAGCCCTTGTAGTCTTAGTTAAAAGTCTAATGTGGAAGGAAATATGCATGTATTGGCAACCGTCACCATGGACCACAGCCAGAACCTACAGAGGAGGGGCTGGGAGCCAGGCCGCTGCGATTTCACCCCACAGCAGCTCCTCGGAGCAGTTCTGGTGGTGGGAGCTCTGCGTGCCCAGGAGCCCGGCCGTGGTACTTGACAGAGTACTTGTGCCACCCGAGAGAGACCAGTCGCTCCCAGCCTTTCCGCAGTTCTGAAACGCGCCCTCCAGAACCAGGCCTGGCACAGGCAGAGGCTGTGACCTGCAGGTTGGCCTCATCGCTGCCCGAGGCCTCACGAGAGTCACCGCAGCCCTCAGCAACAGAGGACTGGGCTGCTCTGCAAGGCTGAGAGATGGCACCTTCTGCCCATGGAGCAGCGGCAGTGCGGCAGCAGCATCTGCAGCCCCGCAGCTCGCTGTCACCCTGCCGGGCACCAGACTTCCAGGTCCCCTGCCTCAGGCCAGACATCGCCACTTGTCCCCCTGGGAGTGACGGCACCACAGGGCAGCTGGAAGGAATGGCCCCACGCTGACATCACCGCTTCCAGTCGCTGTGGCCCACGGGCACCGATGGGCTTTTGCCACCTCAGGGGAAGGATGAGCGGTGCCAGCTACCACTGACTTGCTCCTCACCCTCCTGTGGGCAGGGGAAAGCTCAACAAAGCCAGCGCAGACGTTCTTGCCGTTTTCCATGCCCACTGCTGCTGTCCTGGAGGCGCACGAGCCCACCGCTCCGTGATGGGGAGGCCAAAGGTGACGCAATGAGGCAGCGGAGGCTGTGGTGGCTTCTCCCAGTTATTCGTTCCGTGCACGAGGCAAGAGCGGGCGCTGCTCCTCGGTGGGTGGCAGCTCCTCGCTGGGCGGTGACTCGTAGGTGACGCAAAGGGAGGAGAAGAGACAACCCAGGAAGGACACCAGGCTGGCGAAGTACATGGCACCGCTGGCGCTGCCCACAGCTGCTGTCAGCGGCCCCATGGCCAGGGCCACGAGGATCTGCGCCAAGAAGTACTGGCAGCTCAGCAGGGAGATGTCAACGCCCATCCCGCGCCGTGTGCCCTCCGCCTGCGAGCCTACAAACTGCGGGGGACACAGCGTAAGGGGACGCGGGGGAGCCCCTCTGCCCTCCCCGGCCCAGGGCTCACCTCCTGGCTCTGGTAGTAGTCACAGAGCAGAGAGTACGGCAGCGTGCAGAGCGTGGCGAAAAGGATGCCGTAGGTAGCGCACAGTGACAGCACCACGTAGATGTTTCTGGAGAGCGTGGCCAACCCCGTGCCCAACCCAAAGGCCAAATATGCCACAAAGTACAGCGTCCGTGTGCTGAACCGCTCCTCCAGCTTCTCCAGCAGGGCTGCAAGACAACGGCATGGCATTCGGGGTGAACCGCAGCCCTCCCTGCCGCTGGCTAGTCAGTAGACCCAAGGGATGCACCCTCAGGCCCCACAGCCCAGCCGTTGGGCAGCCACATCTCAGCAGCCACCGTCAGGCCTTTGAGTAACTGATGGCTCACAAATGAGAGCCAAAGACCCCTTCCAAACCCCACTGCCGCAACGCAGCCTTGCTGCCCTACCTGTGTGGAGGGCATGGCAGCGTCCCCTGTCCCGGGGGGTAAATGGGAACTGTATGGGGGTGGGGGGGGGGGGCAACACATGACACACAACAAGGTGCCGGCGTGGTGCGTGACACCGGGCGCTCTGTCAGGGGCACGCCGGCACCAAGTGTGCTGCATCAGAACTGTGCCTATTGTGGCTGTGTGTGTTTCTGAATTCAACGTACATAGAAAATGCCACTTGTGAAAGGAACTGTATACTAAGAGAGAGGAGTTTTCACTGGACTGCTGACCTCATCTGCTGTCAGTGCAGGCCAAGCTAACTAGCAGAGATAATACAGTGAAAAAGAACACTATGCTTCAGAACTCGTGCCACGAGGCAGGCTACATGCAACATAAGTGTTAGACTACTCATTGCAGAAACACTGCTCAAGGAGCGGGAGCACCTTTCTCACAGCAGCGGCCAAGATGGCTGTACTAAGTACCTGAGTAGAAAGCAGCACTGAATGCATAGATGCACATTCCCCAGCAGCCCATGGTGACCCCAGCGTTGTACTTCTGATACTCATCTGAGTTGTGAGGTGCTTTCGGATTCCCTTGAAACACTACTTCTCCCATGAAGTCGGTATAGAAGAGTAACATCCCCTCGAACGAGAGCCATCCTGAAAGAAGCCAGAAGTAACCTATTAGGATTGGAGAGTATCTGTTTCCCCTTGTAAGCTTACATGCGTGCTATGAGCTATATTACCAATGGCAACCGAAGACAGGCTGTGCAACAAGACTACCACGTAACATTCAGCCACGTTTATGGGGATTGCTGTTCCCCATGCATTATGGCACAACGTTTGTCAAAGACCAAGACATCCTTTGAATTCCTAAGCAGAACCCTAGAGGCCACAGAATACTGGTTTAGCAAGACAGAAAAACAGATTACGGCAGTCTGAGCTGCCTTCCGGTTTTGACAGGGCACAACACTCGGTTTCAGAGTTGCTCGTCACATAGTCCTTTAAAGCTGCTGTTGTCCTCCCACAAAGAACTGGAAGAAACGCTTCTTATGTCATGATTGCAGTCTCTCGAGCATCTCTGACACAGTTAAAAACTCCTACTCCTACAAACCGGCTTCACTGATGCAGGCAATCTCTTATTTCCTTTCACAGCCAATGAGTATTAACTACCTGTTACCTTCTGTCCGATTTTGTGTAAACTCGATTGCTTGCAAAGCAATCCCGTCACCCACGCGCTGTAACAGCAAAGGTACCAGTGAGTGGTTATGGCACTCCCGCAGCATTGTGCTCGCGCCCCCTCACGGCCTGTTCTGGGACCCCTATACCCGTGCTGTCAAAGGGAGGGAAGCGAAAGCTGTCCTCAGGTGTAAGCAGGGAAATACAAATAATCTCGTCTCTCACCTCTGTAATGCAAGTTTCAGAGTGTTAAAAAAAAAAAAAAAAAAAAAAAGGATCGAGGGTTTCAAGTTCTCAGTTCAGCAGTGTTTCTCATCCCAGTGTAAATATTCAATTTAACGGGTGTGCTGATTTAGGTCATTGTTACTCCTTTTCTAGGAACGCAGGCTTTACTATTTTATTTTTGTTGTTTTGCGGTGATTTTTCCTTTTCTTTCTCAGTGTTCTACGAAACTAAATACCATAAAGTACCTTGTTGGTGAGCGTATATAGATCATATTCTCTCTAGTTAGCAGCCGTTGCAACAATAGGTAAAATATTTTAAAACATTCACATGAGGTAAGCTACTTCATGGTGAAAGCAAGACGGCACTTTCTGAATACCTAGGAAGTGGTTGATGCAGAGGTTACGAAGGGCCTTGGGCATCCGGCAGATGGTCGAACAAAGAAGTTTCACAGACAGTGGTTGCTCAGAGGTCTCGCCTGATCCGTTCAGCTCGCTCTCATACTTAACACCATTCAGCAAGATATTAGCAACCTGCATCAGAAGAACTCCCAGGTGAAACAATACAGTAAGACAAACCCAAACATCCTTTGAGCAAACCTATGCAATATTACACACCCATCTGATCATCTGAAAATTAAGCTCTGTAGCTGGACTGTGTTGAATTGGAGATTAAGAACAGTGTATTTAGCTAGACTGTAAGTTCAGCCTTGGAACGAGTGTTAAATGACAGCACGGTGCTGCAGCTTTCAGCATACTTGAAACAGTACTCCTCACTTCCCTAGGGTATTTGGCACCCACATCCAGATGCTAGCGTAGGGAAGGCACAAATTCCATTGCATTTAACAGGAGCTGTACCCACATTCGCATGAATTCGGTTCCTGAAGTTGTAGAGACATCAAGTAAGAAGAGGCTGGTTTTAATTAAAACACATTCTCATTGCTTGCTAACCTTGATGCTCGATCTCTGTGTGCACAGTATCTAATAGCCTTGCCCTAACAAAGTCTGCTCTCATAAACTGAGTCAAAGTACAGCAACAAACAAACCAACCAAAACAAACAAACAAAACCCCTCCACAAACCTCCCCCCCAAAAAACCAAACCAAAAAACAACAGAGGACAGTTTACCTCATCTTGGATCATAAAAAAATTGGCCAGCATACAGAGGTCTCAGACATTCCAAGTTATCACCAACAGTGGGAGATGAGGTCAGAGTCTTATCCCTGTGTAAGGGAAACCTCACCTCCCTGATGGAACCAGATGTAATGACTGCCATAAGGAGAAGCTCATGGGAGAATCCTATCCCTGGCCCTATCTTGCAGGTAATTCTGTGGAAAGGGAAGATACAGGCTCAATAAAAATGTGTCTTTTTCTGCTCTCACGTGGTAGCTCCCTGGGTGGTGAAGTACGGCTAAAAATACCGACCTAACTTTCACACGTGGCCCAGTGAGAGCAGAACTCTCCCATTTCTGCCATCTTAACAAAGGCAGCTGGCAGACTGCCAGTCGTAATTCACATCCTACCCGCTATTTTACCAATAAGGTCACAGCAGGTATGCTGTTCCCGTAATGACTTTTATGAGCAAACTGTCATGAGCGGTCTTTAATTATGAATTTGTGCGCTACACATTTAAAACTATATGAAGAGATTAAATGAATGCTCAAGTTTAAGTGGTCGTATCGTTGATTTCTGCCCTTACCTGTTGGCTGAAGGTTACGTTTCTTCTTCTGCTATTTTCTGGACAGTGTCCTGTTACGATATCTGGAATGGCCAAGGTCTGAGGTCTTTTCAGGATCCCTGATGACCGTGGCTTTAGCGCATCCAGTGAGCCCACCCTCAGCGCCTCGCCATCAGGCCCCGGGGTTACGCTGCTCTCCCCTTGTTCCAGAACTCCATTTTCTCCTTGGTAACAGCCGCCAGGCACCCGAGGAAAGCTGACACTGACAGGCTGCCTGGGCAAGCTAGCTGGAAGTGCTAAGTAACTACTGTGCCCGCCTGTAAAACAGTCTATAAGCACGCTGTCAATATTTGAAGTCCCAAATGATGATGCAAACTCATTAATTCCCGTCAAGGAATTGTCTCTGCTGACAAAACTGCCATATTTGGGCGTGAGTGGGCTGAGGGGAGAAACGGGACTTGTAAAACTTGCATACAAGTGAGCTGAGTTATGAGAAGCTAAGTTTTCGTTTACACCCTCCTCAAAGAAGAAAGGTGGTGAAGGAGGGAGAGGAAGACTTGGACTCTTCATCACTTTTTTCTTCCTGCTAAAGGACCTTAAGGGTCTTTCTGGAATGCTAACCAGAGTCAGCACAGTAGTGATAGTCAGTATTACTGAGGTGAAGACATAGATGACGCGAAGTTGCCCTCCCACAGCTTTTCCAAAACTGGTTCTATCCCAGTGTATTCCTCCAACAACATAACCAAAGCCACCTCCAAGACCTGGTGGAAAAACAGAGCCGAGATTACCTTCCCTAGCCAATCCTGGAAGTCAGTAACAGCACAGCACCATTTGTCTAATGATCTGCGAGTAGAATCTGACACGTTACTTCTGTTTTACTACTCGACCCTTTTCAATTGAAATGTAGTAATAAACAGAGTTATCCGTGCCACAAGGACAGTCTGGATGTACAAAAACGGTACAGAAAGAGGGAGGTCAGTACTGTGAAAGTGATGATACAAGTAACTAAACATGGTAGTTCTTTCTTTGCACAGAACAAACCACTTTACCTTCAGCTATTTCAGCCCATAAAACAGAAGTGTCCCCCAGCCTCGTGGCAAGGCTCTGCAATCAGTCAGCTAAGACTGTTTTCCTGAAAGTGAAAATCCATTTTCCCTGCTTAGTTAGAGGAACACAGATATAATTGCGACCAAGACAGACTGAATTGCTTCAGAAGCGTAGCAAGCTCATTACTCAGTAACGTGTTGACAGCGTACAAAACTGCCGCTGCATTACTACTGATTAACACTGAAGTTCTGAGGGCACCGGATACCCCTCTTGCTCCGTTCACATGGTAAAAGCCTTACAACACTATTCTTTCTTTCTTACAAACACATTCAAGTGCATGAAACAGACAGGAAAACCAGACTATTGCGGTACAGCGATTGAAGATGACAGCAATGAGAGATCACAGCGCCCGGTATGCACGTCCCCTCCAACAGAGTAACTAAAAAAAGGCATTTTCCACACCTGCAGGAAGCCAAACCTCCTTCTTTAAGGGATAATTTTGTTTCGACGGGCATTATAAATGACATGAGGGACCTTCAGGTGAACAACCCAGGACTGTGTCTTGTTTTACTTTTGCTAGTTACAAAAGCCTTTTACGGTAAGCAGAAGTTTGTTTTCAAATTTAATTAGTGGGGCCTCTCCAGGTATTTGCTTAATATGCTTATACAGGAAAAGACGAGTGATTTGCACTCTGCTTTCTCACAGCGGGGCTTGTTTACTTAGGGTTTATGTCACCAGGAAGCACCAAGAAAGCGTACCTGCTAACAAAGCGTGGATGTTGAGGCCCCTGTCTTGGTCCACTGGGCTGCATACATCCATCATGTAGGCATGACTGGGATTGTCCGCTGAATCCGCACTGAAGTCCATGAGGACAACACCACAGACTGTAAGAATGATCCCCCATTTGTGGTTATTTGCAGTGTCAGACAAGGCACTCCCTATGTCTTTGCCATTCAGCATAAGCGAGAGCCCAATCAACGCTCCTGGGAATAAAACCAAAACAAAATCAATCAATCGACTGCTTGCAAGCAGAAAAAAACGTGCATCGCTCCATACTCTAAAAGTGTTATGCTACCTGCACAGCCTTGTGGCAAGTACTACTGCTTTTGTTCAGATTGTCACAGTCTGGGGAATGAGCATGGCTTATAGGCTATACATAGCCCTTTTCCACCGTTCAAGCTTACAAATGTCTGGAGTTGGTTTTGGCCAAAGAAAAACATTCTTGACCCCCAAAACATCATCTCTTCAGACTCTGACAAGAGGTGCTTTTATGTGTGGATCTCCGGCTGCCGAAGCATCGCCTCAGCGCCACTCTCTACCTTCTTCAGAACCACAATACCCAACGCTTCATTTTGTTCGAGACATTTTGTTCGGCCTGGTGCCACGGGGGATGCTGCAGATGAGAGATGCGCAATGCTTCTACTTTATAAGTGCTATGCCCATTGTTTCTAAAAGACACACCTACTGCTAAGACCAGAATGAAAGGTCTTCTCCTCCCGAATCTTGATGTGCATCTGTCGCTCCAGGCTCCCAGTAAAGGCTGTAACAAGAACCCTAGAAAAGAGGAATCGTCAGTTATTAGCGTTTTTCTACAAGCCGGTTTCACAGGAGAGTCAAAATAGGTACTTTAAAAGGCAGTTAAAGGCAGCACACCATGGCATAGTGATATCCCCAGCCGGTACTAGTCACTCAAGTGCACACACAGTGTACATCCTGGCATTTCTCAGGTGGGGGACCGAATAATGTAATGTGCTGCTGCTCACTGCCGTGGCAGTTCACTCTGCATCATCAATACAGCAGAATTTGACAACAGGTGAAGAATAAGAGTACAACAGTTTTACGTTCTAAAGGACTCCTTTCCTTACAAGCTATTTCATTTACTCC
The DNA here is from genome assembly GCA_028565335.1 of Limnodromus scolopaceus. Taxonomy (NCBI): domain Eukaryota; kingdom Metazoa; phylum Chordata; class Aves; order Charadriiformes; family Scolopacidae; genus Limnodromus; species Limnodromus scolopaceus. The sequence continues at coordinate 20,915 of JAOXNO010000009.1, forward strand.
ATCTTAGATAGGCGAGCCCCTGCAGCGTTAGCAAGCAAATATGCAAGTTGGAAAGGTGCCTGTATTACTGTGGGCCAGCCTATCTGCTCTCTTCTTCTAAAGTGCATCCCGCAAGCAGAAGAACAGGCAGAACAAAGTTGCCAAGTGGTAATAGCCCATCCTATGATTCTTCCCACAATAACGGATACGATCCCGGCCCTGGCTCTGTGCTAAGGCAAGTAATCCAATGCCCGTAACAGTAGCAGTCGATGGTCTTTCATCGTTGGAACACCTCATTTGTTTCATAATGTTAAACAGGAGAAGGCAATCTCGCTCTGCTTTTTTCACATGCCCTTGGGAACTGTCTCTGGGGGCTTTTTTCATAGGGACACAACGGATATGCTGATCCTCTTTTGCTAGTTTTTAAGTATGGAAACAGACTAACAAAAGCTTACCCTCACACAAGACGTAAGAGTTTGGTTAAAAGAACAGACCCTTTTGATCACACTGAGCTCATTTCAAGCAAGACACAGCAAGAATTATTCTCCGTTCGGTTGTCTAAAATTATGTTTAGTGCTTCTTAATCTCAAGACCACACAGAACATGCTTGTTAACAGCTGAGGTAAAGAAAATGAAAATATGTAACACCTGTGTAATGGAAAAAAACAAGAGGAAAGAAACAGTGTAAAGAAAAGTTACCTAATATAGGGCTGATGAACCACACCATTCCATACAGTTGGTCTGGAAGCCCCATCTGAAGCAGCACAGGGGTAACATAGGCTGTTTCCATGGCATAGCTGAACTCAAGCCCAAAGAGAATGCACCCATTAAACAGGAGTTCTAGGAAAGACCTCTGAGGCTGGAGATCCCCAAAATCAATCAAATCAATAGGACATGGAGTATTTGGCGGTGGCGGTGGCGAAGGGCGGATGTGTTTTCTCCTTTTTGGATGTCTCTTGAAGTTGTTGGCCCGATGACTTATGTGCCGTGTGACTGATCCAGAATAGCCTGGAATTTGTGACCTCCAGATTTCCTGAGAAGCCACGCTTGGCAAAAGTGCAGCATCGTTGACAGGGGTTGTTACAGATGGTGGAATCATCACGGGGAGGCGTCTAGAATAACAATAGCTCAGAATCAAATGATTGAGTAAGAAAAACTTTGCTTCATTTCATTTACTGAAGTGCAAGCCATTTCTCAACATTTCATGTACTGAGGGCAGCCTCTGTATTAGTTACAACCTTTTCTGTCCATCTCTTGACACAAAACATGTACATTTTATGGGCATGTCTCTTCCATCTTTGCACAAATGAGACACCAGAGATCCCACCTTGGTTACCTAGGCATTGCGTACCATCATCAGGGATTAAGGCTGAAATATTTAAAACGGTTAGCAGTCAGACATGTCTTACTTCCCAGGAGTTCCCATAACAGCAATGGGTTTACATTTATCTGCAATTCACTTCACATAAATTAAGATGAATCACTACGTCAATCTAAGTTTCCAATAAAACAAAGCTGTAGGGGCTTTTAGGGGCCGCAGATCCAAACTCCTGCTGACAATGTGAAATCACCTTTCAGTGCCGATCCTACCATTCCTGCTGCCTGTGCTCAGGCCAAGGGTTAATGCAAAACTTTTTACACAATGACTGAGTTTAGTTCCCTTCCTATTGACATTCCTGAATTCAACAGGGACGCTCTGTCGCAAGGACAGAGTCTGATCCTCTACTTCTTGCTGGTTCTATTCCCATAAGACTACCAGAGCTCCCAAAGAATGTGTTTTTGAAGTTCAGACTACACAAACCGAACACTTAGAAGAGATCAGCTGACAACAAATATACTTGGAACCAGAAATTGATATCATTTTTCAGTGCAGGAATTGATGCTTCAAACTAATTGCCGAGAAGATACATACCCCACAAGCCACCCTCGGCACTGCTACTCTTCTCTCAGAAATTAACAGCATTTCAAGAGCTGAACAGCCTCCTCGGGTCTCATCAGAATCACTCCTCTAGCCAAAGCGCGCATGCTGTGGTAGGTAAAACAGCCGAATGGGTTCCAAAATAGCATCTCAGGATAGATGCTGACAGATCTGCTGAATTAACGAACCACATGCGATTTCTTGTCTCTTGTTGCCAGAAATGGAAACAGCTCATAAGTCTGACCTTTCTTTATGCTTTCTTGCCCACAGCCCAAAGGCTGCTGCTGCACAAGCATGGCTCCACATCACACCTCTTCAGGAAAACCCACACAGCTGCACTGTATTTCTTTATTTTTTTTTACAATTCCCCTGGGGAAAAGAATCCCAGATGTTCTGCTACTTTGGCTGTACAGAACTCCCACAAATCTCCTGTTTTCTGCTACTTCCTCCAGTGCATTTCATGCACCTGTCTTCCTGTAGGCCTTAGTCTACACCATGTCATTCTTTGCTGCGTATCCCCAACTATTATCAAAAGCAGAACTCTGTAAACCCATGTTTACCATCACACTGACACAATGGCTGTTAAGCATGGTGGGATGATGCCCTACACAGACCGATCCCCAGCTCCACACAAGCGTCCAAAGAGAGACATTTCACAATGCAAAACTGAAATGCCAAGCACCTCACAGAAGACTGCAACTGGGGTAACTTGACTGTATTTGGCACCTGAGGAGGAGGAGGAAGGGTGGGACAGAGAAGATGCCTACTGAAACATTGCTAACAGTGTACCACAGATTTCCTCTGGACTGCTTCTCTTCAGACCAAGATACGTATCACGTAAGAAAGAACAACAAGCAATTCATAATTTTAATTACATGCCTTAACAACCCACCTCTCACAAGGCACCAAAAGCAAGCTGCATTTTGTTGAGAAAGCTCATTAGACACAAAGTCCCCTAGATAGACCAATAGAAGGAGAAGCATATGGAGACTTCATGAAGGTGCCCACACCAGCGTTCCCCTTGACGCTCTTTTCACAAATTACTGAAAAGTTCTTGTGACCCGTGTCTTTCATAAGCAGAGTACTTACTTCGCAGGAATACCTTTATCAGCCTTCAAGTCAAATTAATTCCCTCACAAGGAGGATTTATTAAAAATTAGGAGAGAGATACCAGAAAAAAAGACATGACGAAAACCCAATCAGATTCATGACAGACGCTCTCATGACCCTTTTGCAGAAACGTGACAATACAGCTCTGCCAGCTCTCTGCTTCACCACCAATATACCTTGCCATTTGCACCCAGGGTGTTGATTTCCCTGTGTTCATCTATTAGTTTCGCTTCACACTAGATCCTCCTTTATCTGCCTGCTCTGTACTGTGCATTGCAAAGAAATAGTATTGCAAGTGACAGAAGGAAAGAACCCCTCTGTGTGGCTCAAAAACACACACGGTGATCTGCAATTACTTGGATCGAAACACTATTATTGACAGCGTGTCAGTGGTCCGGCAGAAAATCAGCATAAAACTGTGAGCTGAGCCCATATTCCTCATTGCCAATTGTCCTCGACTTCATCAGAGAATATAACCCTGTCCTCAGGTGAACCTACCCGGTGATCACAACAGCTTCAAAGCAGGAAACCTCTCCTTCAGCATGGAAAACAATAACATGGCTGTTTGCTTTCAGTGTCAATGGTTATTTGAGATTTTTGGCACCTGACATCGGTTATACCAACACCCGCGCGTCCCAATCTGCAGGGCCTTGGCGATGCTGGCTCTGCACAGCCAGGGTGCAGTGGGCCAGGACCGGCCACCGCCCTTCCACCCGGTCACGTCTACGCCAAAAATTAGTTGTTCCTTCTTTGGCGGAATCCTGCCCCAATTTTTCTGCAGTGGATACCGAGGGCTCCAAACACACCGCAGATATCAGCGTGGCGGCGAAAGGCCCACCCTGACGCGACGCCAGGGCCGCCGCCGCCGCCTCCCGAACGCTCCTGTCAGCCGAGAAGGGGCCGCGCAACCGCTCCAGGACGGGCCCGCCGTTCGCCCCGGACGACCCCCGCCCGGCGGCCTTACCTCCCGCG
>JAOXNO010000009.1:24993-80050 GCA_028565335.1 Limnodromus scolopaceus
GCTCGGCCCCGCTGACGTCATCCCGCCTCGATTCGCCAGCAAAAGCGGCCGCCCCCCGCGCGCGCCCGCCCCCCGTTTCGCCGCCGCAGGAGCGGGGTGAGGGGCGGGGCCGCGCTGCCCAGCCCCGCCGCCCGACTACCGCATCCCCGCTACAGCTCTGCCGGCAGCGGACACGGACGCAGGGGCGCGCTCCGCTCCCCCGGGCCCCCCGAAGGGCCCCGGCGCCGCCGGGGCTGCCCAGGACAAGCCCTCGAGGCCAAGACAGGGGGGAGTCAGGCACCCTCACGGCAAAGGGCCGACCGCGGCCCCTGCAAGCGGCAGCGACGCTCGGTGCAGGCAGCCGCAGTCTGCCGAACCGTCATCTCATCGAATCACAGAGTGGTTTGGGTTGGAAGGGACCTTTAAAGGTCATCTCGCCCAGCCTCCACTGCCATGTGCGGGGACATCTCCATTTCCACAGACTTATCCCTGGAATCACAGGGGAAGGGGATTGTGATAGTAAGATTTTTAGCCAGGGCAGAGATAGTGTTTGATAGGCCATAGAGTAGATGCCATAGATAATGCTGCACTTCGCTCTCTTCTAATTATGTGGTAGGCAGTGCAACCACAACATCTGAAAAAGATGCCAAAGAGCACTGTTGGAGGCGGGTGGGGTTCAGCAAGTCCACAAGCTCATATAAAAGCCAACAAGAAATTGCGAGAAATCAGGGTGCTCTTGCAGCACGCAAGGACAGGCACAAGAGACCACTGAATATGGTTATCTCCACAGATTCCCTGTCACCTGATCTGTGCTGTTCAAGTGTTTTATGTGAATTTGGCCATTATATTGGTCAAGTATCATTCATCGCTGTTTCTGTAATCCAACAGCAGTGTAAAAGAACCTATTTACAACGCTAAGGGTTGCTCACTCACCACACAACATTCATAGGGCAGAAGGGTGTTTGCACTGGTCTAAATTAAAGTGGTACTGTGTTCCTCACAAATGTTCTTCCTCAAAACCACATCATAAACAGCACATCAACAGTCACAGCAAAACTTTTCCCTTTACTGCTTTCTAAGACAGGCCCTGTGTAAGCACGTTGCTCCCAAACTGGCCCTAATACACATGCCTAATTCTGCCAGACTAGGCAAAACCGAGCAAGAAACTTGCCAAGCATCAGCACTGGTGCTCTCAGGTATTTGATCCAGTGCACCTTGGCCCATGTAAAAATGCTCATGCAGATAAACTAAACACAGGCGGGAGAGTCAGTCTGATGTTAGAGGCATCTTTGAGTAATGGAGTCACCCCAAAAAACACCTATTTGCCCCAAACAACACGTGTTCTTTTGCTGCCACGTCAGACACCGTTGGAGGCTTCTACCAAAGATGCTGCAGGTTCCTCATTTGACATACAATCTATCCCCCAGCCCTGGCAGATTTGAGGCAACTTTGGTACTGAGATGTCCCTCACCTATCTGTGCTGATGTCTTGCTCTCAGCTCCCGAGATACAGGACTTGGCAGAGCCTACATCAACCCAGCCTTGCCACACACGACTTCTCAGTGCTGATGCCAGACGGCTGTCACCACAACAGGATGCTGTGTCTCCTCCTGCCAGAGGGTCTCATCCACAATACAGCAGCCACTGCTCCGTTTGCTGCCTATTGAGAGAACAAACTGGTTTTAGAAGCCACGTTCTTAATGAATTGATTAAAACTATTACTGTGGCTCTGGAAGAAAACCATCATGTTCTTTTTCAAAGCCACAGGCTGATGGTATCCCTTTTATTTACAAGCCTCCAATGACACAGCCTCTAGAAAGATCCTTCATGCTTCTGAGTAGCAAAGGCAAAAAAAAAAAAAAAAAAAAAAAAAGGATTTGCAACCCTAAGGATGAAGGGCAGGAACAGGGGAAGGTCCAGCCAGGTGCCACAGCTGGCAGGAGAACATGGGCAGGCAGGTCTGCTGCCTGCCAAAGGGGTCAGAGAGGTGGGGAAAAGAGATGGCAGCTCCTGCTGGGAGAGCCATGACCCTCAGCAGTAGTTGCAGGAGCACCGGCTACTGCCCACCCAGCACTTAGAGACAGCTACATGGGCTGTGGGACCACCCACAACTGTTTCCTGCTGCCTTTGCTCAAGCCCCAGAGTCAGCCATCCCTGTGGCGTCCACAGTGAGAACACAGCACGACCACCAGCCTCTGTCCCACCCACCATCCATGTGCTGGAAAGATCTGCAAACACTGAGCAGTCAAACAGCACCGTTCCTTGTCATTGAGGATTACTTTTTGTTCCACCTGGGCATAGAGAGTAGGTTACACTGTTAATGCCGGCAGGCGGTTGTGCCCATTGTATGCAATCATTTGTTCCCTGTAAACATGTTTGAGACATTAAACTAATGTTTATTCTATGTTCAATTAAATAAAATTGTCTGCTCAGAACTTGCAAGGATTAACTCCTATACCATTTAGCCCAGTTTGTCCACTTGGGACGGTGGGACAATGCACTCTACTCCTTCCCAGGGTAACAACAATGGAGAGAACGAAAGCAATTCCTGCTGTGCATTCATCTATCAGCATCCTTTGGGCTGCAGACAAAACAGAAACCACAAATCTCCTCTCCTCTCTGAGCCTGCACATAAATTGTTGTTGAAATGTAAAGATACTCGTTTACTTTGTACTAATTCAACCCAACAGTATTCAAAAGAGCGAGTTTTGGTGATGAATACCTACTGCTATGAATCTGTGCTGTTCCCTCCTACCTCCTCTGGGTGCAGGATGTTTTGCATTCACTGAACTCTTGTTAAGTCTTTGCACGAAGCAGCTTCTGACAGTGTATTCATCTCTCCGCTCATTTACAGCTTCATGTTAGGCTCATTGTTTCATTTGCCAGCAGACCTCATTATTTGCCTCTCTTAGACCAGTACCATTCCTCCGTTTCTTGGAAACCTCTCTTGCTATCCTCATAATCCTTTTCTCCGAGGTAAACAGTAGCTCCAGTTGAGGGAAATTCTGCGCAAGCCACCGACAGAGGGTACGTTGTTCTCTCTCTTGTAGAATGGGGTTTGGGTTGTGTGATGTTGGGTGTTCCTTTTTTTTTTTTTTGTCTTAAAATTCATTTTAAAACATCTTTCAGTTAAATTCAGGGGCTCCGTGAGGTCATTCAGTGATCTACCTGGAACTGGCAGCTTCTTTTCCAAGCCTGACTTGATTCTTTTTGGGGGAGATACAAAGTCTGTACCAAACAGACACGCCATGAAATTTGTCCTGTGCTCAGGGGCTGCCACTTCAGAACACCCAAAGGCGACATGGATCCTGAAGCAAAGATTAATTTACACTCAGTGACCCTGAGGGAGAGGCCCGATGAGCTACCAAGATTTTATGTCTCCGGAGGGTCCTGCGCATGCCCTCTGCCAGCCATCCTCCACTACCTACAGGACAGCAGACAGCCTGCTCTTACACAAGCAAAGTAGTCAAGGAAAAACTATGCTGGCAGAGATTATACACGACCCCTCTTCTTCCTTCAGAAAGACCATGAATGTGCACCTTCTGTGCTGCTGTGTTTCTGTGAGAGACGGTGGGCATGGCTGCAGAGAGCTCCTCAGAACAAACTGTACAGGCTTGGACAGCGGTACAGCTTGGTTGCCCTTGATACAAAAGGGTTGCCTTGCCTATATTGTAAGGAAACCTCAGAAACTGTATTCCCTTCTGGAGACGCAAGGCATGGAGAAGGCTCTCAAATGAAGTGACCTGTTTTTTTTACTTTTGTAATTTAGCAGAATTCACTTCATTTAAAAGGCAGAAAAGCTGCTTAGGTTAGAGTACTTCAGTTTGTCCCCTCCCAAGCTCCACAACAAAGGAGGTGGCACAGCAGGGCAGCAGGTGAGGAAAATCCAGAGCAGTGTAGGTTACAGAAGAATTATTGCCAAGCCTATCTCAAGTCAGTTTGCACAATTTCCAAGTCAGTGATGCCGTCACATACTGAACAACTTTCCTTTCCGTAGCGTAGAAAAGACTAAAGCTTCCCTGTAGCCAAAATGAAACACTGCATATTTCTTGCTCCTTAGGAAGAAAAAGCGGCCTAGCTTAATCTGTCATTTTTGACCACCCCAACCTAGCAGTAACATGGAAAGAACTAAATATCCTTCTTTTCCTAGTCCACATTGAAGTGACAAGTTAATTATTGTCCACGCATTAAAGTCTTTCAAAAGGAAAAACAAAAAAGCCTTTGTCTTGTTTGGAAGAATGAGATTCAGGATTGCAGGGGCCAGGACGGGGGGGAGCAGGGGGATGGAGAGGGGATGTGGGAGGGTGTTGGGGTGCCACTCCTTATGAGTTAATTATTAAACAGGAAGGTTAGATTAAAGAAAGCACTCAGAATTTATGAAAAAGCTGAGACTCTTACCCATTTGTTGCCAAAGTTTAGCTCTCATTGAAAGAGTAATGTGACTGAGTTAGCTCTGATGCTTTAGGCCTTAGCACCATAGCTGATCTGGCAAATCCATTGCCAGTGATATTATACAGCCTGTACGCTTTTCAACACTTGGTGCTTTCATAGTTTGCGAGAGATAGAGATGTATACAGACACAGTGACTTTCTAAGGTTCTTTCAAGCTGTATAGGATTTAGTACCATGGATTCAAGACATTTCTCTGATATAAATTAAAGAAATTTTGGGTGAGTTTTCAGAAGAGAAACCACCCTCAGTGAAGAGCCTTTTCTTAATGTCCAATCTGAACTTCCCCTGACAGCTTCATACCATTTTCTCATGTCCTATTGCTGGTGACCGCTGCAGTTACCTTGGTGAATACAGCCGTTCATCACACAAGCTGAAGCGCACACAAAAGCTTTTGCTCCTTTGCTAAATCCAAAAGAAACTCTGCTTTCCACAACATCAGTTGAGGAAGTAAATTTATACTTCTGTAAATGCCCAGTCATGCCTATAAGGTCTATGGTATTGAACATGGTGCAAACATAGAGTAAGACAGAAAAAAGTAAGTTCAAACAAGGTGAGGTGCATTTCAATTATATGTTCTTAATGCTTCTATGGTAAGAGGAGCTTACCACATAAATTACACCGCCCTAGAATCCCTTACATGTCAACTGAGTAGGCGTAAGGAAGTCGGTGGGAGGCTAATACAATGTAAGAACATAAAAAAGTCTCAAAGATGCCAGTTCGCACACCACCTCCATATCTGGCCCTTAGCACATTGTCATATGACTTTAATAGCCCAGATAAATCAGTTCCTGAAGCTGGATTCACCAAACACCTACAATGGCTATATTAATGGATGCAATTAAACATTTAAAAGGGTACTTGGATTTTTACTTAAAAGAAGGAAAAACACAACCAACAACAAAAAAAAAAACACAGGCAAAACACCACCAGAAAGGAAAGCCAGTATTTTGCTGCAGAATGAATAGAAATGGTAACAGTAGTGATCCATTTGCATTAAAATTGAGTCGTCAACTCATTGAGAAAATAAATTCAACATAGTGAACTACTATACAAGATAAGAACATGAATTTTTAAAGAAACAAGTATGCATGTTCTGACAACTGCTGTCCGCACTTTATAAGTCTGCACTTGCGTAGATATAACAAAGTACAGAAGGAAATTGAGTCTGTTCCCATCCTTTCCCAGTGCCAATCTACCCTATTCTTTTCGAGTGCAAGGTAAGGCCACGCTCCTGAAACAATCCATTAAGAAGTATCTTCAAGATGCCCCCTGACAAGTGTGCCAGGCAACTACAATGCACAACATTGTGCATAGAGCTCTAATAATAGGAAGAGACAGAAATGGTCCCACTATTGACAAAAACACAAAGACAGATGTAGCCTTGGACCGTAACTCAAACCATTTTGTAAAACAGGTTGAAACGTGTTTTTTTTTAAACAAGCAAAGTCTTTAGTAAAGAACCAATTTGGTTTTAGAAAAACTGTAATGCTGTCATGCTACAAATGAAACGTCAGTAATCTATCAGCCTAGTCTACTGTTGCTATATCATATGAAACCCAGAATGCCGTGGCCTCTTCTCAAACCTTAGAGGATAATTATACAGAAGGAAAAAAAAAAAAGTCACAAATGTCACACTTGACTGACACCATTCAGGTGTTGTGCAGTAACGGCCCAATAGTTTTTCTTCCACAGGCTTGCACTTGATTCGACTCGTGTTTCGGTTCAGATGCGCAATTTCCACAATAGCACTGTGCATGCATTTAGTCATTTGCTTTCCTGAGCTCTGCGGAGTGACTTCTCAGTGATCATTTCTATTTGCTTCTGCAGGACAAACTAGTGCTGCCCTCAAAATAATATGAGGACATTTACCCAGCTCCTGCCCTGCCCAGACCAGACAATGACCCCCTCAGTGGCTGGTGTATCTCCGACAATGAAAACCCAACAGAGGTTGGGTTCAGAGACCTGGATCAGAGAATTAGTCACTAGGGGGCACTTACAGAATCCAGAAGACTGAGAATGCGCTTGGTCTCAGAAGACTACAGTCCTACAAACAGTTTAAAGAGTCCAAATGATGAGTTTTGTGTTTATTTCCTAACCAGCTCCTAGGATCAACACTTCGAGATACCGAAACAGGGAAATAATTGTATTTATGAAGATCTTTATGATCATCTGTTTTTCCAGCAACTGAATGAAAGAAGGCTGCGAAAAACTATCCTCTGAGGCAACACGCATGCTAGGCTACACTGACCACGCAATTCTGGACAAAAGCTGAACAAAAGAGTTAACTGCAGGCATGTAAGATATGTACCATGCAAGATATTGGTTCTATGTGGTGTTGTTGGGTGCAGCTATGGGGAAAGAGGTGCAGGAACACACAAAGCAGTGTGGCAAACTCACTCAAGCAGAGTATTTAATTTCATTGTAATGCCTCAAGTGGACTATGCGTTTCACAAGAGACAAGGACATGATTATGCCCCAAAGACCCTGCAGGTTTTTTTCTGGATGTGACAAACCACAGAAAGATGACAAGTAGTATGTCAGGAAAGCAGGAGCAAGAATCCTGGACCCAGGAACTCGTGGTTACCCAGAGCAGGCACGAGCCACATACATTTTAGAACAAAACTCAATTTTCATTTAAAGATAGAGCATAAACAGAAATTACTGTCATCCATGCTATGTTACCTGAACAGCTCAATTCCTTGCTTCTCATATTAATTGTGAGCTGCCAGTAGGTCCTGTCATTAGTAAGATCAAAGTCTTCTTGGCTACTGGGTGTCTTATTTCCATGATTCAGTACACTTCTGATCTTCAATAGGAGAAGGAAAGGAGAATTCACATGATCGGTGAGTTCTGGCAAACCTCAAATTGCTACTTTTGTCCTCAAATTGCTACTTCTGTGAAGGCAAAGGGCAGGGTTGCACAAGGAAAGGCCAGGGCCATTGCTGTACCAAGGGCTGGGAAGAGGTGGCTGGGTGAAGCACTGTGCAGAGGGCAGCATGGCGAATGATGGCCCGGTGCGTCCGCCATACAGCATCGCCCTTGGCTGGACAGGCGGCAGAGGGCACCAAAGCGGGGCTGCACCGGCAGGGGCTCGGGCTGGCAGAGACAAGGTGACAGAGACAGGGTACTGGGAGCTAAGAGAAGAAAAGCTGCACGGCAGCAGAGCGGTACATGGTGGGCACTGCAGGAAAGCTGGAGGCGCTCCTGCCTCTTGCTAAGCGTTCATTAAGACTTTGGTTTATAAACTGGCTCTCTACCTTGTCTAAATTGGCTTTGGAAGCCTATGGGAAGTACTGCCCCACTTCCCTGTGTTTACCACAGGGGAAATGAGAAACCACCAGGTCCCTGGGGCTAATTACTTTCTTCAAAACCAAGCATTGCTCTATGTTTCTGACTCAGTGCAGCATGCAATTTTCTGCTGAGATTGTATCTATATCGCATTACAGGATGAGTTGCAATAGCACTCGATGTTAATTGCAGTGCGCAGACTGCTCCCTTCTCTCCTTTATACCAGTTATCAAGAAAAACCAGAAAGTCTACTTCTGCTGGTTTTAATTTAGCCTCTTCCATCCTTACAGCACGCCTGTCAGACAGGAGAGGCAGGGGCCGTCATCCCCTTTCTGCCTGAAAGAATCTGGAGTTGTCAGAACAAGGCAGAGACTGTAGGGATGTCTACGTGCCATCCCAAACAATCAGTTACCTTACGGAGACAGACGGATGTCGGGGTGAGGTATGGACACTCACTGTAAACAGATGAGATGGGTGCTTTAATATTCCTGGATGGCCACAAAGCCTCTCCGACAGCCTTCCTTGCCTCTCAGAACCTCCGAGGCAAAGAACAGGACACCCCTATGCCACTCTCAGAGCCTGGCAGTCTCTTTCAGAGCCTCTGTCTGCCTAAAATGCCAAAGCAGCCCTCAAAGCACCAGAGTACAGACATGCACGGACTTCTGCAGAGTGCGGAAACAAGCAGGGACCGTGCATCCTGACTTGACAAGTATATATGGCTCCACAGATTCTCCTACGGGAACACATTTGAGAACATTTGCTGGGTAAGCAGTACAATTTACCTCTCCCTGGAGCATGGTCAAATGAGTAAGGGCTTTTAGTGTCTTATCATTACTTTGTTTCCATCCTAAATGTCCATCTCTGACAGCGGCATGCCGACACCCTGCCATGTCGGAAACAAACATTTATATGATACAAGTCATTTGCTAGCCTATCATCTCCCCCTCCCCTTCTGTCACGAGCAGCGGGGATTTCTGTAACTTCCAAGTGTTAACCAGCATCGGTAATTACCACTTGCTCTGCATCTTACGTACAAAGGGAAACGATAGGGACTTGTATAGCGCTCAACACTTTCAATGTAGCATATGAAAAATATCTGAAGAAAACTGATTAATCAGTATACTGGAAAGCAATACCTGCGGGACTAGCATGGAGGCCTTTGGAGATCTTTTACCGAGATCTTTAAACACAACCTTCTACTAAACCAACAAGAAAGCAGCCATACTAGATCAGATAGCAGTCCTGTCTCCAACAGGGGCTATTAGCAGACACTTGATCGCTGCTATTCACAAGCCCGATTTTTGCTTCTACTGGTCTAAATAGATTATTCACCTTGGTATTCAATTTGTTGAGTGTTTTCAGGTAAGTCAAAGTGCTGTAAGTATTTTCTTTCTTCTGTTTTCTTACCCTTTGATTAAAAGCCCTTTCCCTGCTTGGCAGATCATTCTCAAGACATTTCCCCGCTCTCCCTCATCAGCAATAAAGAAACTTCTTTTACTAGAGTTCAGCCTGCAACATGTTTGCAGCCTGGAGCGGCTCTGGGGTTAGCCTGCACTTTCTTAGGAGAGAGGAGGAAAAGAAAAAAAAGTAAAAGAAAAAAAAAAAAAAAAAGAGAGGAGAGGAACAGAACATTCTGTCAAATAAACATTTGCTAATGCTCTTGAGCAAGAGAAATGGAACAGGTAGCAAACAGTAACCCAGATTAACTATCTGCTAGGGCAAATACACAGTACGCAAAAGTTCGCTGTACACTGTTTAGATGGCATTTCTGTGTTGAGCCTGATACACTGACATATTAATTGATCTCTCCAACAAGAGCCATGACCTTTGGATACAAAATTGGAGGTCAGGCCTCAAAGTAATCTAATTAATCTCCTGCGTGGTAGAATAAAAACAGGGTTGCTGTTAGTTTGACGTCTCCGCTTTTTTTTTTTCCTCTCCCGTGAGGAATATGTGATTTCTGCAGGTACACAGTTGCTCAGTTTCTCAGTAATATTATCAACATTTTGCATGCAGGATTAGCAGAGCTTGTCAAGAATCCATGGGTTTGGTTCTACATGAAAGTTTAGTGCAACTTCGAGGTCAGCTTTATGTCTGAAGAACGAGCATGTAGGAATTGGTAAATGAATAATTGTTTCCTCTCTTCTGAGGCTGAGCCACACAGAGGTGTTCCCCAGGAATGGGTCTGATCACAGCCCTGGAATATCTTAACCAGCAAGGAGCATTTTCCCTTCTAGGCCTGTTACAGATGAAAACAACACTGGAGCATGAGTCTGGCTCTGGGGTCCACAACTGAAAGGTTGCATTGAAAAAGTTGGGGTGAAGAATGGCAGAAATTATTTACAAGATGGAAAATTTTTGCAGTAATCTAATTAAAGAATTCTATCTGTTGAATTCCTGAATAAGACACAAAGCAAGCGCTCCTAAAATAGCCACTCCAACCAAGGGCTGAAAATTAAAGCTAAACAAATCCAAATTACAAATAAAACACATGTATTTCAGGGTTAGAAGAGATGAACCAGGAACTTCATGTATTCATTCTCCCGAAGAGAAGAGATGGACCAGGGCTAGTCTCTCCCTCAGCTTTAAGGCATACTAGACCACACTGAGTCCGGACATCCCCTCAGAATTATCTTCCCTTGGAATTCCAATAGGGCAGAAGCACATAGACTCAATTTTAAGACCTCCTGTATTGTCAATAAAAGGCAAGGAAACTACCTATTTTAACTTGCAGAGTCAATCTTCATGACCTTTTGCAACATCCCCTTTAATTTAGAGTCAAACCCTTCTACCAAGCCAAAAGAGACTCTCTCTCTCTTCTCTATTCTAATATGCGCTGAGATTATGCGATCAGACCAACACATGGAACTCCTACCCTGGCAGCAAAACAGATCTATCCAGCAGCAGCATTTTCTCCATTACACCCCGGTCTAACATGACTGCAGAAGTTTGTCCCAGTGAGCACGTTGCACCCTTTTCAGTCCTCCATTCTAGTGTTTCAGGTTTCCCTGTGTTTTCTATTGCAACAGCATTTCTAATGCCCCATCCTGTACCTGCTTAATAATGACAGCATTGCTGTAGACAGGTGTGTTTTACCATTATCAATCTTGCAGCTAGAACAAGAATTTGTGTAGCAGTAGTTCTGTACAGGAAGGAGGAGCTAGAATTCTGACGTGCTTTTACTACATATATCACTTCCAGAATTGCCAAATTGGAAAGCTGGCATAGAAAAACATTACCTCTCCACGATGTTCCCAGGAAACACATGCATCTTAGATTGCCTCTACTTATCATACTGAATGGATCATCCAGATCATCATCTTTGTCACTCTTCGCCACAACGGAATTTGCTTCCCTTTGCAAAATTCTGTATAAGCCCACCAGCACTTGGGCACTGCCTTGCTTTGTGCACTCCTTCACAGAGGTGAAATGCACATGACTGAAAAGAACGGGTTTTTTCATGCGTGTGTTAGCTCAGCCACAGCAACAAATTCCTGACAGGAGTCTTTCAGGAACGGTGGAGTTGGGAAGGGAAGCTCTATTAAATGGACTGTCCACTTTCACAGTTTAACCTCAGAAACCTCAACCGTCACCTTCTTCTATGATCAGCTGAGAAAAGTCATGAACCCCACATCAGCTGCCATCTGTGTCAGAACAGCAGCTTACCTCTGTTTTGCACAGCACACGCATATACGGCAACACACACCTTACATCATAGTCAGGGAAACTAAAAGGAGTCAGATTGCTAAATCCATCCGCTGTGTGGATGAGATTTTTACTTCCATCACCTGATAATTTAATTGCTCAATTAGCTCCACCTGAATGCCTTGGCTGTGGTTGAGGAATGTTCCCTTGCAGATCACGGTAAATCAGAAGACAGGAGGCAAGTAAGCAACGCAAAGGTAACTGATTCCTCTACAGCAAACCAAGTGCATCATCCAACTGTATTTTCTCTCCCGATCTGCGCCTTGCACTAGTGTTTTAGAGACGGAACAGGCACCAGGCAAACAAAAGACCATAATACTCTGATCAAAAGCCAGGATCACAGGAAGCCTCCTCTACGCGCTTTAATTCCAAAACTTTCTCAGCCAATTCAAACCTAGCTCAGACATTTCTTTTTGTATTTCTGAAATTCCATTACACGCCCAATTTAGGTAACAGGGTAATCTCCTCATTGATGAGGACTTTGAAATATCTACTGCATCACTCAACATTCTACTATTGCTTTCCTTTAGCCAAGAGGTAAGTGGAAAAAATGCCATTAAAGTGGCACTTGCTGATCATCCTGGAGCAGACTGACATCAGCGGGGCAGACTGAGGGCCTGTGGGTGTGACTCTTGTGCATCAATGGACCATAGCACGGAGGGTTTCAGTTGCAATGAACATGGCCTGTATAACTGGATGGACTTTGTAACAATTTTTTTATACTTAATGAGACAGTAATTACTTCTGCTGCAGGAGCAACTCTTCAATATACTGCAGGCACCTAGATCACAAGAAACTAATTGTATCATAGCATTCAAAGAAATCAAAGAGCATGTGGTTACCAGAGAAATCTGTACATGCAACACATTGGCTACTATGTAGGACGGGCCTGGCACTGAATAAATGCATTTGACACACAATTCCATTCTAAACGGTTCTTACTCTGCACTCTACACCAGAGTGCGTGCTTCTGCCCACCTATAAATTCACCACCACTGATCCAATCCACAACCAGAAAATCTGATTCACTGACCCCTTCCTCTGGATAGGTACTGGCACTTGCCCTCTTTCCCTCACAGCTTGAAAGTGACTTAAAGCATTTTCTGGATAGAGGCTTTCCCAGACTCCTGTTTCTGGATCGTATCAATCCCAGGCTACATCGCAAGAAAAAGTATTGTATGGACAGAGACTCAGTTTGAACAAAATAATTGGCATTCACTCTGCTACCTTTGGGGCCGAATTTTAAACAATATTAGTAAATACACTTTCTCCATGTGTTTAAGGCATTATTCCTGCCAAGGCATTATTCCAATAAATCATTACCATATGTCCTGCTGTGAAATATGATCCTAACCTGCACATCATTTAGCAGTGTTATTGTCTGTGTCTAATTTAGTCCCTTTCCTGTCTCTCTCCCATCTGTATTTCTGTAACACCAGTTTTACTAACAATCACTGGAGACAGGAAATAAATTTTCATTCATGAAATCAGCATGAGCAAAGACCAGGAAAGCATGTCAGAATAAATGAAAACTCTTCAGCTCTTCAGAGTACAGAACCTTAAAGAAAATCAAGAGGCCAAGAGGTGAGCAGGGGGGTTATTATTGCAGCAAACTACACATACCTTAATCATGCCCTCTTTCATCTGGTGGGTCGCATCGGAACACAAAATGAAGCTACACCAGTCAAGTTCATAGCATTCTCCCACTGCTGCCCATGTCAAAACTTGAGCGCTCCTGTACAATTAATGAAATCGTGTTGTTTTATTTATTTTATGTATTATTTATAAGTTAGAAGGCAAAAATTTCCATTAAAAAGAATTTTAAGTTAGGGAGATAGGAGAGTCTCTATTAGTGGAGACTTTTAAGATCATCTGCCAGGATGCTTGAGAGCAGGTTGGGGTTATTAGATCCTGCCTTGGGCCAAGGAGATTAAGTAGAGGAACTCTGTGACCTTGCAAGGTCTTTTCTAGCTTTTCCTGGAACCATTCAATGAAAATGGCCTGGAAAAGCAGCAAACTAAAAACTGGTAAAAGAGACACTTCTGGTATGTGCTTAGCTGTGGAAGCAAGAAAAACCAAAACACGCATGTACACACTCCCCCCAAAAAAAAACCCAAAAACCAAAAAACAAACAAACAAACAAAAAAACCAGAAGAGGCTACATCTAGCAAAGTGACAAAAGAGAAAAGAGTTTACAATTTAAGTAAAAGACAGTGAATGTTAAAGGAAAAAACATCCTCTGCTACACGATCCCCATTTAAGGGCTTCTCATGAACACCATCATTAAATCCCTACCCCTATTATAATTTTAAATAGCTCCTTCAAAACTCCATTTGTAAATTTCCCCTAGTAGTGTTCCCTGCGATCATCACGAGAGCTCACATTATGTCATTCTGCAATGCGCCTTTCCTAAATTCCTCCCTGAAGCCACCTGTAAAAGAGGTAGAGGTGAACTAGAATTTACTAGGTGATTACTGACCCCCTTTTGCTTTTATTTAGGATGCCATGTCTCCTGAATTCTTGGTCATTAGAAATCAGCCTGTTGATTCTGCAAGTACTCACCATGCTAGAAAATCCTGTTTCTGCCTCATGCCATGCGAAGTATGACTGGATGTTACCTTGACCTGAAAAACAAGAAACAAAGAGAGAGACAAAGTAGTTTTATAGCCAAACCTCGGGCTGCTGACTATATCTGTGTCAGGAAAAGGCGCATCTCTAGCAATCAGAAATTATATTTAAAATACATCTTTTCTCGGTACGATCCTACAAATCAGGGCAGTTCAGAAGAGGTGAATTTAATCAGAAAACACTTGTCCCAAATGCGGTATTGACAATCTTGGAAATTCATGACTAATGGAAACCAAAAAGGAGCTAAAAATAGCAGCAACTATACATAACCAGCTTGGGAAACAGACAATGGAAGAGAAAAAAACCAAAACAACACCACCACACAAAAAAACCCCACCTCCAACAAAGACAATCAGAAGTGTTTGAGCAACGGCCTTACTAAGAAATGCTTGGGGTTCTGCAACTGGTCAAAGATGCTCCACAGCCATGAATTGATGAGAGCACCTACATCAAAAGTTCATGGATGAGTTTGGTTCATGGACAAACACTGAGCTTTGAGGATGTTGGGCTGTAAAACAAGGTTCAGTGCAGGAGGGTACTAAGACAAAATAACCCCTCGAGTATTTGGAGAGAAAAGAGGTATTTTAACTATTTCCTGGCTAAGTCTGCACCATGGAAAACTGTTTCCTACAAAGCAGGAATACTTTGAAGAGTCATAAAGAATTCGGGAAGTCTTGCAAGGTCTCACAAAAAAACCTGTGACTTAACAGCCTCTGGCTAGAACTTCTCTCCTAGTAAATAAAATGCCGTGACATCAATACTGATAGAACTCCAAGTAAAAGCAATTTTAATTTCGAAACATTTGGATTAAGGAAACACAATTGTAGCTTAATGTATTTGGGATGCAATCAGAAAACAGCATTTAAGATGGTAAATTTCCCTTTTTACTCCACCAACTTACAGAAAGGTCTGCAGAACATTTCAGTATAAAGATAGAACATTCTGGAAGAACTTGATGATTGTTACTTTACATATGAAAAGTGTTTCGATTCCATTCCTTGAGATTTTATCATGCAAATCATGCAGAAGTGGGTGACTGAACATTCCAAAAGGCTTAACGCAACTTTTACCGTGTTTGCTTAGGCAAATATTCTGATACCTGTCACCAGTTCAAATTTAATCTTGTCCCAGGGTTAGAAAACAGGTCACAGTAGGTTATGTTTGCCATTTTGTTGCGAAACTTCAGTGCATTTTCATACCAAGGACACATGCAACAATTTCTAGGCCAGCTGACTTCCCTGATACCACAGTTTCCTCTCGACTGCTACAGGATCCCCACATATTTGTCTTTTTTTGAAGAACACAAGTACCAAAGAATAATTTGGTCCTTTAATTGTTTACAGTACCTAGGAATGATTTCTCTGACTGTTGTGAAAGAATTGCCAAGTTCTAATTTCACCATTACACAAACCTGAACCGGAGCTTGGTATACAGCCCCACAATTCTGGTGTTTGAGATCTAATAGTATTTTAGGTTTTCTTTTGTGTTGCAGGCTCATCAGATTTCAAGCACATTTCCATGTTTATAAAGTAGCTGACCCAACATAAATGAATAGGTGGAAAGCCACAGGAAGCCAAAGCACTACCAATTACCTGCAACTGAATGCCATTTCTCAGCGAGAACATACAAGACTCTGATGAAATGCAGATATCCACTTTTGGATGTGCTGGCTGGCGGGTTACAGGCTTTCACTCTGGGTTGTAACCACCTGCCAGCTGACCGGCTGCTGGCTATCAGTGACTCAGGCCCGATGGCCCGGCCCTTCCGGTGCCACAGCTCCTGGCTCCGGCCGGCACTCCAGGTCCTCCCCGCGGGGCTCCCTACTCCTGCTCCACAGCCTCTCCTGGCATTGAGAGCAACCCAGTGAGCAGCAGGAAATCTCAGTTTCAGCAATAAGAAAGAATCAGAGAATCATAGAATCGTCTAGGTTGGAAGAGACCCTTGGGATCATCGAGTCCAACCATCTACCTACTCTACAAAGTTCTCCCCTACACCGTATCCCCCAACACCACATCTAAACCTAAGCCACACCTGGCTCTTAAACACAGCCAGGGATGGTGACTCAACCACCTCCCAACACAACTAAGAAGAGTTAGTTAACAAAGAAGAGCGAGGAAGCATTAGAAAAAGTATCTTTGACTTTGGGTCCAGAGGAGCGGAGCACGTCTGCTGAGGAACAGTGGTGAGGGACGGGAGGAGACGTGTTCCTCAGCCGTGCTGTGGGCAGTGCAGGAAAAGCTGTCATCGTCCACAGCAGTGCATTGCCTTGTCAGCGAGCCGACACCCACCGCTTCCACAGCGCCAAACGCTCCCTTCCCTCCCGGCTAAAGTGCATGTTAAATATGATGAGCCTGCAACACTAAAGAGGAGTATACAAATGGGAAAACTGAAAGTATTTGTGGAGCCCTAAAAAAGAAAACCCAGGATACCCAAGTCCATTTATAATAAAGTAACCTCTTGCGAAAAATAAGCGCAAATGGCCCTGATGTTCCCCTTCCCAAGATCCCCACACACTGCCGGGAGAGCAGTTTTTGTAAAACACCACCAGGATTCACGCCCGTCCACAGGCTCACTGGCCCCGCAGCCCCCTGCTAACAGAAAGCAGTAGCGCAGCCTCCCAGGAACAGGCATGCACATAGACAGGATGGGACACGGCACTTCTGACAGCCCTAGACTGAACTTCCTGAAGAAACTTTTACGTGGTGAAGATTCATGGATCTCTTCAGGTTTTCTGGGATCAAAGGCATGCAAATTCCCAGGAGCAGAATGTCCCAATGCTATCCAAAACTGCAAAAAATGCTCATTTTTTTTCAATTTTCTTCCTTACCTTCCTTGGACCAGCCAAGGCCAATCCATCTTACCTATCTGCTTATGACCAAAATTTCTTGTCAGTTGCTAGCCAAGCACTCCACAAGCCTCCAAACACGATGCACTCTCCACCTCCTGCCTCTACTTAGACGCATCCCCGTCACTGAGCAGTGACTCATAGTCTGCCCATAGAGATCGTGGCCCAGACAGCTGCTGATCAGGATGAGGAGGTATCAGCCACATCCTGAAAAGGGAAGGGGTCACAAGGTAGGACAGACAGAATGGCACTGACAGACCTGTGAGTCAGAACACAAGGGAGAAATGAAAGATACTGTTGGCAGCATGAGGAGCCTGGAGATAACAGGGAGCCTAACTGCTAGACACGTACAGAATGGTGAATTGAGGTAAAACCCCTCCACAGCAGGTGCCCTAACATTCTCTCAGTACATGTTCCTGAGTACACAGTCTCAACTGTGCTGTATTTGTACCACTGTCAGGACCAGCGTGAACAGCTTTTTTAGACCACCACACAGTAAGAAGGCTTCTTTTGTGATTATTAATTCTCTTAGAACAGACTGGACCTTTGTCTCTCTGTTAACTTTTTGAGTCAACTTCATGGGTCACTAGCCAGAAAAATCCCAACATGAAATGCAGTGTGGTGTTTTGTTAATAATATACTTTGTGTTTGTTCATGCTCTTTAATCGCATGGTTTTTTGCTGTGTGGAACATCCTGTCTCTCTGGCCTAAACCAGTTCAGAGGCAAAGATGCTTTGGACTGAATCCAGACTACACATGTGTATTTTTTGTCTTGCTCTGGAAACCCTATGTCAATTTAAAACCAATCAATAGAGTTTTTATTACTGTATTTGCCTGAAGAATACAAAGAACCTGCTTACAAGACACATGAGCAGACGTCCCTGTGCCCCTCCTCCAAGAGGAAACCTTTTGCCTCTCCAAAGACAGGAAGAAGCTGAAGAGGAAAGACTAGCACACCGACACATTTGTTAAGACTAATTGCTCATAAGAAGCTATTAATCTATTGCTACTGCTATGTTTTTTACACATCAGCAAATGTGGTAACTGGTTATTTTTCTGTATTTTCATGCTAAGGTCATAGCATTAATGTTTCATACTAAAATGCTGTTTTTTTCTGGTTTTGTGCAGGAGGTTTTGGTTTTTTGGGCATGTTAAACTTGTACTGTGTTTCTGCTTCCAAGTACTAGGAAACCACCAAATAGGGCTCGAAATCACTGACACTGTTATGAGCAGAACATATTATAAGTAAACTTACCACTAAACTGCCAACACCACAGATTCATGGATAACTTTCATAAAAATTCTGGGTTCTACCACTGCTGCCTCCTGAACCATGCATAAACCCAGAGAGTATCCACAGCGGCCATCGGAGAAGGGAATATTCCAACAGCAGCAAATCCTCTTTCAAGTCCCATCTAGCTGATTCATGCTTTCACAAGTTGGATAACAGGCTTTTATTCAGTCACTTTGATTTCTACCATGTCACTAGAATTCTACAAAGTGCCTCAATGCTCCATTTGTGTAATACCCAACAGATAAATCATCAAAACTGTGTAAGCATACTCGGGGGTGGGAGGGAGTGGGAAGGGGAGAACCTAAACAAAAAAAACAACACAAGAACAAAAAAACCTCAAGACTTCAAGATCCCAAAAATAAGAATGAACTGTGGAATTCAAAAGCTACACTAGCGTGGAGTTATATTTTATAATAAGAGCCAGTAAATAAATGTACTGTACAAATGTCGTGTCAAACCAAATGCATATATTCTTTGTAACAAACATACACTGTATCATAAAGGAATCGGGATTGACCGTCAGGAATTTACAATAAAACATTTCACAGGGACATGTCAATTAGTCTGAAGAGACCTATTCTGAAACTAGGCAGATAAATAAATCAATAATTAGCAAAAGTACTGCAAAATGATTTATCCATTCCAAGACTAAGTGCTGCCACTTGGAATGTTTAGCCGTGTTTCCCCACACGTAAGCAAGTGTTTGATTCCTGTCTTGCAGGCAATACTCTAGTTAGTCTTCACTGTGGAACAGGTACAAAACTGTCCTTACTATTAACTCGCACGTTGGACATTATCCATAAAATTACATAGCTACTTATTGCCGGAGATTCACTATTAAACGGGATTTGTGGTTTTAACCTTTCATCATAACATAGATTAAATCGGCGCTTTTGTAGAAGCAAGAGCACATAAACCTAGTAAGAGACTATTTATCTTACACAAAAATAATTAAATGTTTGATTACTGATTTTCTGAGCAACAAATTCTGTTTGTCTGGTTGGGGAACACTATTTCTTACACATTTTAAAAACCTAATGCAAATTAACACACGCAGTATATCCAATAAGAATGCTGGTGCTCGAATGCCGGGGCAATAATGAGAAGGGATCTGCTGACTGCAGTGCAGGGCTCCTAAGGACATTTGTGTCACTTAATACGGAAATTGGGTATTTTATATATCCCAAAATTTTGTATTTAGGATTAATATGAATGAAACGGTATTATTTGGAGCCATTTGGATCAGTGTAAATGAACATCACTCTAATTGACACGACCGAATGTGACTGAGACAAACTCTTGTTACTTGTGTGTGTGTGTGTATTTGCAAACTGAACTCCGGAAGCACATTAACTGCAAGGCATTTCTAACGCACATAGTTTGCTGCAGAGAGGCATGTACTAGAACTGGCTATGAAGCCTGGGCATCTCTCCTGGCCACCTAACTTTGTTTTGCTGATGCTGCACTTGTGTCAGTTTGATTTTGCAAACCGACTTCTACCTAGCCTGCCCTCATAGGAAAAGGATGCTCTTTTGACCAATGAGGAAATATTAAATACATACTGCAGTATAGCAGTTTGTTACACTACCATTTTAGTAGAAAACAGAGTTTACTGACCTGTCAAAGAAACAACTCTGTGAGCAGCAGAAGCAATGGAAACCAGGTTTAAGTGGATTTTGGGACTCCTGCCCAATTTACAGTTCTCTACTGTCTTCAACTCATGCCAATATAATTCTCTTCTGCTTCCTGTCACAACAGACTCCTGTGAAATAACGCATGGGCTGCTATACTTGCTCAGAGAAACCAGCTGACAAAAAGTGTGGAGAGACAAATTTGACAAGGTTAGTGCATTCTCGCACAACAGCTCCCTATTTTCCAAAACATATATGAAAATAATTATTATCTAAGACTACATCTCTTCTCAATTTGCTAGAAATTGTCATAGATGGGATTGTAATCATCCTCACCAAAAGCTAAAATGCCCATCTAAAAAGCAATTTTGAGAAAGAAACATGAAATTCTGACATTCAAAATCTCTTGTTTCTTCATTAACCCTAAGTAATGTTCATAACACAGAAATTAAATAGAAGCATTACACCATAATAGCTAATATATCAGTTTATTTGGAGGCAAATATGAGGACATCTTAAATAGGTGGTCTGAAAACTCAAGAGTTTTTTATTCAAAGGAGTACTATTTATTGAGAATAAAAAGAAACTACCTCACACAACGTGAGTTCTCATTTCTAGTAAAAAAAAAATCTTCTCTTTGTTAACAAGAGAAAATAGAAACTAACATCCCCCTTTTATCCCGTTGCTAACCTAAAACTTAATTTCATTAGATTTCAGGTAGCACTAACATCTCTGGACGCCTTTGGAGGGTAAAAGACTGAGATAAAAGCCCACTCCCAAAAACTCAGTGTTTCCCTTAAAGCCTAAATTACAGATTAGGAAGTCTGTGTTTCAGTTTTAAGTCTCTTACAGCCCGTATGATAGATACCACTCATTCTAAGCCTATATATGCCTGCAGCTTCAAACTTTCATGACAGTAAAGCCATCTGAAGAAACAACAGCACAATACTCTTGTCCATAAGGCATATTTTAGGCTTGCATAAAACCTCCTGTAGCATGTTTAAATTGCTATTCTTTTTTAGAACTGCAAAAGAGAGAACAAGGAAATGGCTTTGTTAACACTTCCATAAAAAGCAGAGATCCTTTGGGCAGCACAGAGCAGCTGCTTCTTGTGAAAAGCAGGGAACACACATAGATTATTGAATTGCTGAAGACTAGGGAAAAGGCAGGAGTAAAAATTAATGTTAAATTTCACAGGCTGAAAAATGTCTGGGCTTGCACATCCCTTCCCTCCTCTCCAGAAGAAGAGGTTCCGGAGCGGACAGTCCCTGCCTTTCATTTCCTCCCCTCCTCTCCACAGATCTACCCTCCAAACCCCCTTCCCCTGCCCCAACACCCATACGCTCCCTCCAGCAGCTCCCTACTTCTACCAGGTTGTTGTGCAGAGCAAGACCTTTGTCTGTCTCTTGTCCTGCTTTAATGTTTTTAGATTCCAGAAGTTTTCTGCAACTTCACTTTAAAAGCGACGCACACTTCAAACTTCTACTTTTGTAAGTAGAGCTAACTTTTGTAAGTAACAAAACTTGTCTGACAGGTGGATCTTGAAAAAGAAAATTCTTAGAATTTAAATCCGGAGAAGACCAGTGTGATACTTGGCTGTGATCTGAGACCACAGGGACCTAAAGTTTTACACAGTCATTTCTGAAGGCAAAGAGTGAGTGTGAGCTGGATAAAACCCTCAAGAAGAAGCCCAAACAGTATTTACAAATTTCAAATGACAGAATAATCACCACACGATAAGAAGCACTACTGACAAATAATTTACATTTTTCAAATACTGTGCCTTTAATAATTTTTTTAGAACTAGTGAATGAAATGCTTTTCTTCAAGGAAAGGCCTATCAGGTTTTTTTGGTTGCTTGGGCTTTGTTTTTATATACACGTATTTTCAATCTTTGATCCTGACAGTGGTGTGTCAAAAAAAACCAACCTGGAGTCAGTCCTACAAAGCTCTTTATTTAGAGGAGAAAAAAAGTATTTAAGAAATATCAGCTTTAAAACCTTCTTACTTGAGATAGGCCTAAACAAACAAATGCCAGTGTTTTGTTTCAAGTCTGAAAACTTAGGGCTGGATGAACTCCAGAAGGACTGAGTGAATTTAAACAGACAGGAAAAATCATAAATTTTGCTGCTGGAAAAAAAAGAGCTGTGTTTTGCTTGCCAACAGAGCACAAATAGACCTTCCCAAGAGGAAAGGAGCTGAACAATAGTTTTTAAGCTATCCATCTTCACAGTCTTCCATTAAATTTTGAGAAGTTAAAATAATATTTTAGAGATCAAAGACTAAAGCAGAGAGAGCACATCTCTGGAAAAAGTAGGGAAAGAACATGAGACATGACTTGCAGTGCTGCACACACACAGAGGGGCCACACGCAGATGGAATATCCCACATAGCATTTAGGTAACACCTAGCACACCTAGCCTGAGCAGCAAAGAGCCTATCTCCCAAAGGCACAAAAGGACAAAACTTTTTCAATATCTCCATGTGAGATGACTCCTCTGTTACATTCTAGCCCCTAAAGTCAATTCACTCTTTTTTTCTCTTTTTTGTTTTCCTGACTTTTTAAAACATTTTCTGTTTAGAGATAGTTACCCAAAAATAGAGCAATAAAGGCAGGGAGGCCTTTAAGATACAGTATTAGGAACAAGCCTTGGAAAACTCTGGAAAAAAATCAGTGCAACTACAATGACAAAATAAAACTGAGGCAGAAAGCGAAACAAATATGCACAGTTAAATTTGTCACGTGACAATACATAAAAGACCAAGACACTGTTCTGTCTGGTTCCATAGCTTCTGCTAGGCAGCTAGCTTCTCCATTATTTAAAGTGTGGTAAAAACAAGAAGACACAGCAGCTCATTTGCATAAATTTTACAAAGTTTTAAGTGACTAGAACGGAAGAAGCATCAACCACAGCATCTGGCATTCATTGCCAATACCAACTGCTCCCATAATCCTTCATCCACACAAGCAAAGGCAAGAAAGGATTTCCATGCCCAGTCCTGATCATAATTCTACTTTGGGAATTTTGCTTGCTACTAAAAAAAACAAAAACAAAAACAAAGCCAAACAACACGCAGGAGTGGCTTTGTCCTGTCTGTGCTTCCAGCATAGCCAGCCATAGGCTGTAACGTTCACTGCTGGGAGTCGGATTGCTCAAACATTCAGCAGTTTAGACTCCTTTTCTCTCTAAATGACATAGTGGTCCATTTTAAGACACAGAGCAGAAGTAACAGATATTATGATTTGTATACCGTATAAAATTTTTGCACAGTCCACTTTAAATGCCCCTATCAAAAAACCCATCAAGTTACAATCCAACAAGTCCAACTAAAAGATTCACCAGCAGGCAATAATAAAATTAGAAGAGCTCAAGTGGCAAGTGTGAGAAAGCGACAAACCTTGAAGAAAAAGAATTTCAATGAGAGCTTAGTAATTTAAGACTGCTGTCTGAACTACAGCTCTTGAAGTTCAACCCCATTCAAATGGAGCCTCACAAAACAGAAGACATAAGAAGTTCGGCAGGTCTAAGTCACGAGAATTTGAAGAGACCTGTAGGACATCTCCTAGGCAGCCTACAGGTGCCCACCTACAAAGAACTGATGTACAATGATGTTATGAACACGAAGTCCAACAATTTAATGACCACTAGACTGAGAATAAATCCTTGCATGCTGGCTCATAAAAAAATTCTTGTGTGACTAACGGGGACTCATTTACATTGGGTGGTGCTGGAAGAATAAACGGAGGAGCAATATGTTTGAAAAACTGGAGAAGTGTCAGTTTTAAAGCCCTTAATTTTTCTCACAGAGAAGTGGCAAGCTTGCCTTGCCAGGCTAGGGACTTGGCAGATCAAAGTACATAACATTTAAAAGTCCCCTCTGGGAAACACACACTTGTGAAAGCCATCTAGGACGCAGTCTCAGAGAAAAAGAAAGTGGACCCGGGAAGGGAGTCTGAAACAGTGCACCAAGACTTTTCCATTCATGAAATGGCAAGGCTCAGTGGTCAGCTGTGTACTTTGTTGATTTTTTGACATTGTCTCCGAAACATTCTAATTCTGCACACATGACAGAAGCAATGAATTTCAAGGATGACCCAAAGTGTCTGTAGCTAGAGCTCAATGGGAGAGATGGCACGATATGCAGACATCATTGGTCCCTAACTCCCTTACCTTCTTAAGGTAAGGGTTGTCTGTACAGACCCATTTCACGCAAAGATACATCGGCAGAAAGATTCACCGAGAGACTACCAGTATATTAATTAGATACGTGCACAAAATAAATAGAGAACTAAAGCAAACGGAAAACCTGCAGATAATACTAAAGTGCCCCTCAGCTATATGAACACCACTTAAAATCTCTTCTTTTCCACTTAGTATGAAAACAATAATAAAAGCAAACTACAATACTCCACAAGACAACTCTCTGACTGAATAGGCTGAGAATATACAGGTGCTGTAGAGAGAAAAAGGTGCTCTGGGGACCAAGGGACGGATACAAGGCAGATCTTCACGTAGCTGATACACTCCTTTTTTGCACAAGACCAATATTCTTTGAAAGCAACAGTATTTCCAAATGTAGATTTGATTCAGTCTGGCTACCAAATTAATTACAGGAAGTCAGAAGACACTGGCATCTGCATTCTAGCATAGCCAAGGGGAAAAAGTAAAACTCCTTATGTATTTAAGTGCATTAAACGTCCATTAAACATGCACCATGCTTACTGACATGTAATCTGTTTTAAAGCAACTTATCAATCTGCTCTAAAATAAAAAAGCCCACAATAAGTAAAGTAGGACTGCAGATTTATCAGATGGGCAGAACTACCATTAAAATGAATGTATTTCCAGACTGTCTCTTTCTACTTGTAATATTTACTTACACGTACAGTAGATGGTATTTTAAAGGCAGGACAAAATGTTCTCATGGACTGTATCTGGAAATATACAAGGTCAGTAGTAGAGCATCAGCATTAGCCAGGTCTTCGTCAGTGGGAGGTTGTGCAGGCTCCAGCATTACCAGAGACCATCACAAATAAGGCTGGTACGAACTGGTGAGCCTGGAACAAAGGAGTAGACTACTGTTGGATGAACAGTAAGTTCAGGTAAATTTATAGCATTTTAGAACTCACGGTTTTATTCATGCTGAAGTCTACCTCAGCTAGGAACGCAGAGTCATGGCAGTGTTATGGGATCAAGGAAATGAGTCTGAAGAATGACTCCTCCTTGTACAAGGAACACATCTCAACAATTCCACTCTGGAATGGTTATATCATTTAAAAAAATTATGCCATATCTAACCACTCCCACCAACCCCCACAGCAGAGCGTTGAAGACTTCAGTGTTGCAAATCGATTTTCTATGCTGCAAACAAAATACTTTTGAAAGGGCTCTGACCATGGACAACCTTCAGCAGGGCTGCTGCATCCAGGACGCTTCCAGGGACCAAGCCACACACTGCTTGTATTTCTGCTTAAACTTGGGCCTTGCCCAAGGAAAGGCCTGGCTCGCTTCCACTGCAGCTCTATTAGCATTGCCAGCTAGGAGAATTTATGCAGAGGGAGAAGGGACTGGCATTCCTTCTACAATAGCGCCAATTGTCTCCGGCTGCCACATTCAGTTAAATGTTTACTTTGTTGTTTCACAACTCAACAGGAAGCAAAAGGTCAGAGAGGCTCCACTGCAGAACAGAGATGTTGTCATTCATCTATTCACCTGAAGCCAAGATTCCACTGGGAGACTACTGCTTTCCAGTTTTTGTTCCTCCTCCTTCAGGAGACAGACACCAGGTAGTAAATTAACCCTCCAGCAATTCTTCCAGTCTGGTTTCATATCCTAGAAGAAACATTAGAAGTCAGAGTATTCTATCAAGGCCCTGACGAGGAACACTGACAGGATTTGTTCACCAAGACTGGTTAATGGGGAAAGATTAATCTCTTAGACTACCCTTGAAGACTGGCACGCTTGAACATGAGAGCTATAGTACAGATAGAGCCATAAGTGTGCAGAGCTTCCTGCGACAAAAAACTTCTCTCCCTTTGATATGGTGAAGACCCTATGCAAATTAAGAGTCCTTCAGAAGCTGCATTTGTCAGCATGAAGGTAAAATAAGAACAAATGTCTAATAGGAATAAGACTGTGTGTTATTCTTGGCTTGTTATGAATGGACAGACTGCAGTTTTGCTCTCAGTTGATGAAGTATGAATTCACTTGGAGAGCCACTTGGCCACATAATCCATTAAAATAGCCAAAAACTTTCTTAACCGGTATGTATTTTCTTCCTCTGTTCAATTAACACAAGGAAAAAAAAAAAAAAAACAACCACCGAGTTTAGCCGGTGAGAACCTATCACAACAGTTATCAAGCTATTATTTTCAATAGGAATATGCATGGGTCAAATAAACATAATGTAATTTCCAGCTAATAGCAAACATGCTTTGAGCTCCTGAAGAAAATGTGGAATGTTTAGTTCTGGCACGAATTAAGATGAAACTTTGACTGTGCTGTTTCTGACGGTCTGAGCTGCCAGACAGTTACTGGGACACGGCCTTGGATGGGATGAGTCATAGCCCAGTAGCACCTGCTTCTCCACTGACTACCCAGGAAACCAGACAACCAGCTCCGAAGCAGAAGTCTGTATTTGGACAGGCAAATCCTTCCTGCTCTGCCTCTTCCTGAGCTCAGTACACAGTTCACAGATTAATCTACAACTGTAGGACCTGAAGAAACCGGTGTGCCTGCAGAGTCCGTGAAATTTCGCCGTCCTCAAAGACCGTAACCTCAAAAACGCAAAGTGAGACCTTTCCCAGCATACAGAGAAACCCCAAATCTGGGGGTGGGAGGAGAGGAACAAACAAAAAAAAACCCACCACAGCTGACTGAGCAGACCTGTATTAATGAAACCTTCCACTTTCTGAGCTGCTCACACATAAAGTAAGCAGTATTTGTTCTGTAGCCAGTTAAAAGCATGGGAGCCTCATTCAAACTGGACAACAACCTGTGCACTCTGCAGAAGCAGTGAGCACATATCCAACTCCCAGTCTCATTAAAGACACTGAAAAATCTAGCATTGACTTAAGGCAGCAGCAGGATTATGCATCTGACTGGAAAAGCACAGACTTCTTGAGGATTGCCCAGTCTATAAAACAGCCAACCAGCCACATAATTCTGACGCACTGAAAAATCCCTGGACACGACTCAAAAGTATTCCTCACAAAGCTGATGGGAACATTCCTGGGCAAGCTCTTCTGGCCATAAGTACTCTCCTCATCACTGGGTATGAGCTTTGTCATTCACAGCAACCTCTGCCAGCAGACTCCTCTAGGTTATGAGGCAAAGCTTAGGTTTTTACAGATCAGAACTGATCAGCCAGACCTGGCTGTTCACTTCAAAATGTTCAAAAGTCTTCAAATCATCTTCAAGTTCCCATATGACCGTGGGTACATTTTGACAAGTTAGCAGGATTTTAATTCCCCAGTCAATACTAATACAGCAGCAAAGAAACACTTTCCTATACAAACTATCTTATATCCCATGCTATCCTATTCAAACAGAATTTTAAGCAACCGTGGAGACTGAAACACCACCATGGGTAATATGATACAGAGTGCTTTAACACAATATTACTGTATTCCATTCTAATTCAGCCGAATCACTCCGTTTTACAAAATAGGAAACTGAGATGCATTTATAATTTCATATTATGCAAAAAAGGACTGACCTCCTGTCACAGAAATAATGCAAGCAGATTTAGAATTTCCATTTTGCACAGCGTCACCTAAGATCATGTGCAACATGAAAGATATTTCATTTTTCTTCAAAATTACTCAGAAAATGCCACCACACAATAAAAAATTTGTCAGCAAGGTTTCTTGGAACATTGGACATCTGCCATGTTACTCAAGAATTACATGTATCTCAGTCTCTTGGCTAACACAGAATTTAAATAGGAACATCCACAGTGGTTTTTAGAACGTATCACCATATTTCATTCTAAAAATCAGAAGGTCAAGCCCTCGGCTTTACATATTTACATGTACTTCTGTGTTTCATTTGGCTGACTGTAAATACAGCTTTTCAGAGCTGAATCATTACAGCTTGATGACACCAAGTAAACGGTAATGACTTGTGCTCTCATGCAAACAAGTGGGCAAAAGTTAACAAGAAGGGCCTCAGTGCCAGGAATGAGCTGTGCTCTATTAGGACATTGCCCCTCATTTTTTGAACCTTCTCGGAAGGGAAATTTGAGAGCAGCAGAACAGAACAAATATCAAATATATTTTGTGCCGAGCCTGAAGAAACCCCATGTCTGCAGCGCACACCTCTCATGTCACAGTGCAGACCACGTTAAAACAAAGAGTGTAGTGGAGATACTTCTAGCACTCTGTAACATTTCAGGATATGATCCAAAGCCTAATTTAATACAACATAGGTGTGTAACCTTGGCTCTGTTGTGCTGAGAAGACTGCTGTTAAGGTGTGAGAAAGCGTAAAAGCTTAAAACTATGCAATATAAGAAAAAGTAAAATCATGGACAGAAGTAATCATCAAGACACAAATAACAGGCCAACGATTCAAGGAAAGAAATAATGATGTGAAAAGATAACACAAAGCCAAAAGATTCTAACATGGAAAAGAAAGCAAAGAAATTCCATGTTTTGTGCCACTTGTACTCTCTGTGAAGTTCCCAGCGCTCCTGCAGACGTCCATACAGATACTCTATAGCAGTCAGAGAAAAATGTTGGCATGAAAACAAGTGCCACACATCTTCCTTTACAGCCCTCCAGATGATTCATAAGCAATTATTTAAAAGTCATAAAATTGTTCCTCTAAGGGGGTAAGTTAGAGAACTAGGAAGTTACTCATATTCCAGACCATCTATGTGGACCTTCAGTCTTTCAGCAGGATTGCTACAGGACCAAAACTATTTCTAAGAGTGACAGCTTTGTGACACAAGCTCTGTTGTCACCTGATTAAAGAGATGCTGTAAGAAGGAGAGAGAGGTGAGGCTTAGGGTACTGAGGAAAAACACACACGCTGTTTCACTGGCCATATTTACTTTTATGTATACATTATGAACGTATGTCAAACAGCTTATTACCACGCAATTGAATGCAAATAACAGTTTCCTGATGTTATGACAAAATCTCCACACTATTATGCTTGTACGTATAAACACTCAAAATTATTGATTACAAAGATGAACATTATCTACCATTTGGTAACACCTAGGAACAAATACGGCAAAATATTTTTAAAACATTACCTATATCTGTAAAGGTCTCCCAGGCATCTCATGAGCTTCGATTTTGGTTTTTTTTGTTGTTTCTTTTCTTCCTCAGAAGCTTAGCTGACTACTAATAAAGACCCATCAGTGTTAAATTGCTTTCTGGATGCTAAGTACTGCTATAGAATGAACATAATCCAAATTCATAGACACATGCTACAGTCATTTTCTGCAATGCACACTCTAAGCAAGCTAAAAGCAAACATCTTTCCTAGAGCTTTATACTCCTGCTCAGTCTTAATGCCCATTCTTTATAGCAAGTGGTTCATGATAGGATGTAGGTGGAATCTGGAAACAAAAGGCTGTTCCTCAGTCAAGGCTATGCCGTGTTGTGCCGAGAAGTTCATTTCATTATTCATGCATTCCCAGAAGAGGCCAGACAGACATGGGTATGACAATAAAACAGACTCTCTAGCAGTTTTCGTATGTGGATTATTTCTTATTGGGAGGAAGGGGAAGCTTTATCCATCTGTCAGAAACCATCAAGGGGACATTGGCCCCTGTTACAATGAAATTAGAGTAAAACTACTCATGAATTAATTTTTCATATTGTAAAAAGCTGAACCACAGAAGAAGAATATGGTGCTCCAAATTTTGATGTTTGCGGGATCTAGGTTCATTATTATAACACTATACACACTTACCATGCTTTTACTGATCTTTAGTAACCACAGCGTGATGGCAGTAAACTGGGATAAAACCCTTGATAAAACCCTGGTGTTTAACAATATCAGTTTGCCAGGTCTGGTTACGCTTTTTGGCATGAATCGGCAGAGAATGCCTGTTTTAAAAAGAAGCTGCTACAATTACAGCTATATATGAGAGATTAGCAATGCCTTTGAAATGTAACTTCATACCCTCATAGGACTGTCTGCAGCTGAAGGCAAACTGAACTGAAAACAAGCAACATAAGCTGGAGTACAAATTGTGACATAGAAAATACCAAGCATCTTGTCAATCAGCTCCTCAGACATGAAATAGATTCTAGAAAAGCTGTCTCTTAGCACTTTTATTTTGCAGCAATCAATAGCCCAAAGCATTAGGCTCACAGTGAATGAGCAGGAGAAAGAGCCCTTAGGTGGTTCCAACAGGCTGAGTCCTGCATGCCGCTGCGCGGTGCTAGAGACAGAGGGCCCGGCTTTTGCTCTCAGGTGACTCGGCAGCACCTGCAGTCGAGACCAGAACAGAACCATCCACCCGCTGCCCTTACTTTTACCCAAGGAACCTATATGATGCTCCACTCCGTGCTGCCCGTCACCCAAACTCTGCACCCGCACAGAACTGTGATAAACAGCCTCAGACCATCTGCAGAAATTCAAAGGAAAGAACTGCAAGGATATACAAGTGGTACACGATGACATGAATTCTACCACATCGCTGCTTTTCTTCCTCACGCATGGGCCCAGCAGCCCGGCCAGCTCCCAAAGTCACCAGCTGGCAGCTGTGACACTAACTCTGGCACAACGTTGGCAGAGGAGGCGGCGGGACCCTGCCTGTTTAATCGAGTTTACAGAGTACAGCTCCCGTGTATCTAACTACAGACTTGGATTAAGGTTTTTAGGCTCTGCCCACTAATAATGGTTATCGGTTCTCTCTTGACACCGAAATCCACCGTTCCCCAAAAGGAGCTAGGAGCTTCACTGTGGTAGCAATAATGTGGAAATATAGAGGCTGATTCTCAACTATCTATGTAAAGTTCAAAGTAACTTCTTGCTAACCTTGCCTCTTTAAAAACTTTCTAAATATCATTTCGCACTGTATTTTAAGTTGACCACAGGAAATGCAAACAGGAAAGTCCAGGAGAAGCTTCATCTACCCCTCAGGCACTTCCTGCACTAGTGACAAAAGCATAATGCAAAATTGCTAAGAAAATGCTTCATGTTTAGGTTATGCTTTTTCTTCCTTTTAGGGAAGAAATACTTGTTTACCAAAAATCGCCGTCTGGAAGCAACAATGTCCACCTCTGCGTCACTCTGTCTTGCCAGACTCAGAGCTGCTGGGAGCATGTCTCCGATAAATCAAGCTTGGGAGTAAACTCAAAGAATGAACCGAACCAAAGCCACGCTCTTATTTTCCCTCCCACTCTTCAAGCAGAGTGGGTGCGTAATAGTCACCAGATCTGCTAGGCTACCCTCTGCTGAAAGGAAATAACCTATACACCCCTCCACTAGCCTTGTAATGACTTAGCTAATAGAAGAAAAATCTCAATGGTGCCTTTCAGGAGAAAGCAGATGATTTAAGCATTCTCATGTTAAAAACAAACACTACAAACAATCGAGGAGGCCACAGATTGTTCCCCAATTTCCACACACAACACCCCTGATCATAATGACAGTTAACAGTGAATTCTCTCTTCCTGCTCAGACATCTAGGTGATAAAGGCAAGAATAGATACAAAAGACAAAATATTCACAAAACCTTTTTCACAGGTATTAATCTCTTTTTTCCTTCCTGCACTGTCTACGAGGTTGCCTAAAGGGCCTTACTTTAAACTCGTGGAGAAAAACCTGTAACAGTTAGGCCAAGTCTCAACGTGTGTTTGCTCCAGCTACAATTTGACCCTACACTGAAGTAAGAGTTGGGCATGGGCTAGCAATTCATTTTTCATCCTTGCTTCATTTCCACAGACAGAAAAGGAATACGCACACCAGCAGGTAGACAGAGCACACTCTTTTTTAGGTACCTGACCTGGATGACTGGAGAAGCAAAATCTTGAAGTGTCTGCTCCTTAATCTGGACACAGCATCTGATCTCTGCTGAGCATCAAACAGGGATGCTTCCCTTTCTCATGATGATTTGTGCTTGCCTACTCTTGCTGAAATCTCTACATCCTAAGTAATCAGCACACTTCTCTGCTGTTCCCCTCAGTTTGTGACAAATTTCAAACAAGAAAAAAACTAAAAAGCAAAGAGTGTTCTTAACCATAAGGGTTAATGCATGTGTATTAACATGACTCACAAAGGAATATGGGAGCAGGAAAAAAACCCAACCCATCACCAAAAATCCCCCCCCACTGGGGATGAAGCTTCCGTCCATTTGGAAGAGGTTTTAGTGAAGATTTCAAGATGTTCTCGCAGCTCATTTAAAAAACAGCACACGGGTTTTCTCCTTAGGTAAACACGGAGTCTTAACAGTCTCCCATGTCATGATGGCCGTTACCACACAGGCAGGGGCACAGGCAGTGCCCCTGTTTCCTCTAGCTTTCTAGTATTCAATACTGTCCGCAGAATCTTCAATAGTCCTTCCTCAAAAAATGCCGGGTATTTCGCCACAAGTCTTGCTACTAGGAGGCCTTTCCTGTAGTATAAGGGAACACTATGTTCAAATCCTTCAGCGATAAGCTATCGACTCTTCTGTGTCACAGTAGAAATCAGAAGGCAAATAATTTTTTTTACAAGAAGATATTTTCTAGAAGGCCTAGATAGGGTGGGGCAAACTGCAGCAGGAGAATCTTGCTTGTGCCGAGTGATTTCAAAGTGCAAGAGACAGATAATGTACATGAATCAGAAGTGCCTTGGGCTCCAGTTCTAACAGCATTTCTCTCTACATCAGGAGAAAGATCCTGTTGCAGACAAGAGCTAAAATCAGGCAGGGAATGTAGCTTTCTAAGTCACCTTCTAAGTGGAGGGACTGCAAATCAAGGAGTTCAGTGAATTTGAATTCTTCAAATGCGCATACAACAAAAGGCATGATGGGTCCCGGGGCAAGAAGAGGAGATAAGCCCTCAAAAATGCCTATGGTCTTTCAGCTCCTTAGCAGCACCTTGGTAGCATCAATTCAAACCAAATCAGTTCCTCTAATCCATGCTGAAATAGTTCTATGCCATGTTCCTCCTGAAGGAAGCTTATCTTGCCTGGTTTTTCACTAGTGCAGGCGACCCGCAGGCACACCCCAGATTGTCAATCTTCTCTCTCCTTTCTCTTTTCACAAAGACCTAACTCCACCGGCATTATTCCTCCAGATGACAGATCCACTGTACTGTATTTGCAAATTCTTCCAGGTTACAACTTGCTGCTACAAGATGCTGAGAGCATCCATAACCTCATGACAAGACAACACCAAAAGCGACATCGGAATGTGTGTCCATACCAGTCTATAAATGACACACGAATTACTGAAGTTCTGCCCACCGCAGTGCAGTTACTGTGCAAGGGCAGTGGGCTGGATCATCATGAAGATGGGCAAGTCTTGAACACACATACGTTCGTAACGGATGTCTACCACATCTGAAAAACCAGAGCAACTTTGGTGGGTTTTTACAAGCAGTGAAGCCCACCACTCCTGACTGAAAAGACCACATCAGTTAAATGTATTCCAGATGATGAGCATAAACTGTCTTAGAAAGAATATTATATTACATTACATTATATTCCCCCGCTATAGAAGGTTCCAAACTATAGCTGCTACTCTGAGAGATAATGTTTTCATTGTAACCTAGAGAAACACACAAAATAATTGACATAAGAATGCAGTAAAAATGTCTTCCATTTGGAATATTGTTATGTGCAAAGATCAAACTCAATTATGCCCTGATGAAACTAAAAGTAAAGCAGTTTCTTTTTGCTTCAGAATAGGGGGTATTCCTCATGAATTAACACATTATGACACTTGGAAGACATCTATCTGTCCTGAGTCTTGAACCTTTGAGATCTGCCACCTTGCATCAGCAAAATCAAGTGCTGGTAGCATCATCATAGGCAAGTTTTAAAATAAATTAATAAATTTTCATTTTTAAAAAATCCTTTTAACAAGATTTTGCTTATGTCTAGAATCTGCTGTCACCTATGAGGGGATGCAGAACAAACTCACACAACCTGGGGCGTATATTCTACATAAACAGTTCTGCCCAAGGTAAAAAAACCACTCCGCATTAAATAATATTTCTTTCAAAGTCTTACCAAAAATCTGTAAACATTCAGTTTCATCATACTGAGAACTTGTATGGTAGCTAACTAGAATATACAAGAAAGTGAATATTCTTACAAATTAAAAGATTTGGAAGAATACAACACAGTATAGTTCTCTTACCTTCTCAGGTATGCCTTCCCATATGAGAATTCTATCTCTTAGCAAATATAGATCTAGGTAATTGTTTTCCTGGTGATGGAAGCGTTCTTTACTACTACAGGCAAAGTTCTGTTCCTGATGCTAGTGACTGACAAACTCAAGGAAGACTTAAGTAGCCAGGGGAAAATGAGACATTAGAACTGTCTTCAACTGTTTGTTGGGTGATGCTATGCCTATTTTACACTCAGAAAAATGGAGATCTTTAGGGGCAAATGTGCCTCAGAGTACACGTGTGTTACACCTAAACACCGATTCTTCTAGGTTAGCCTTGTCCCTTTCTATGCAGCCTACAGCACGGTGCTTTACAGATAACAGATACTGCTTCCTGTACAGAAAGCCACGTAAAATGAGATCTCAGGAAATAATGAATCTTTTTTTCATCCAAAAAATAAATCCCACGCACACTCCCACCAACTGGTTTTCTGTTTAAGACTCAGGCTCCCTGCAGGTACTGCTGTGCTCTCTCTGCCTCCAGGAAAGGAGATAAATCTTATCAAGAAGTAATTAGAACTGGGAGCAAACTGTACTGTCAGCTGAGCCAATGCAGGTATACCCTGTTACGGTTCCTTCACTTACCACTGCCTACTTGCTAAATAAACTGACCCAATGAGTCAGTCATTGCAACAAAATGATGTAATGTGTAAAAATTCTGAACTAGTAACCTTCAGTATTCTTTGAACACTCGGGAATAACCCCTGCATTAGTCAGGGAGCAGCAAGTACAAGCTGCCACTGCCTTGGTGAGTCATGAACAAAAGAGACTTGGCATCTCTTACAGTTTTGTGTAACTCTTCTCCTCATGTTCTTCCACTATAAGCCAATGTTTCCCAAACTGGACACCGACTACAAGCACATCCAAGATGCTGCTACATCCCTACCACATCCTGTCAATGACTCATCTAAGTTTGCCCCAATCAACGAGTGCTCCGTGATCTGCCCTCCTCTGTTTACATATATCTATGCATTAAAACAAATGCATTTCTGTGTTGGATCTTTATCCAGCTAACCTTCACCT
This sequence comes from Limnodromus scolopaceus, assembly GCA_028565335.1. NCBI lineage: Eukaryota > Metazoa > Chordata > Aves > Charadriiformes > Scolopacidae > Limnodromus > Limnodromus scolopaceus. The sequence goes on from JAOXNO010000009.1 coordinate 60,179, forward strand.
GAAGACAATTCAAGTGTCTAAGTTAAGCAGTCTAGTCTTATACTTCCTGTAGGTGTTTTGCATCAACAGAATTAATTTCCAATCCTTCATTAAATCTGCTGAATTACAAACAGAACTTTTCCAATTATGCAGTCTTCACTGGCTTTGTCAGTCGTTCCGTCAAAAGGCAAACTTCAAAACCTACAGTCTTGGGAGAAGTTTCTGAAAGCTTCTCCTTCAAGCAATAGGCACTGTAGATTAACACCAGGCCTACTCAAAACGTCTGTTAAGGCCAAACATCCACCGAATTGTCTCCTAGAGGTCTTTCCCTGCAGGAATTGCCAACTGAACCTGTTGAAGGCTTCTAATTCACTTAAAATAAGCACTAAATGCAGTCTAGAGACATCTGCCAGTGTCTAGGAAGGAAGGGCCTCTAGAAATGCAGGATGTACACTACAGTTACACAATATTAATAGTTTTAGGAAACATAAGGCAGGATTGCCCGTTGTATTTAATTACAGACTAAAATGGACTCAGTCAACATTTAGATGAATGTATCACTGGTAAGGTCTGAAAAGGAGGGGGTCAGTTTGTTTGGTTTGGGCTTTAGATTTTTTTTTAAAGTCAGAACTGGTTCAGGAGCTGAGCATGAGAGAGTTAACGTCTCCAAAACAGACAAAGAATGCCAGCTAGAATAGATGTTTACTTCCTACCAGTGCAGTACTCTTTAAATTGGTATTTGTCTCCTTCACTACAGATAGCAGATCTCAATGGACACGCATAAAAATTTATAGCTATTAAATGGAAAAATATTTAAATAAAACTTTGTCTCTCTACACAAAACAAAACAAAAAAAAAAAGCAAATGTTTACTCTACCACCCTTCCTGGTTTTCTGATGCTGTATTTCTCTGTGTGGATCACCAAGATAACAAAAAGACTGAAACTGCAGCAATCTCACAACACTCCCAGCAGGCAAGTTTATGCAAAGTAACTCTGTGCAAGAAGCTCTTATGAAAAAAGCAGAACAGAGAAGAATGAAGTGTATCATCGAAGCCAGAAGAACCCTTCGCAACGTGATCTGCAATTCAAACAGCTGATTCTCAGCAAAATGAACTCCTTTGTTTCCTCCCAAATCCTCTGTACCTACAGGCATTACCTAAGAATTTCCCATTACGCTTTGTGACAATGTACCTAGATGCACTGCAGAGGGAATGTCCACCTCTGTGTCTAGGAACTACAGCTGCTTTCTCGCACCAATATCCACCAACAATACTAATCATACTTTACTTGTGATAATTGGATTCACATACATTGCTTTGTAATAATTCACTGAAGATGCACAGGACAATAAAAGCAGAAATGGGAAATGCATTATTCCATGCAGGAATCTAGTAAAGAACTGAAATGCTGTTTCCTAAAGGATATTTAGAGAACCTTTACTGTGAAAGCAGAAGCTGAAGTTGCTTCTATCACCGCTTCAAAAACACGTTAGAAAAGAACTGCTAGTTCTACCCGTAGCTACCCGTAGCTTCCATCTTTCCAATTATTCTTCCCATTGAACCCCTGCTCTAAACCGACTGTAGGAATTCGAGGTATGTTGCAGAGGGCAAACAACTTCCGCCTTGCACTTTGAAATGGAGAATCATCCTTTTGCTGCTCCAGGTCATGGTTAGTCTGACAAAACCAGAAAAGCCTTCTCTGATCCCAAGAATGCTCCACTTTTCTTCTCCATACAAAACATCAAGAGATTTTAACCTCTAATTACTAAGAATTTAACTCAAAATTGCAAACAGCTTTCATAAAAGATGCCTGGCAGAAAACACCTTAGTATTCGCTGAACTCTAACATAAACATGTATTCACTAATTTTAAGGCTAAATACTTGAAAGCTGGCAAGGCCAGGATGCAAGGCAAGCTGTGCTGTTTTACCTGCCAGCTCCAGTAAGCCCAGAGTTACCTTCTCAGCAACACAGGCCCAGATCTCTTGAATCTGGGGTAGCAAAAAAGGGAATTAGCATGGTCAATTAAGAAAAAGAATGTGCTGTTATCCATGCAGCTGGTAATTTGTGTATATTTGGACAGCAGACCTGGGTTAATGCTTCTCTAGCCTCTACAGTTTATACAGTTAAATCAGACTGGTAAATAAGCTTAAGTGAAAATATTAACTTGTTATAATAATAACAAAGATTAACGGGTAAAAAATCTCAGACCCTCAGCAAGCAGTTTCTTACACCACTGAATAGAGTACCCTCGCTAGCTGTGTGCGCTCTTTGCAGTGACATCTGCCCGACACGTAAGTGGTTCCCAATATCCTCTGAGTCACCCGAGCAAAGCTGCGGCTTCTGCACAGCCCTGATATCCGGTGTTTGCAACAAGGCTGTGGGAGCAGACTAATGAGGGGGAAGGGCAAACAGCTGAGCAATTATTTCCTCTCTGATCAGTACACACTGGGCTATATGGATCACCTCCCACCCTAGAGACAGGAGCGTCTGAGAACCCTTGGCACTCCATCACTGGAGACTGATCATCTCCAATTTTTGCTCTGCATTTGTGCAACGCTCTCTCTCTTCCTCACCAGCAGCTTTGTGGACTTCCATTTTATTAGTCTTAAGAATACAGATAGTTAGCCTGCCGGTGTTTCAGCTTCATAAATATCAGCTCAGGACCTTTGCACTGCTGGTCCTGGATGGGCATAAGCATATTCTAGAAAGGGTTGGCGGAAGCAGGTATTAAAAGCATATCTTGCCTTGCCAACTTTCAATAAAAGAAGACAATACATTAACCTCACACTGACTATTCCTTACAGAACTTCTCCATTCCCTTAGTCTCTTTGGTAAGTAAGAAGCAGAAATGGCTTGTCCCCAGAACCACTGGTGGCTCAGTAAGCATTCCAGCTTTCCCTCTCAGCATTCCAAGCAGAGGAATCAGTCACAAATGTGGTTGTTGTTTTGTTGGTTTTTTTTTTTTCCCCTCTGATTAACACACACACAAGTTTACATGTGGCGAGCCCCACACATATTTTGGTATTGCTTAAGAAACATCTGGGCCAGGCAAGCAGAGGCTGGAGCAATGGGAATCGCCTTACTAGCTCTATAAAAGACTAACTACAAAAGAGGCCATGAGGTGAGAACATTTCTGAAGTTAACACATTCATCGCAGCAAGGGAAAGTTGCAAAGCAAACTTGAGCTGCCTGCTGTGACAGAGGTTGTGTGCTGGGCCCAAAGCAAATGACTGCTCTGACTTCCTAGCAGCACCACAAGGAATAATGGCAGTCATTGCATAAGCACAGAAAGAGGTAGTCTATCCATTGCTGGTAGCAATAAAGGAGTAAATATTCTGGACTCTCCCAAAAAAAAGGATCCGTCTAATTCTGTGTCTTGCCTAAGGGAGTTGTCAATACCATCCTCTTAAAGCAGGATGCAAAAAAAAGCCCTACAGATAAGAGCTTTCCTCACAGAGAAAGAGCTAACCTGGTTATCAAGTTTCCTTTGTGCAATGTCCCATCACTTTGAGCCAAAAAGGCCAACACCACCCACTGCACTCTAAGTGATCCTCCTGGCTCCAAGGCTTCTCTCTGATGTGGAGAAACCACCGCCAACAGACTTAGGCCAGAGCCTCTTAAAGGTCCAGCTCCCACATTATAACCTCGGCGAATGTCTGAGCAAGTAGTTTTACAACCAGGAAAAATTAATCCTTCATCAAGGACAATCAGCAGGTGACCACAGGAGTGGGCTGATGGTGAAACGGGATCAACCATAGGTGGAAATGCCAGTACCTAAGAAATTCTCTAATCTGGGTTTTAGATAACCCTTCTCTCAACTGCAGGTAAGATACAAGAATGTGGCTGAGCAAGCTGCCCTCCTATTCACGAGGGCTTACCTCTTCTGAAGAGAATTTCTCTAGGAAGACTGCTGACACAGTACTGCAAGAGCCTAGCCAAATAAAAGTAAGAATTGCTAGTCACAGGTAGTCCTTCTGGGGCTGGAGTCGTCCTTTGAGGACTGTGAGCAGACTGCTCAGCGCTGCTGCTGCTGTCCCTCAGAGCTTTGGGACAACACTACCAACACAAAGCACTTGTGGACTGTCCCCTCTGATACAGCTGGCAGCTCCCAGGAACAGTGAGGTTCCTCAGAAGGATGGCAGTGTCCTGGGACTCAAAGACAAGTCTGAAGCAGCCTTGAAGAATGCGTGTGGTATGATCTTGTTCGCTTATACACAGATGAAGCACAATTGCATTTTCCCCATTTCCACAGAAAAGCAGCACTGAAAGTGACACTTAGACTCTGTTTTTCTCTCATTTCTGTTTTCCAGTCTAGTTTCTTCAGAGACGGCAGCCAGATCTAACGCACTTAAGAGGAGGGCTAGCCTCTCCTGAATCCTATCCAACCTGAAATACTGGCTTTGCTGGCCAGAGGCCCAGGTGAGGCTGTGACACTATATGCAGTACCTTTGCTTAACCTTTTCCCTCCCACATTGCCAGAATGCATTTCGGATATTTTGACATCTTCGCAACACAGATGACTTCATATACAGCGTTTTATGTCCCTCTCCAATTGAACATCCCTAATGCACAGCTCTGCAGCAACTGCAATCAGTGCAGTCCCTTCCAAACTCTGAGTCAGATGCTGGGCTGTGTCTTTAGGCTCCGCAGCATCCACGGGGCCAGAGGCTGCTGTGCCAAGTGCCTTCAGCCCGTCTCGGGGAGCGGCTCAGCAGCACCCTCACCTTTGGCCAACTGCTTGCTCCGTTCCACCCCTCCTGACTCAACCTCAAGGAAAAGCCAAGTGAGCAATGTCCTTTTCTCTCTTACTGTTGGGTGCAAATAAGCGTCCGTAGGCTTCCACACACACAGAATCTCAGTTCTCTGCACAGACTGACTTTCAGACAGAAAATCCTGCAACTTCATGGTAACTTGAAATCTTTATGAATGTTTCTCTAGCCATACCACAGCTAGCTGATTAAAAAAAAAATTAAACTAAATGTTCAAACAAATTCCTGGGACATATTATCAGCAGCTGGGTCTGGCAGTGGTGAAACTCATTGTACTTAAACACAGGAGACATTCGGGAGTTTCTATCCTTAACTCGTTATTGGGGAAGACGATTTCTTCTGAAATTTTAAGAGGGCTTTACTCACCATAAAAAAAAAAACCAAAAAAAAAAACCTTACAGTAATATATGAAGTTCCTCAAAAGTTAATCACTGTGTTGGTTTCAAGTATTGTGAAAGCAAAAAATGCACACAGATTCTGGGCAGGGTCATCCGGAAAAATGAAATTCAAGCAAGCTAGACAAATGCACTCCTAAAGCTTTATGATTTCCTGTGCCTAGTAGAAATTGGATAATATGACAGTTTAGGGTGGGAGAGACCTCAGGAGGTCTCCAGTCCAACCTCCTTCTCCAAGCAGGATCATCAGCCATTAGGTCAGAGCAGTTGACTCAGGGCTTGATTCAGTCTGGTCTTGAAACCCCAGGGACAGAGACCGCACAACCCCTCTGAGCTAACCATCCCAATGCCAGACTGCTTCACTGTGAGGAAGCTCCCCCTTACACCCAGCTGCAGGTGACAAAATGCTCTTTTCAACCACAGAAATTTTTCTTCTGATGGTTTTCTCCTTTAGTTTCCTAATTTTCGCAGCAGCATACTCATACCATCAAACCCCTGCTGCTCTCATCTGACTCCTATTTGCCTCCTCATTCCTTTTGCTTGACCTTGACTTCTCACCTTCATCACACCATCCCCTACACCTAAAACAGCTTGCTGCTTTTTTGCGTAGAAACCCTTCTGGGATTTCTTGCTATTGATCTCTTCTCAGTTTACTCCTTAAATCTCAGCTCTAAGAATGCTTGCAGATGCCTGGAAAGAAAGATCCCACGTCACCATTTCTGCTTGAATTCCCCAATGCAAGATGAAGGATGCCCAGGACTTTTCCACTCTGCAGGTAACTGCATCCACAACCAGCACTGGAATCTCTCCTTCCTCTCCTCTACACCATTCCTCATGGTGTCACTAAAAATCTCCCATAAGCAGACACCATGAACAGCAACGACCTTGTTTTCAGCTCCTGCTGTGGAGGCTACCGGACAGAGCAGCACAGATGAAACCACAACTTCTGCTGTGAGGCGATACTATCATGACTCCTGTGACACGTGTTAATTTCTACAGAACTTTGGGCAGATGAGAGATGTAGCCCAGCTGCGCAAGCCTGGGCCACAGGCTTGTACATTCTACATTCACCTGAAGGAACTCCAGGTGAATTCATTGTAAATTATGGAAAATGCTGACAGGCTGCTTCCCCATCCCCACCCAAGGGGAAAAGGATTTCAACTTTACAACAACAACAAAACAGATTACAGACTGGGATATCCCAGCTACCTTAAATCTCACTTCAGCAGTCAAGTCTTACTTCAGGTGACTCAGGGTTACTCAGCTATCAGGACAAATTATCAAGCCAACCCTTTCACTTTGGCACCAAGAAATAATGACTCTCGTGACATTCCTTCCTGTTCACTTGCTTGCCAAAGGACAAGCAAGTTTGTTTCTTTACAAAATAAACACCAGCTTACCAGAACCTGATGTACAAGCAGCTGCTTCAGCTTCTCTCAAGTACAGATAGCGACGGTACAGTTTAAGTAATTTTCCAGAAACTCTAAATTCAAGTGATTAAATACACTTAATATAACTTTTATGGCACAGAGTATTCTTAGGCATCTCCATTTTAAAAGAAGCAACGTGACCTCTGAAAATGCCACATAGCAAAAATACCCTCGAGAATCACAGGCATCCTGGAGCTTTGAGGAGATACAAAGCCCTGCTACGTACTCTGGCCCAGCCACACGGCGATGAAGTGAATCACAGACCAGTTGGCCTTACACGTACAGATGGAGACCGGAAAATAAAAAGCTTAAAATAATCTCTCTTATCTAGGCTGAGTCTAATTTATCCTACTATTCACGGCAATTTCAAAGCACGTGTTGAAGGGCACTAGGAAGTGTGTCAGGCACCACGCAGCAACTCCTCAGCATACAAACAGGTAGGAAAAGCACTATCCCTGGGATAGTTGCCAATATCCTTCTCCTCGAGCATCCTACAGTAGGGTTGCCTACTCAAGAACCACGTTATCCCCACCTGGAAACACGTTCTAATGCTCTACTGTAAATTTTGTTTTACACCAAACATAATATATAACACCTTGCTCAACTCCATCTCTATGTACTGCCTCCAACAGAATCCACTAGCAAATATGGAAGTAAAACACATAAGAAATGGTGCAGAGGAACCTTCACCTTCTGTCCACTGTCTGTTAAGGACTCAACAGTCAGCTCTAGTGACATGTCACAGATGACGGGATACCTGCTCCAGGCACAGAGACACAGGTCATGCTGGACCAGCCCATCAGAGCCTCCCTGAACTCGCCCTGCCCTGAAGGGAACCTTTGCTGGTGATGCTACTGGAACGCAGTCTGCTTAAAGCCACCCATTTTTTATGCCATGTGTCTGTTTTAAAATAACCTGTAACCAATTCATGCTATAGACTGACTTAAAAACTTCTAAGCCTTAAAACGTAAAGCATACCCTCCAACAACTCCCAGAAAAATGTCTGGAAAGCAAACAAAAAAGCCTGAAAACAGCTGCCGTGTTGACTACTGAAATCTGCTGGCCGTGTTCCCACTTACCATGCAAGGCGCAGTGGTGCCCCCACCCCAGCAGATGGAACAGCATCCTAACCTACTCAACTTCAAAGTAATTAGCTGGCTGCTCCCACTAACACAAGCGTACACTTGTATTCCTCAGGAATCTCTTTCTACACTGAAAAGGCTTCAAGAAGCTGAAAAAAAAAAAAATTAATTCATCTTCCTTCCCTCCAACCAGTAACATAGTAATCGCAAACAAGCAATAGCTGCTGCCATTTCTGAGAAATTTCTGTGAAAGCAAAACTATGTAAGTACATCAGTTTGTTAGGAACTGTGGTTACATTTCAGTCATTAGCTGCACATTGCAGACAAAGTAACTCATGTAGCCTCTACTTGCTTTAGGAAGCACAGGCGCTTCAGCGCTTCAGTAACACAAGCTAATACACGCAGGGAAAATCAACATAAGCCAGGCCTACGCAACTCTGAACACAGAACCGGCAGCGACAACTCAGAACAGAGACCACCAAGTCATGCATGACAGCCCTCCACGACCAGCAGCTCAAACTGGGGCAGCTGCCAAAAACAGAACACAAAAAGTAGGAGGATACGGCCAGAGCGAGTGCCCGTCCCAGGCATGGCTCTGGTCTCTGCACCGGGGTGACGCAGAGAGAGCAGTAATGAAAACGATGGAAGGAAGAGGGATTGCGGGGAGAGACTGACAGGACTGGGATTTCCATCTGGAGGGGATAACGGCACAGAAGACTGGATGGATTACAATCCAGGTTAACAAAACCCATAAAGGCAATAAACAAGCTGAATGTTTGAGCTGAAAGCTCTTGCCACACATAGTTATTTGCCAGACCCTGTAGTTTTAGAAGTAGGGGCTCCTGCGGAAACTAGCAGCAAATTGGGTTAGAGCAGATAAAAGAAAACACTTCTTCACAGCGTGAACAGGGAACTCCCAGAGCCTGCTACCACCAGTGACTGTGGAAGCAGCCACACTCAGCAGGCTCAGAATGGGACCAGATGAATGCATGGAAAACTGATCTGTAGGCAGAAAATAAAGGAGCAGGAAGGGATATAACCCGGCTACAACAGCTGTGGCTTCTGGGAGAACACGGGAGGACTGGACCATGAAACTCTCCAGGCTCGCAAGCTTTCCCCAAAGTAGCCTTTCGTATTGCTCCCACAGGAGTCCAGCTACTGGCCTAGATGGACTGACGCTCTTGCCCATTAAAGCATTTCTCAGGTTATTTTTATTCCCACACACAAATCTCTCAGCTTTAGTTGGATCCACAGCCAAGCAGAAGATTCACATTCAGAACTTCAGTTTGTGTGCTGTCTCGATATTCACACACACACACACACACACAAAATCCTGAATGGATGTTACTTTCATTACACATACTTTTGGATTATCTTTCTTTTCCACTGAAATATGGGCTGTCTTTTGGAAGCCAGCCAGCTGACTTCAGGAGACAATGCTGCCAAACTGCTGTCAGCTGCTGCATTGGAATACAATACCATCTGACAGACAAGAAAAACAATTCTTAATGTGTTTACCACGAATGTGCCAGAGGTTATCACCAGTGTTTTGTGTGTGTGTAAGACAAGCAAATAAGCAGACAAATGCTCTCACGTTGTGAGCATCTTGGGAAAGGGCAAAATAACATTCACAGAGTACTGTGAAGCCACCCTTCTGCACATGTGCATTTCTATACACAAAGCTTATTTTCAAAGTTATAAAAAGGGGATTTAAGAGAAATCGTTAACCTATCACCAGAAAAACCTGTCCTCTGTGCAAGTCCAAAATTCTCCATCAATACACAGACAGCATCTTTCCCTACCAGAGTGAGGGGATACTAAAGTAACTTGGAGATAAGGCCTGTATTACTAGAAATCATTTTACAGCAGAAACTTCACGAAGGCTTTACTTTGAAACTACTGCTTCCAGCAAGCCCAGAAAACTTGGGAGATGACACCAGAATTAGAAAGTGGTGGCGTACCATGTCTGAGATTGAGCCACATACCTTTCCTTCCCCAAAAGACTATTTTGATAGCAGACTTGGTTCAGCTTATTTACAGGTTTGCAGGTCAGTTTTTAACTTGTCAAAACATATGCCAGGCATGCGTGCAGCAGCCAGATACCTTAAGTATTTTCAGAAAACAACATGCAGAAACAAACATTTAATACAGATGATTATCTCTTATACTTTGATTTTGGCCTCATACTACTATCTCTGCATCACTGTATTTAATTACACTCCACACTTCCTTCATGATTCATCGTTGCATAACAAACTAGATAGCCACTTTATGGGTGTGTTACAGCTTTGCACAATTAACTGTGTCTATTGGACTGGAAATGACGATTTGTATTAACTGAAAAGATCATGTGGCTGCATAGTTTGTGGGTGTTGGTTTATTAGAATGGAAAGTGCCAATTAGAGAAGGAGAAAACAAAGACACACTCATTATGTTTTAAAGAGAAGTACCTATGACTTCCTGGAAATGTTAAAGTTTATCTGGGATAGGACTCCCAGTTGCTAAATTACAAAGAAAATTATTCTTCCTGTGTTCATGAGCACGTAGGAATGAAGGAGGAAGAGCAGACGACAGAGGGAGATCCAGGAACAGGATGAGAGAGGAGTTTCCACACCATGGCTGCCTCCCATCCCTGCCCAGCAGGGCCTATGCCCGCTGCCGGCCGGGCACACCAGTCGCCCCAGCAGAAGTGAGCCGCACGGGCTCACCAGGGACCAGCTGCTCTGCCCCGAGAACGTAAAGACACTCAGCAGATGCTGGGACGAAGAGAAGACACTTTCACAAAGAAATGGTAGCTCCCAAATCTGCAGTGACCCTGCAGAGGAAGGAAGACAGCAGAGTCTCGAGAAGATGGGGCCTTTGGGACAGGTGGCCGAGCCATAGGCTGCATGGGAGGAGTCCCACCACCCAGCCTCTCCCCACAAGGCTACGTACACCCACCCAACAGCAATACTGTTTTCCTCCCCATATTTTAAGCTTAACTGCAAATTCGATTCAATCACACTTTACTCTTCGCATCTACTTTCAACAGCTCCATCTCATTACTACAAATCTATGCTAAAAATGTAAAACTCAAATGCTTCGAAGTGACTAGAGGTTATATATTTGACTATGGTACACCATTTTGATTAACAATTAGAAGGTGCTGCTTATGACAGAACAAACACCATATAACTTACGTAGTTAAAATCAACGATGTTGTAAAAACTCAAGCTGTTCAGTTGCTCAAAAAACTTCACCATCATTTGGATTCACCCCTCAAATCAAGTGTGAAATATTTCCCATGAATTTTCTACAATGTACTTAAAACCAAGAAATTGCATAAATGAATTATCCCTTGTAAATTTCTTAAATCTGAACACAGAAGGGAATTCAATTCTGAGTCTGAAAAAAGTGCTTGATATATTCCAATATGGTATACTAAAGGAGGACAAGGTATTTTTTTAATTTTCTGTTTTGTTGGGGTGGAGGAGAGTGGGGAACCACAACCAGGTTATTCCGTTAATTTGTAATTTTATAATTCTATCCATGTTTATTTGAGGTGTGAAGATACTGAAAAGCAGACCAAGACGCTCAAAAAGTCGCATTTTTCGCTCCTAAAAGCAGATTATTATTCCTACAGCATTAATAAATTCTGGTTCATAGCGGAATCCTTCCCCCTTCCCGACCTCACAGCAGAGTCAACACACATAAAATATCAAGTGCACACCATGCAGAAATGCTCCCCTAAAATTGTAAGCAACCAAGTAGCTTATTTTAATGCAACTATGTGTGAAGGTATCTGTCTGACAGGATTTCTACCAACTGCCAGTCAGTACATCCCCAGCTTTGCTTTTCTCCCAACTTGCATCGGTGACAGCTGGAAATTCCAGGTTCAGGACTATGAACCAGGCACAGGAGCTCACTCCGCAGAATTTCTCAGTGCCTTGAAACAAGAATGGCGTGGGTGTTGGATGCAAGCGCAAGAGGAATCTCATTTTCTGTCCAAGTACATCAAGCTGGTGAATGAAGTTAGTAAATCAAACACTAAGAAAAAAAGGGGGAGACAAGCTGGGAGATAAGAAAGATCATGAAACGTTCTACAAAAAGTTTGTTGAGAATTACTGTGATCACACCAGCTTTTTCCTCTGCTTCTAATCTGTTTGCACAAGCTATGCACAAGCACAGTTAAGACCTGTTTTGTACACACATGCCTACATATGTACACATTCATATGACGTATACATTTAAGAGTGAAAAGTTATTCTCATGCCTCAATTTTTGAGATGCCCAATTTGAAATGTTTTGAGACAACCTGATCTTAAAGGTATGACCTTAGTTTTTTCTCTAAACCTCACAAAGGTTATTTAGATTATGTATATAAATCCTTAATTAGATACAGGGGACTAGAGACGCCAACATTTAAAAATACTTCTAACTAAATATTTTAAATATCAGTGATGTTGATTAATCTTTTATTCCACCAAAATCATTAGATCCTGTAGTGCTGGGCTTCTCAGAAAACTAATGTTTTATTAGTAGGCACAAATGCACTCGGGTAAGTAAGCATTAGGCTCTAGGATTAAAGATGTCATTCATGAATAGATATTAAAACATGTCAGATTTCAACATGACTAAAAACCAGAAGCAAGTTCAGCAGCACAGTCTTGCTTTGTTGGGGATGTTTGCGGCAAGAGATCAGTAATCAGCAAATACAAGCATACATCTCAAAATGCAAGCGCTCAGAAGACTGTTGTGTCCCCTTCCACATGCCCTATATAGGCAGAATCTCAAATATGAATAAAATTAACTTCATACTATTTGGGAATCAAGTTACCGAACTATTAATTTCTACAATGATACACTTGGAACTGTTTCCAAATACCGTTTCTATATATATAGCTTTTCAACTGAAATTACTTGTTCAGAATGAGAAGCAGCTGAGTTTTATCCTCACTATCCTTCCTCTCAATCGGCTCTTACCTCCCTGGCTCACTGAACCCACGCGCTACTCCATCTTCAGATCTTGTAATACCTTCTTTCAGAAGACTCACAAATACCCACCTGATACATAAGGCATCCCAAGCTTCCCTGGGTTATGTTTTCAATGGCATGCTATACTTCTAGGCTGTCAGTTTTGCTTACTATTTATTTTGTAGAGGTCATAAGCCACACCTATTGATGATACTCTATAAATAAACAATTTTAGCAAAAGAACAGACCACGGCATTGCCTTTAATAGGTAAAAAGGATAGATCAAGCCACAGGAAAAGGCACAAAGAAAGCAAAGAGCTGACTGCTACCATTCTTTCCAATTTCAGTGAAGCCTACAATTATGACTGTAAAAGACCGATGACTTCTAGGCTTGCCAATACAAAAGATCCAACAGCTATAGGTGCTGACAATATTTAGTTATTTTTCGAGAGTTCCTGTTTGGTCTGACCAATGAGGGTCCGGCCGCAGAAAGCCACGCATCTCATGCTGTGCAATGCATCATAGTGTGCCTGGAGATGGATTCAGTGGATGTCTGTGCCTCAGCAGCACGTGTTGAAGTGCACCAGACCACCCAGACTGGCTCCTTCCACAGAGAGCCTACCTGATCTAATTTACATCCCTTACCTTGGTGTCTTTGACAGAATAATAAACTTTACCTAGTGCGAGGACCAGTTCAGAGGTCCCTGCATCAGCTACACTCCTTGCAGAGGAGTGGAGCTGATGGACTGTAGACACACCAGTTGAAACCTCTTGGAACAAAGAAACAGAAACCCTTCCCTGGCAGGGATAAGAAACTACACAAATGCATAGAGTGTTTTGCAGTTTCAGATGCAAACTCAGTTTGGATATTTATCAAAGCCAACATAGAAGGTAGGGTGTAATGCCTCAAGCCGAGCACTGTGCCACTATTCACATAGCTGCTACCTGTTTTGAAGCACAACCACCGCAGATACCTCTACCTGCAAAATACTGTGTGGACGCATCCTATCATTCTCGGGCTGATGACCATGGCAGAAAAAGCACACTGGAAAAGAAACAGCATAATAGACAAAGGTAACAGAATATGACATGTTCTTGGAAAGGATGAAAAGGAACTTCAGCAGTGCTGCAGACCCTAACACTGCAAGTGGGTAGATTCCTAGGACTTTCCCCAAACTGTCATTATGCGCAACGCCACACTTGTGTGAAACATGGTGCCTAAAGGGCATAAAAACACGGCTGAGCCAGTCAGCTGAGAGCAGGCCCTCTGGCTCTGTGAGGAGGGAGGTGGATGCAGCAGGGCAGTCGGACTGGGATTTGAGTCAGCTCCTCCGTTTCTGCCGATCCGCCCAGCATCCTGCAGTGCTGCATCTCTCAGCACTACCCTAAAAGCATTCAATCTAACAGGGATTAAAGTGAGGTCCGGGTACTTCACCAGACTACAGCTTGGATTCCTGATGACCAGTTTATGTGCCTGAGAGCAAGGATGAACTCGGCCTGGGAGGACTGTTTAACAACGTCCCGACAGCAGCAGAATGGATGTAACATCTCTGCGAGGCATTCATGTTACAGAACGGATGGTAAAAAACAGATGTGGCTATGGCCATTTCTGGGAAACACAAGTGTGAACAACCAGCTATTTTTAATTTATCAAGTTCCATTCCAGTCTAAGCTGCTACAGAATCTGTGTCAATCTTTGTGTCCTTTTTTGATCTCTTCCCTCACTCAGTTTATGCTTATGTACTGAAAAAATCTGAGCACATGATTACCCCATCCAGGCAACATGCCTTTGAAATGGCTTTTTAATCTAGACTATCCACTCCCTGACAGACTGACTTTTGCAGTATGTCTGTATTTGCTGTCTAGACACTTGAATATGCTAACCTCTAATTTAGCCCTCCTTTACTGACCCATGAGTTTCCTCCCTTCTGTGGGTCTTCTGGCTAAACTGGAAATGCAACACACTCATTCTGCCCTATACCTGCCTGGTGTAACTGCATTCATACAAATCTGACCAGCGAAGTAAGCAAATGTTCATCATTTACAGCAATGATAAAGCCTTACACTGGGAAAGTTTTGTAACGCTCTCCTAATCCTGTTCGCTTCTCTACTTGCTTCAAAGAACAGCGCAGTCCTTTCCTGGAAGGATTCGGGACACATCTGCAGAGACAAGGACCCGAGCTGAATCTTGTAAGCAGAATTAAATCATTGCGTACTCAGCTACATAGGCAGAAAACGATGGACAAGTCCAAATGAAATATGAAAGGGAGAGCAAAATGCGAATGTATCCTAATACATTGCTATTAGGATACTGACTCAAGTGCCAACGTCCACCTAACCCCAATATTGCCCTAGCATGAGGGAAAAAAAGGAAATGAGAGTTTATGGCAGCGGGCAACATTCTCTCCCAATTACCAGCAGTCTAATACAAGGCACTTTCTCTACAGCCTTAATTGATTTTTCTTTCATCAGGCTCTCCGTGCCTAGTTTTTGAAGCCATTTAAAACTTCTGCGATTTGCAGCGTTCAGACAGAGATGTAATCAAGGTACACAGAGGAAAGCTCACAAAAGCCATGCTGTACTTCCACTTTAGATAGTATGTTTGCATCACAAACCACTTCCATATGCCCGAAGCATAAAAGATTTGCTATCTGTGTCAGTTTCTACAGATGACTTACGAGCAATTTAGCGTTATCCAATTGCTTTAAAGTCTTGTATAGGGTGAATTCGCACAAAGCCTGAGTAATGGCCTCTGTATGGGGCTGAATTTCAGCATCGGGTCTGGACAGTAGTATATTGCTACCCTTGCAATGCGAGTCTGCACTGCTAATCTATGGTTATGCCTTACACTCATTGCCTCTGCCCCTTCCTTGCACACCTACACATCTTTATCCCACAGTAAGTACCACAGTACACCATGCAACGTCCCCTGTACAGTAAGAACAGAAGACACATAACGTCTAACTGCTTGTAGTCTGGGCCACGTGATTTCTCCACTCATGTACCAGCACAAATTTACTGCCGCTGCACTAGTCTCCAACTTGCTGTCAGCTCAATGAGACTACAGCAATTCTGATGTGTCCAGTATGCATTGTTTTTTCCCTCGAATTAACAGACACTCAAGTTTATTTCCCTCACTTCACAGTGATAGATGTTCAAAACCTAGGTAACTAAGAACTTTATTATCTTCATACTTTGTTTATATTGCCATAATGCATGCATCACTAGAGTAAGAGAGTACCATCAGACTACTTAATCTCAATATTCATATGTAGATCCACTCTGTCAGACTACCACAAAATAGAAGATAAAGAAGCTCAATAAGACCTACCAAACCAAACAACCTAACAATCACACACAGTTTAACTTCTAATGTGCATATCTTGATTCTGTTTGAGATAAAGGCTGTGACTTTTAAGAAAGAGGTAAGAGGACATGACAACTCATTCATTTTGGAAGTCAGCCAAGGCCAATGTGTTGAATCTATCTTTGATAATGATAGAATTCAGGACTTCTCATGATTGAAAGATTTATTCATAGACCATCTTCTGCATTACTTTTTGCTAGGTTTGCTTTTCCCAAGCAATACCTTACTAACGGGTTCATAAAGGCTGCATCTGAAATAACTAAAGTGACAGATGGTCTCAGCTCTGCAGAAGCACCTCTGGAGGTGCTGTAGAAGTGCATCTACACCACCCTCATCCACATAACTAGTCATGCAAAAACTAGCACCACGGAATCCAAGTTACACTTTGTTTACCTCTCTTCAGAAAAGCTTTTCCTCTCTGATGATTGCCCACAATTACCTCTTCTAGTCATTAACAAGGCAGAACAGTGTCTAAGCTACTAATTCCCTTTCAGGTAACCAGACTGGAGGCACGCTTACCAGAAAACATGGGAAAAAATCCCAAGCTTCCTGCTCGAGAGCAGCTGCCACGAATAAGTAGGATCAAGCAATAATACAGCAGCAGCTACTGTAAAACGAAGTTATTGTTTATAGAAGTTGGGTCACCAAAAAAATCATGACAACCTACAGAATGACCATACAAGAGATATATTGGACATTCTATATGAAAAATACGTATCTATTACTTCCCACACTAGTCTTTCAGTATGAAATTTTGCTTTAATCATTTTTTAGTTTCCTAAAGAGATTCTGCCTTTCGCTTCTCCAGCTGTTGCTTACATTTATGCCTTTCTCCTCTCAAGACAAACAGAAATAGCAACCAAAAATTTTAAGTGTTGAAAACAGAAAATATCAAGGGAATCAATGAAAAGGCATACGCTGCAAACAAGCTAGAAGTAGGACCACTCTGATCAAAGGACATCCAGTATCACAGGGATTTGTTCCCTCTGCGAAGGGAATCCTTGAATGAAAGGAAATATCATAACTGAAAGTCCATTATAGTCTTTTTTCACAGAATTCAGACATTTCATTAAGCAGACAAGTCTGCTATCCATTTCCAAAACAGGGTACAAAAGAGGTTTAAAGCGTCTTGTAATACTACCTGAGCTGTTTTTTTTAGCAGACTTGTTATTAACTAGTATTATCCAACCAGGATGTCCAAGATTACTTAGGAGTTAGTCTTTAGGGCAATTAGCAAATTACAAAGAGTGGTTTACACATGCCTACAGAACTGTGAGTCCTGAAATAACTTTATATTGCAAAGAAGGGAGAAAGATGAGAATGTAACTGTTGGTACAGAATTACATTTCCTCTGTGCACAAGTCAGCACAAAAACTATTACAAGTGACACCATTACTAAACATTTTTTATTCAGTAGAACAATCAGAAATTTAAGGCAGTGGGGGTTTAGTGAACAAATGCCATCAATTAAGTCATTTAATGGTAAGAGACAAAAATTCCATACCATTACACATACATGAACTAATTCATAAATTATCTAACAAAGTAAAACCAGGCCTGCCAATGGAAGTACAGAGGCAGGGAAAGCCAGAATGACCTTTTCCTGGACCAAAGATTTTCAGTTAAAAAGCCAAACATCATGGCTTCCACCACGGAGGCACTGCAGAAGTTTGCCCTACTGAAGTCATGTCAACACTCTGAAACGCATTGAAAAAAAGCCACGTTTGTCCTTTATATCCATATCCACAGCAACATTTAGGGCTAATAGCACCATCAGCAAGAACGTACATCAACATACCAGATTTAAAAGGGAAAAAAAGAAAAAAAGAAGGAGAGAGTGAAGGAAAGAAGGTGGGGGGGGGGAGAAAAAAGGGAAAAAAAATGGGAAAAAGAAAAAAAAATAGAGAGACCAGTTTCTCCTCAACACATATATGCAACTGGGACAATTTAAGCCTAAGATAACTCATGTTGCATGCACGGTTAATTCCCAGAAACAATTAGTCATGGTTTCCAAGTCCAGAGCAACAGAAGCACAGCAAAGCTTTCGAAAGAAGTCTTTGGGCATGTACAGTTCAGCACAAGTCGTCATCACTACTCACAACCCCCTCTAAGCATGTGTCCAGAGCACAACATAGCACAGTCTCACCATTAACACAGTGTGCCCTAATTCATCAAAAACACAAAACCTCATTTGTCTGCTCTCCTCCTTTCTTTTGATAGCTTCCACCCCCCCTTATAGTTTTTACTTTCCCCCATCTGCATAACATGTCCAGCCAACTTTAGAGAACCTCTTAATTTCTCACATCCAAGGGAAAAAAAAAACTCAAACCACCAGAAATCTCTCCTAGTTTATATTCCTTCCCCTTCTTCTCACACCACCTTCACTTGTACAGCAATACAGCAGTTCTTACGATACAAAAATGCAGTAGGAGAGCTTACTATCCCTAAGAACAAGGGCAGGGGGGGTGCTTTCACCAGAGGTCAACAGAAAATCCAGAAAAGAAAGCAGAAGTCAACTTCAGACATGCACCACATCGTGCAACGAAATCAAGCATTCTTCCCTCTTAGCAATATTAATAACTATTCCAGCTCAACTAGTATAGCGGACACATTGCATTAATCCTATTCTTAGCAACTCTCAGTGCTGGGAGTTTGAGTCCCACATTGACATTTGTCCAACAAATAAATGACTGCACTGTAAAGCAAAACTGATCGAAAAATCGGTTCACGTTGTTTATGCTGTAATAAACAGAATCACACAGCAGCTTTCAGAGAACCCTACTGCTGTAACCACTGCGTTTTACCAGCACAAACGCTAAATTTAGACACAAGACATACACGATCACTCAAGATGCCCAACCGTAACATGTGAAGATAGATTTATTTCAACACAAAGTTCAGTAACGCAGACGATTCCTACAACGGTGAGAGCGTTGTTTTTTCCTTCTGGCGGTGCCGGAGGCCGTGCGTTCCTAGCGGCCTCAAAACGCCCGGACACCGAACGCGTGGGGCGGTGACCGGCCCCGCCACCCGGGCCAGGGCCGCCGGCTCGTCACCGACCGAGACGGAGGGGGCCTGCGGAACGTCCCCGCCCGCGTCCACCGGGTGCGGGATCGGGGCGGGAGAGCGAGCGCTCCCCGGCGGCGGCAGGGTGAGCGTTCCCGGGGAGCGGCTCCCGAGCCTGGGGAAGGGGCCTCTCGCCCCTCACCCAGCCGCTGAGCGGGGTGACCGGCCCTAGCAGTGTCGGGAGCGGGACCTGGGCAGGCCGGGGAGCAGCGGGACGAGTAACAGCCGCCACCCCCCTGGACACGGGGGTCCGGCGGCACGCGGAAAAGCACGGGTGGGGGCGCGAGCTCCGCGGGGCCGCGCGCGCCACCGTCCCCAACCACGGGCGGCAGCTCCCGGCCCGGCCCTGCCTCACACGCCGGTCACCCCGCCCGGAGCCGGTTGGGCAGAGGCGCCTCTCGCTCGGTCCGGTGGCGGCCGGCCCCGCAGGCCCGGGCAGGGGGTTGGGGGCGGCCGAGGCGGGGGCGGCGCTGTCTGGCGGGCGCAGCGGCGGCCGTTCCCGCAGAGGGGCCTAGAGGAGCGGAGAGCAGCCGGGGTCCGCTGCACTCCCCACCCGTACCCGGCTAGGCCCGCACCCTCCCGCCGGGAAACCCCCACACCACCTTTACCGGCCCACGCGCGGCCATCGCCCCTTTAAGGCTTTTCACGACGAGAGCGCAACGTGCGGGGCGGGGCTCCGTGGAGGCTCCGCCCCCTGGTATAAGAGGGGCGGCCGGCGAGCGGTGCGGCAGTGACCGGGTGCTGTGGCGGCTCGGCGCATGCGTGTCGCGCCGGCGGCCGCGCGGGGACATGCGGAGCTGCGCGACGCTTTGGGGGTGAGTGACGGCCC
>JAOXNO010000009.1:80291-107315 GCA_028565335.1 Limnodromus scolopaceus
GGTCGCCCGGGCCGGGGCACCTGGGTTCGCCAGGCCCCTGGCACGAAGCCGCGGTCCCGGCGCAGCCCACGCCAGCGGGCGCGGCCCGGGAGGCGCGCCGGGGAGGAGCGGGAGCGCGTTTTGTTGTGCAGGGTTAGGGCGGGGGGCACCGGGGGCCCAGAGCCGGCGCTTAACTGCGGGGTCGGGCGAGAGACGTCTCGGTGCGGGATGTCACATCAGGCGGCACACGGTGCCAGGCGGCAGGAGCCCCTCCGGGGGACCTGCCTGCGGGCAGCGGTACCCGTGGCCGCGTTCGTGGAGCCGAGGGCGGCACACTGTGCGTCTCTGTCCTGACCGAGACGGTGCCAGTGTGTCCTTTCGCTCCTGTGAGTAAACAGAGACCGCATTGTGGGCTTAGGCTTTGCGCTTCGCAGTATGATTTAGGATGGCTTAATTTAGAATAAACATTTCTTCATGACTTAATACCCCAGTACACACTTATCCTCGATTTTCTAAAATAGCCAGTCGGTGGTGTTTAAATCTGGAGACACCACTGCGCCCTTCAAGCATCGCAAGTGCATCTCGCACTGTGCCCTCTGCGGACACGCACGACCAGAGCCACGCGGGGTCTCCTGGCAGAGTACAGACCCTGTGCAGTACTGCTGAAGCAATAACCAAAACAATCGTTATGCTTGATCTAAAGATAACAGTACTTAATTATATATTGATAGGCTGGATGGGAAAGGCTCTGGGGGCAAGGTCTCTGGTGAATTTGGGGGTACTTGAATCTTTGTCATAACCTCTGCATCATAAACACATTTGTGAATTTCACTTATAAGTGAATAAAACTTTAAAAGAGGAAACCAAACTGCTCAAGTCACCCATGTTACTTTATGCACAAACCTAGTTTTCTTTCCTTAGCAATTTACCTATATGGGACAATTTTTTTTTTTTTTTTAATAGAAACCCACTTTTGGAGGGGGTGTATGTTCTTGGTGAAGCCCTTTGTCTGCCATCTGCAATACAGGAATTATTTCAGAGGAAAACAGTTCCACTTCTCTGTAGTGGAAAACAAAATTAAAACTTATCACAGCGTGTCTAACACTATGGTTATGACTCTGAGTCAGCTATAAAGGAATTTTTATTTCCTGAATGTAAGCTGGCTGTATTCACATTAAAATTTTCAGGAGGGTGAAGTACTATACCTTAAGCATGCATCTGAAATCTGACAAGCAGAGGCAAGGCAATTGTCTTGCTATTTAATTATTAGTTTTCTACTGGCGACGTACAGGTTCCTCCCAGTGCTGTGTAGGACCGTGAAATGGTAGTCCAAATTTTAACTGAACTTCAACTCCTTGATGGACTGCAGTTCTTTGAATATATTCCAAAATAGCTGACTGATATAATCTAAATACATTGTTTGATGTTAAGTAGATTTGTCTCTTTAAATTTATGCCCATCGTCGTTTGGGGTATACCTATATAATTAATTTTATTTGCAACCACCTATGATTTGAGCAGCATTTTTATCCATGTTTTCCAAGTGATCATAGTCTTAATTTTTCTGCCACAGAATGGTCCGTTTCTGGTTAGCAGAATATGTAGAAAAATCTCTCAAATTTAAGAATATGCCTCATTTATATAATAACTTTAAAGACTATAATTCCTATAAATTGAAACCTCATCTGAGGCCTGTATCTGAGCCTGATTTGGCTTGTAACTTGGAGGAATACTGAACTGCACTCTGGAGGTTTCGTGCATAGTAAGTAAGATCTAATTATTTATTAAATGAATAGATTTGAACTAACTTTCTTGTGAGGCTGTTTCTGCTAGGTGTTGGTTGCTGAGTATTCATCTAGTTGCAAAGGCACTTAAGGAATGATATGATCACTACAAAACCAGATTATTTTTTTTTCTTTTTGGAAGTATGTGGAGTTCCAGAAATTAGAAGTTTGAAATACTTAACTATTAAAAGGGGTGGCTCTATCTTAAGTACTTACATTAAATAGAAAGTCAAAGGAAAAAAAGGAAATTACATCACATTGTCAAATAAGGAACAGCTAGCTGGTGGATGACTTGTAGTGCAAAAATGTGCCCCTCCTCCTGTGAATTGCTTCTGAGATTTGCTAAAGATATGTGGTGGCAAGGTGAGCAAAAATAGGTTGTGCATTTAAGGTAGCCGTATTTCTTCCCCTCCCAATAGTTGTAAGTAGGTCTCACTTTTTTTTTTTCTTTCCTCTGTCCCACTTCTGAGAAGAAGTATATAAGCTGCTTGTTAAGAGCATTGCCTTTATAAAATCTGTCCAAAATTTGTGCAGGCATTCATAAATCCATAAAGCAAATTGATGTGTTCCATACCCATTAAGTGAAACATTTTAGAGCATGCTTTGGTCTACTGTGCATACCAGAAAGGTTTTCTTTATTATGAACCTGACTTGCCTCAAATATTTGGTTTCATTAGGGCTGGGAAAACAAGGAAGAGAGCAGAAAGATTCTCTGTGTGATCAGTGGTAGGTGTTGAGCTAAAATGTATTCAAATGCTTTAGTTTCTAAATACAGGATTACTGTTGCTATAACACAACATATCACAATATTCAGTGGTATGTATCAGTATGAAAACCTGTATATTTGGGATGTTTCATGTAACTCAACTTCATGTCACAAAAATTTACCTATATATTCCCATATACATTCTTCACTATGTAGATACCCTACTGTTTGTGGATGTTTGTGGATCCATTCTATTCATCACTCATCAGTTCAAGTCTGAAGGTATACTTGGCCTTGTTAAAAAAAAATAAATCAAACCTATCTCCAATATTTAGAAAAATTAGTACTTCTTAATGTGAGCAGGCACAAAGGATTAAGAAGTATCTCCATTTCACAGTTACTTCGCCTTACAGCAGATGGTGTTAAGAGCTTCCTAATGTACTGATAAACCTTTCAATTGCCTTGCCTTGTATCTGCCCTCTAGAAACTACTAGCTATAGTTTTAGTTTGAACTAACTCAGTTTCTTTTGAATAACACTGAAACTGTAACATATTGAAAAGTGCTCACAGTGCTTCAATCTTTCTAATTGCCATAATCTATATATAACTGAGCCAGACAAGCAGAACTGGAAACCCATTCTGTGCATGAGCAGCAAACAAGCGTGAGATCCAAAGTGTTTCATTACTGCACGCTGTCCATTTTCTTTAGCAAATGTAGTTTGATTTTATTTATGGTTAAGTCTTTAAGGAGGCAGGATTGGGCCAGCAGTTACGTTGGTAACCATTGGTGTCTATATCTTCATGACTAACTTTTAAAGCCAATTACTAGAAAATAGAAGCCTCATGAAATATGTACTGCTTGGCTTCAGTAAGATCACACTGTATAAAATTTGAGGAGTTTGTCCTCCTCAATTACATCTCCTCATGGCGCCCTCTTTAAGATATTGTATCTTCAAACAAGCTTATGCATGTTTTAAAATACAAGCACCAACTCTCTAGACTTCACTGAAAAAGCAACGAGGTGATGTGGTGAAAGAGCACATGCCTTACTTCTCTTGATACTCCTAGCTTAAGGCATGGAGGGCAGTTTCATAACTCTTATTCACAACTCCTCACTGAAATGTTGAGGCAAGTCACCTTCTGTGAATTCACAAAGAGGTTATTGTTAGAAGCAAGCAAGTTTTATGGCTGCAAAATTTATCTGTGCTTTATTTTTTAAAAAATATAGAGTTGATTAAAACAAGTGAAAATTACCTTTTACTAGAGTATATAAATATTTAAGTCCACATCAGAAGTTGAGCTTAGCATTCCATAGGGATTTCAGAGGGGGAATTGTGCAACCATCGGTCTTAAGAGCTGAGATTTAGACAGCGTTCAGAAAGCTGACACAGTAATTACTAGCAGTGGTTTTGGTGTGGGATCTGATGGAGGTTGGGCTTCTTAACAAGCCCTGCAAGGGTTCTACGTTATCATAGTGAGTACATTACACGTGCTCTCAAACTGCAGCAATGTCACCCCCCCTTCCTGCCTCATTTTTTATATCATAATCAATGTCTCGCTCATGGTCTTGTCAGATCTTGTATGTGTGCTGAGGTGGAGCAGTATCATTTGCTGACTAATTAGTGTTCTGTATCAGTGATTTTTCAACTTGTGACTTGCATCTGACTTCAAAAAAAATACTGAAATGCAAGTGCAAGCTCCTTCATAGTCATTAGCCTTAAAGTCAATAATTCAGTCTCCGTTTCTTTTGCAGATTCATTGCTAGTAGGATAGGATCTGTGAGGCATGAAAAAAAATCCCTGCTGAATATAGCTGTGTATGTTGATGGATGTTGTATTTGTGAATTGTGTTAACGTAATAGGAAGTAATTTTAGAATTTGTGCTATACTTGTACTGTGCTGCTCGAGTCATTTTGACAAATAGATTTCTCCAGTCTTCTGCTCCCCCACAACAATGGTTCTGCTTGAACCACCACAGAACTGGAAGGAAGAATTGCTGTTACAGGACTACTAGAGATTTTAACTCATTTGCTGACCAAAAATATGTTTTTGCTTCCTGGGGCTGTATGTTTATATTTAATTTTACTATGAAAAATCTGCAGTTCGCATTACTGGTAAGGGTCCAACTTGACTGTGTGATGCAAACATTTCCAGGGTTAAGCTAACTTTTAAGGAGATTGTGTGAAAAGGAAGAACATAGTCTTTCCTATAATTGGGAGGGCTGAAGTAAGTAGGACTAAGACTCTAATGCTTTTCTGCAGCAGACAGAACACTGGTTTGGCTCTTGCTCTCTTCTCATAAAAGCTAATAGCCTCCTGTCTACAGTTCTTCTTAAATGACTGACTAAAATACACTGGATACTTGGTAGTAAATAAAAAAAAATAATCTCACTTCTGTTGACACAAAGGTGATCACTGGTAGTCACAATCAATAAATCCATCACACTCTTAAAGAGAATGTGATTAGGTTTAGCACACCATAAACATACATACAGTCAGAAGCTATTTTGCATCTACTGTTTGCTTAGATGATCAATACCAAACCCAATTCAAATTTGAAAAGCCTAGCAGAGTTGCTCTTTCTCAAACAAGTCTTTATTAAAGGCAAATAGTGGTGTTAGGTTGCAAATTAATCCTGAGGCACCTGGTTTACAGTCCTGCTTAGGAGTCAGCCCATCCCCATCAGTGGGTTGCAAAGTAGTATCTTTCCTCTTAAAGGAAAAGAAAGATTACGTATCTGCATAGAATGCCCGTTTTTGAACAGATTTACCATAAGCATAAGCTATTACTTGTTTCTGTACCTCATTTTAATTTTTTTTTTTTTAACAGCGATATAACACCATGTTGAACTTGCTGAATTTAGGGTGTGTAGATGAAGCACCGACCCAGAGAACATCTTTGCTTACAGTCTTGCACTTAATTTTTCCTGCCTTCAGAATGTTCACTACTTTTATACTGTTCCCCCAATAATCCATTCTGAATTTCCTCAAAGCCCTGTGAGTCAACTTGTTCCTTAGACTATGATTACTTATTCAATATAAAGCAATTGCCAACGCATTTTTTCTGTTGTAAATGAGCCAGATAAAGCATTGTTCACACATGCAAAATAAATCTGAATACAGCAGAACAGTTTAAGCTGAGATTATTTCAAATCACTAGATTTCCAATTTGTTTGAAATAAGCTAGAAGACTTCAAGCCGATTAAAACTATCTTAATGCTTAAGTTTGTTAATTATAGAGACTGCTTTATATAAAAGAAGTTTTTGAATGCTGATTTAAGTAGTCGGTAATTCTGTTCATTGGAGTAAAGGCCATTTGTTAGGCTATTAAAGGTAATACTTAAAAACGACTAGGCTGTTATATGTTGGCTGCACTGGAAACCATAAACTCGTTAGCAAAAAGGTACAACTCAAGATAGATGGCTACTAGAAAGTTAAAGAGAGAGTTCTGGAAAACTCATTTTGCCTGAATAATTGGCAGTTTATACAAGAACTGAGGTTGTTGATGCACAGTTGCCACATATCTATAACTTTACTGAACATATTTTTTCATTTTTTCTATACAGTTTAATTCCGTAAGAGAATTTATTTGTCCTTTAGTTCTGCATTCAGATATAAAATAACATGTTTCTTAAAGTTTTCCTATTAGATAGTATTAGGACAGACGACCTTTCTACAGAGCTATTTAATTCCTTTAAATACCGACATTTCAGTCAAGAGATGAACTCATCAAGTTTGCATTTCTGATATTTATGTCCTTCTCTCTTTTTGAAGGGAATGAAAACTGCAGGAAACCTGTCAAGGACTGAATTTCTAGGGTCGTAAGACATCACCAGAGAGCAGGGCACAATGTCAACTGCAGGAGTTGCTGCTCAGGAGATGAGAGTCCCATTAAAAACTGGATTTCTTCACACTAATCAAGGCATGGGGAGTCTGAAAACCTGCTGGGGTAGCCACAGTGGATTTGAAAAGTGAGTGAGGCTATAATTTGATCTATTGCATCTTCAAGTGTATGAGATGAGCATTAAGAATACTTGTACCAGTACCAACCTATGGTTTACTTACAGCGAAGGCTTTTCTTTTTTTTTTTTTTCCTATTTTTTTTTTTTTAGTACTTTCTTTAATGTCGACCCTATAGCAGTGGCATATAATTTGAATCCATCAACAGAGCAACATTTACCACCCATTGGTAAGTATAAAGACTAACACGTGTATTTCGGTAGCATAATGGAACAAAAAAATATCCTCAAGTCTTCACTAAGACACTAAATGCTTTCTCATTCTGGATATAAGGCTGCCCTCTGGTGACAGAATGCAAGCATTTCAATAAAATACTACTATTCAAGCCCACCACCACCAAAATTTAGATAATGCGATCAAGTTAAAACAAACAAATAAAAAACCCCTTTTCCTTGTACTTGGAGGCCTCTGAATTGCCATTACACTTCTGACAAAAAAGCCATTTAGTAAAATAGCACTTGTTCTGTCATAGTCCTCTGCTGGGATTTTTGTAGCTGTAGCTCTGTACTGTTGTGGATGCTTGTGGTCTCTTGAACTACCTCATTTATCTGGAGCACTGGCCTAAAACAATATAAAAAAAAAAATCAGCTGCTTTCTTAACTAAACCCATAAATCCATGACCAGAAAAGATCTGCAATAACTAAGTTTTGTTACTGAAGTCATTGAGCAGACATTACTTATTGTTGCATGAGAAGGAATTAAATAATTGAATATGCAGTGGCAAATTCATGCACTAGAGTGTTGCTTAGAAAAGTGTTTCTAAGACTTTCTCACTTTTTTAGGACACTCTTCCAACCGTACTTCCATGAATGACCACAGCTTTCCTGAAAGTTGCATTCAAGTCTCATCTCAGAAATCCAGTCCCCCTGCTGTAAGTCCCAAAAATGAACAGCCAATTTCAAGATACGACGACCATCTGGTTCCTGGCTTTAGTAAACTGTCGTTAACCATGGGCAGTGTTTCTGAAGAAATACCTCCTCACATGCCAATAAAAAATGGGCCAATTCAATTTCTGTCTGCATCTTCCAATGACCGTAGCTCCAGACCACTACCCCCTCTGCCTATTGCTGAAGACCTTACTCCAGATGAGGTTGACAAAGAGGTGGAGTTTCTGACTAGCTCAGATACTGACTTTTTGCTAGAAGATTATGAACTTCCTCCTTTTAAATCCAGTGTTCCGAGCCGGCGGAGCTTTAGAGGCTGTGGACAAATCAACTATGCATACTTTGATACTCCAACAGGACCAAAACCAGAAGATGCCAACCCTACGCAAAGCCTAAGTGGATACATATCCAGTATTTATCCTCCTCCACAGCAGCTGCATCGACGTTTGCGAAGGTCCCATTCTGGGCCAGCTGGATCTCTTAATAAACCAGTAGTAAGACTATCTGGACACTTAAACAGGTCTTCTCCAAACTCTGATGAAGATAAACCAGAGATTCCACCAAGGATTCCCATACCTCCCAGGGCACTCAAGCCAGATTACAGAAGGTGGTCAGCAGAAGTTGCTTCTAGTGCGTACAGTGATGAAGACAGGCCTCCGAAAGTGCCCCCAAGAGAACCTTTATCACGCAGCAATTCCCGTACGCCGAGTCCCAAAAGCCTGCCATCATACCTCAATGGGGTTATGCCCCCCACCCAGAGTTTTGCACCTGATCCTAAATATGTCAGCAGCAAAGCTCTACAAAGACAAAATAGTGAAGGATCTTCCAACAGGGTCCCTTGCATTCTTCCAATTATTGAAAATGGTAAGAAGGCCAGTTCAACTCACTACTATCTGCTGCCTGAAAGGCCTCCATATTTGGACAAGTATGAGAAATTCTTCAGAGAAGCAGAAGAAAGTAGCTCTAACACAGACGTTCAGTCCTGGTCTGGTGACTGCACAGCCACTTCAGCCCCAACAAAACTGGACTCAAAATCTAGAATGGATATAACTGGTCATCCGAAACGAAAACACCTCTCTTACGTGGTTTCCCCGTAGTGCCTGGGAGCACAGTCTCAGCTTAGTTGTTCAGGATGGAGCTGAACCTTATCATGTTACAAAGTTCTTAAGGTTCTCAGATAATGAAGTAGGACTAATTTGTCCTCCGAGAACTGAAAAGTGGATGGTAAAGTCCTCTTATGCTGCATATCTCTGATATGTTTCTTAAGACTGTTTTTTGTCTTGGTATGTATAGCTGAAAACCTAGATTCCATAGAAACATGGAGGGATAGTAGTCACAGTTGGCCAGTTATATGCTACCTAGGTGAATGTTTTTGGTAGTCATGTTATCAAAAAAAATAATAATCTAGCTTTGCTTACAAGTCACTTACAAAGCTGACAACAGAGCAGATAATGCAGTACAGTTTCTGTATCAGGCATTTCCAAAATTTCTTTCACACAGTAACTCTGCTGAGAGCAGACTATCCTCTGACTAGGATATGCCAATCTGGTGAGAAGGTAACTGCAAGATCTGATATCCACTTGAAGACTTGGTAAGCATATTGGAAGTGCATTTCGAAAGCTTAATCTATTTGACACTAGTAGATTTTAAAGTGAGTTAGGTTTTGTGGATTCTTTCGGTTACTGGACACGTGGCTCAATTTTGCAGTTTTTCCTAGGAGCGACTTGGACCAGTTATTGCTAAGCTGCTGCTACTCTTTTCCTTCTGGATCCTAGAGAGGTGTGTAAGTGCCCTGAAAGTGGCAGAGGATACAAGCAGCTTATACGGTTGCAATTAAGTAGTCAGTAACAACTACATGCTCACCTAGAGTCTGAAATTCTGACTGTATTAATCTAGAAACACAGCACAAGCTGGTCTTGTGTTCCGGTTTCTATTCAGTATTGTAGGGGAGGAGGAAAGTATGAGGAAAAAAGATGATTCCATTTATGAACAGTGTCAGTCCCATCTCTCGCTGCTTCAGATGCTGCTTCTTGCTGTTTAATTTTTCCTCATTGTGCCTCAACGGATCCACTAAAGTTCATTGAGGTGCCACATTTGTGCATTAGCAGTTTCTTATGCTCATGATTACATTTATCCTCTTACAGATAAGCACAAGAGAAAGGGTGCTCATTAATGGAGGTACAGAACCTGAATGTGTTCCTCCTAACAGAAATAAACAAGCTGTTTACAGTTTAAACTGCTGAATGAGATATTTGAGCTATTTTAAAGCTTAATTTTTATTTGTTTTAGTATAAACTAAATGAAGGTGAAATACATGCTATAGAAATGCACTGATATTTCTGCATCGTGTACAGTATTGAATAAAGAAGAATTCACTTTGTATTTTGAATATTGTCATGTCTTGAGTTTAATAAAGTTATAAAATACTTATTTATGATACATTTTGGTTTTTGCCTTATTGAGTAGTGTATGAAATTGTGCATTTGAGTTCTGCATTTACTGGAAAGTTCAAAGTGAGTAATATTAAATGTGCAACAAATAAGGAATTCAGCTTGCATTTAATTAAAATTAAGATTTGTGCAGAAGCGCTCACTAACTCACATTGCACACCATTAATTTTAATTCCTTCTTACTACCTGGTAGTATGGTGTCTATCAATTTGTGCTGGCAATAAAACATCCTGTAAGATTTAAGTTATTCAGCTTATCGTTATTAATAACCTTCGTTATGGCTAGAGTCACCCATAGCACATTAGGCATCATTGTACAGAAAAGAAAGGGCAGTAGTGTTACTGTCTTCAATTTATCACCTGCTAAAAAAAGAACTAAATTGTAGATTAAGGGTGACTGAAGAGGAACTACTCATTCTGAGGGTAAAAAAAAAAAATCTTCAGCATAGTGTGGTAACTTTTTTTTTTTCTTAAGAGGAGAAAAAAATTGCAAATACTCATGACAAAGCAAGTATATTTAACTGTAGTACGTGAACCATAGGTTAGCTTTCTGAAGCTATGAAGCATCACACAACTTTGATCTTTTAGCCGTGCATGCAGGTAAATACTTGCCTTGATCTGGCAGTCTGAAGTCCTCACTTTTTCTGTGAATGAGCTTATTTCAGAATTATACTTGATGGAAAAAATGTCTGATGTAGGTTTTCAGTAATGCATAATTACTTGGCTTTTATAGCTGGGAAGATTGCTAAGCTTAATTTATGTTAGTGCTTAAAAACTTACTGCTGTGCCATAACATGGCTAAGAACCCACACAGATTGGCCTCCAAAACATAAACAAGTTATCTAATCCTGCGCAAGTCTGTTGACTATAATATTCATCCTACTAAAAGCTCCGCTTCTCCTCCACCAGCTAGATTTTTCTAAGGTGGAAAAAGTCAAATCGATACTTGCATCCTTCCCCTTAAATCTGAGCAGCTTTAAACCTGGGACCCCAAAATAACAAACCTTTCTCAGTTACACAATCACAGCTGCAGCAAAGAGATCACTGCTCAGCTGCAGCTCATTCCTTGTTAATTGCAAGCCTCAGCACAGACTCAGTTATCATTTCAGTGGAACTCAGTCTAAAACCAAGCAACTCCCCTGCAAATCTCTTCTAGCTTTTGCCTCTGGGTCCCACTCCCTTCCTGATACTTGGAAGTCCCCTTTAGCCCAGGCTCCTGCGCTTGAACAGGCTGCTCTTTTCTCCTCACCTTGAATTCCCCAAGGCTTTAAATCTGTTCTGCCCTTACTAGCATTTACTCTCAAATTAGTAGCAAAGCCACTCTTGGATAGGAAAAAGAGCAAGGGTTCCCCATCCAGATACCCCACAGTGTCTCTCTGGCTTTCAGTGAGATTCTTTTGGCTTCAGGCATTTGGGGAAAGGCCACATGGCTACTGTGCACACAGAGAAATGAATCCCTCAACAGGGGGGCCAGTGGTACAGCGAGTCCGAGACGACCACTCGCTGCCAGATCTCATTCGCTGCGAATACAGCAATGGGCCAAGCTTTCACTTTCTGTCCGAACTCTCTGTGCTTCACACCGGCCTAATGGTATTGCTTGGTGTTTGCATGGGGCAAGCCAAAGAGACTTCTAAAGCAACTGACAGCTGAACACATCTTTGGTATAAAATGGGGTGTTTGTTATAGTTTTCCCAGCCCCGCACCCCGGCACCTATTTTCACTTCTGTTAGCAGTGGAAGTTCCCTAGTCATTGGGGCTAAAACCATTCCGCTAATGTAGCAACAAGGTTGTTTTTTTTTTTTTTCACTTTCTCAGAATAAGACCTACTTCTGAGTAAAAACTGTTGTCATATTTACAGTACAGAAATGTTTAAAAACCTTATAAACTGGTGCTTTTTAATGGTCTTACATAACCTTTTCTGAAATTCAAAAAAGGTGAAAGACTTTTAACCTAACCTCCATTATAGTTTCTCTCTCTCTCAAAAAAAAAAGAGATGATTGCATACTCCTTTCCTGAAAGTATTGCCATTGCCTACTCAATCCCAAGTATTAAAAAATAAATTAGTCTGTAGCGATGATATCTTTCCTACTGCATGTCAGCTGAATAACAGCACAGTCTCATTCCAAAAGTTAAACAATGAACTTTTTAGTGCAACTGTAAGTGAAGTAAAACAGACTGAACCTGAATTACAAATAGTGACTGGAACTGTTTGGCTATGAGCAAGACATACATTCAAGCAGGTTACAGATCTCACATGCCTCTTCAGTATGAGGAAAGTCATTTATAGGCAAGTCTTACAATATTTGAGTAACTTGGCCATTTTCCCCTTCAAAAATCCAAAGTAATAAGGTTTCACTGGGGACTTTAGTCCACGGTTCAGTGATTCTCTCTGGATGATGATGAGGGGGGCTCTGACAAAGGCAGGTGGAAGACTAACTTGTATATTCTTACACATAGATTCTTGTGCTTTGGGGGACGAAGTTTGCACGATCCAAAAATTCTATTCCGTTTTCCAAGTGAGTAATTAAGGCTGTAGAGCTGTGCGGAAAGCTTTGCAAGTTCTGGCCAGAAGAGATTTCTCTGCTCATCCCCTGACACATGATAAGACTTGTCAGGACACAACATGCTTTTGCAACAGCCTGATCACAAGTTTGAATATTTAGAGCTTGGGCTCACCTGGGCAAGGCCTGACAGCTTGCCTCCGAGGAGGAAGCCCCTTGCCAGAGAGATTTGACTGGAATAATCACACTTCAAAGCAGTTATGACTTGATACACTGAACTCTGAAGAGTCAAGGAATTCATGTTAAAGCAGGGAAGAAAGATGTGCAACTAAGGAACGGCAACGCTTCCCGGAGCCTCCCGATTCAACAAGTGGGCCACACAAACAGCTCACCCCCCTCCAGAATCTCTTTCTTGCTTTGGCAGCACGACTGTGACCACCCAGCCACGCTAGTGAGGAGCCACAGGAGTCACACAGCAACAAACAGGAGGGCTGGATATAGAGCAGCCCCACGGCAAAGATGGGATGTGGCTGGCAGCAGAGTAGTGAGAAGGGGGGTGACCTCTTCCTTGAGGCTCAGAACTGTCAGTACCGCAAGCCAAAGCCCACCCGAAGTAACCAGTGGCAGCAAGAAGCACCTCTCACATCTGCCTGTGAAGGGTCTGTGTTGCCCAGTGCCACTTGGCTGCTCTGATGTGGGCAGAACACCCCCCACTTGGCGAGTTTAGACCAGCAAATCAGCCCAGAGGGGCTGTTGAGCTGGTAGCTAAAGCATAGAATGTTTGCCTCAATATATCTTTTCCTGAAAGGAAGAGGCTGTGTTAGTACCTGGTGACTTGAAAAACCCATTAGCTTAACTTCTCCACCATGTTAACTTGCTCTTAACCAGATAATGTCAGGAAATAATACGCAGTTGTAGTGGGAGGTCATTTAAAAACCTCTTGATCGTCAGTTTCTCTTGCATCATAAGAGATAGAACATAAACCTGATCTGGAAGCATGCTGATTGACAACATAATTAAATCCTGCAGTCATTTAAAATCACCGATCATTGTTGCTGCTGTCATTATTAGTTTTCCATTCACTCCCAGACTGCAACAGGCACAATTGCTGCTGCACTGAAACTGCAGAAGAGCTCTCACTGCGATTGCATTTCCTCCTGCTGCAGCCTTGGGTTTGTTTTTAAACAGCCAGAATGAAGTGGCAGGTTTGACGTGATAAAGGAAAGCATCCATCCAGTCCAGGACAAAGACACAGTTTTGCAAGGGCAGCTATTACAGCAGGGAGTAGTTGCTGATGGTGTTCAAACTGAGCCTTGGCAGGAATTTGGGGTTAAGATGATGACCAGATCAGTCATGGAATTCCCACCCTTCAAACTCTTGATTACAGACTGCAGCCCTTATAAACACTTTTAATAGTATTACAAGCTGTATGTTAAATACATACTCTCTAGATTACTGTCAAGAAGTAAATGTGAGATGGAGGTAACAAGATGCATAATTTTATCTGGTTGAAGGGTCTCTGCAATTAGGTAATCTATTGATTTTTTGTGTGTGTGCTGAGTGTTCCTGGGGTAAGCTTTTTGATTTTTTTAAAATAGCCTAATCTTTTCTTTTCTCGATAGCTTGCTTTCTGAAGCAGGTTATGTTAATTTAAAACTGAAAACATACAGCAAATTTTCTGTTTCTCATAGATCCTTGGCACTGAAAATCTAGCACACAAAGTTTAATTATACTTATTAATATTTGTTAAATGGTGCTGCAGAGATTTCTGGCTGCTGAGCATGTGATTAGCATTTGTAAGCTGAAAGAGGTGTTACCCCCACCCATCCTGCATTGTAATTCAGGCCTTGCATAATCCCCACCCAAATGCCTATTTTCATCCACACAGCTCATTATTTTTTCTGAATCATATATGGAAGCCACACCCGTGATTGCTCATAGACTGTTGCTATATTATTTATATATTGGTGTGCACCTTGATCCCAGTTGTGGTTAATTTTGGAAAAGGTGTTAGGTATTTCAGATTTCAAGTGACATGCCACTGAAACATGGGAACCATTACTGCTATTCACTTCCTTACAAAGTGATTCAGAGGAAGAGATGCTTCTATGTTTACAACCTGCAGCTTCTTGCTGAAGATTAAAACTGTTGCCCACAAATCATTAGCATGTGAAAGCCGCAAAGGAAGACGAGTGCAAATACGCTGCCATGAAACACCGGAGAAAAAAATATGACAGACTACCCCACCATCACCACCATGAATCTGATCACGGATGCTAACCACTGCACATCGAGCCATCGTGACAAAATACTAAAAGGTCTTCCATGCACAAAGTCTTTGGATCAAACATAGGACCATCAGGCCTGACCCAGAAGAACAATCTCCCGCCCACCACGTACCCAGGTGACAGAGAGTCATGTTCCTATTACCCAAAATATTTATTTTACCATTGTTAATGTGTTTATTATGCTCACAACCACCTCAAAGTCAGACCACTGAGTGCCCTTCTGAAAGCAAGTGGAACATACAACCAGCCCTACACACTTTGCAGTCTTTAGGGATCTTACCAGCCTCGGGGAAGTTCACATTAAGGACACATCAGCTCGTGCCACGCCGAGTCCAACTGCCACATGGCAAGGTGCAAGGGAGATGCAAGCGACAAGCAAGTGGACCTTTGCAAGGTTACTTATTGCCTTGCAATCCCCGTGTTGTTATTTACTGGCTGTTAAGCAAGGTCCAGGGGAAACCCAAGACTCTGACCGTATTAGGTTGCTCTTGGTGACTTCATTTGTCATCTATCATGTTGACAAGCTATTCAAGAAAAGTTTTCCTGCATCCTGGTTGCACACCCCTGCATTTAGAGCTTAAGCAATTTGAATTGGGATTGTGCCCTTATGATGCAGACTCTACATTGCTCCAGCACAGCCAGAGGCACATGGCGACGCAGAGGCCGCAGCTCAGGGTGGAGACAAGATTGTGGCACACACCCTGACACACTCTGTTGCTCATGGAATTAAAGTATCCTGAACTGCTTTTGCTGAGGGTGGGAGGTCTGTCTTCTCACAGAGTATCATCTCATCATGCTGAAAAAGCCCAGTGAACCAAGGTGAGCACTTTATTAAAAGCCACGGGACAGATGGCCCTGTCTGAGACACACACTTTTAGAAATGGATGGCAGTGAGGAGAGCACTGGGGAGCTCCTGCCTCATACAGTGGCTGATAGACGACTGGCATCTGAAGATGAAGGGCTAGCCTGAAGGAAGGATGAACATCCTAGTTTAGCTCCTAGCCTCTAATTATTCCTAGAGTTCCCTAGTACAAACATCCATTTCTCTTCTTCACAACCAAAAGGAAGGGAAAGTGCTCCTTTGCAAAACAGTAGAAGAACAACCAATTAACACATCAGATGTGGTAATGAGAGAAGTTAGCACAGATAACTGCATCTTCTGTTGCCTGACAGCAATTCCCCACCCAACAGCAGATTTCCTGTTAAAAATGCAAATGAGAGTGCTGTGCCCATCAGCGGTCAGACTCATCACCGCTCAAGCAGCTTCTCTCCTACCTGCCAGTCACCATCTTGCCTGGCTGTGACTTCACTGTTAAGAGGGATTTTTCCAACTTATATACAAAATAATACAGGAGAAAGTGGGAGTCTGCGACTAGAATGGCCTGTATGTGGAAGTAAGCAATGCTTTCTTAGAACTCATTTTAATTTGGAAACACTTCAATGTACAAAAGCAGGGAGCTCCCAGAGTGGACAGTACTTAGAGTGCAATGCAAGCAGTTTAAAAAGTGGTTTTGAAAGTACATAGAGAGGAGTCTCCCAAAATAACTCATTGAAACTTAACAGCACAGAGAAAGCAAACACCTAGTTTAAAGAAGAGCTAGAACTGCGAAAACCTCAATAGAAATATGCCTCTTAAGAGTCCAGCAATTCAGAAATTCCTAAATTCTATGAGCAAAAGTCCATTAACAGAGCCTTTGAGAACTAAAGGTCTTCCAACTAAACTACAGAGCAGAAAGTATCCTTGTGCCAAGCTTAGAGCCAGTAAGCAACACTGCTAACTGCCCAGCACCGAGCCCCATATTCTTGGGGCAGGGAGCGACAGCAGCAGCTTCTCCACCAACAGCAAACATCCAAAAGCCACCGCGCCAGGGGCAGAGCCCCAGTACCTGATCCAGGAGAGCCCGTGTGTCTGGGGAGCCCAGCGTGGCCATCCACCATCCAGCAGCTCTGAGCAGAGGCAGGTCCAAAATCAAACCAAAGCCCCCTCAGCAGGTTGAGCTCATCAAAAACCAGAGCTGGGCCTGAGCCTCTACTTAAATGGAGCTGCTGGGCCATGAGCAGAGGTGCGGAGAGGGCCCAGGTGAGGCTGCTTAGGGCCATTATGGGCGCTCAGTGACCACAGCTGCTGCTAAACCCTGTAAAATAAACTGTTTCCAAGCTGTTTGCAGGAATGATGGTCACCGCTCAAGCACATTTTCATTTTTAGGAACTGACAGCAAATTTAGGCCATTACTTTGGGTATCCTGAAGTAGAAAGCGGTCCATCTCAAGCATGTGGTGCTGCAAGGCACATGGCTTCGAAAGCTGTTATCAAAACCCTGAAAAGTGACTCTGGGAATTCCTCATCAGAATACAGGAGACTGACTGATTTGGACCGCTATCAGTAGGGAATTTCACTGATGCTTTAGAGATTAGTGTTAGTAATTAGAATTACTTCTCTTTTCACAAGCCTTGAACAGCAAATAAAAATGCAGAGTTAAGGAAAATTCAGTTTGCTATTAAACTGGAAGAATTAAGTCACAGAGTTACACTTTAAATTTATACTCTGCTGAAAAATAAATGTCTTTAAATATCTGGGGCTATAGTCAGAGTAAAGCTACGTGTTTAATAGTGGAAGAAATCCTCTGTTCAACATACAGCATATGAAATTTTCAACATAGAAGCACCTGCGGAAACACACCCATTTGCATTCAGGGATTCCTTTGATTCAGAACAGCAGCTCTGCAAGACTGCAAGAAGAGTGAGAATCCCAAAGGAAATTCTACCATAACCACCACTGAGGAAGGGATGGCTTTAGAGCTGTTACTGAACCGAGTGTGCACCTGAACTGCCGCCAAGTTCTGGCTGTGGCTCAGAGTTGTTGCCAGTGTAAACTGTAAAAATAGTTACACCATCCATATTTAGAAATCAGAAAGATTTGGTCAGAAAATCATTACGTCCCCAGTCCTGCTGGGAAACTTCAGCAGCTGAGGAAAACTTCAGTGTCACCACAGCTACAGAAGTCTCTCTAGACGTACGTCTGCTCTTTACAATACAAGTGCTCGCATGAGATCCTCGGACACCTTTACTTCTTCCTCCCTCTACTGTTATTGGAGTGCCCTTGAATTAAATTGTTAAAGGTATGTGAGTATCTATAAGACTCAAAGGGCTGTAAACCCTACATAGGGAGGAACTATTTAAGATTATACAAAGGGCATAATTAGAAGCCGTTGAATGAAGTTAAGCAGAAGAACACCAAGCTGAGTATAAAAGCTTGTCTCTCAATCTTCTAGCACTCGGAACAGTTTTACAGAAAGCACAAAGGCTTGAGAGCTGCTAAAGAGACCTATCACAGAGACTGCAATGCCTAATGCTGTGCCACCCGGTGGAGTCCTCAGAGCACCTGGACAGCACAGAGGAATTACGTCACCTAAAAACAGGATAATGGGTTTTTCAAGTCTGAACCCGCTTCTGGAGCCTGTCATCATGTATGTCAGCCCCCTTTCCCAAAGCATGGCCAGAAAAAGACAAACCAATAATGCTGCCTAGCCCCTTAACTAGTACTCTGCTGGTTAGAGTACCCAGCACACAGGAGACCTGCATTCAGTCTCCTCCACAGGGATCTCTGCTGAGTGTGTGCCTGGGTGGAAAGGTGGATGCCCCTCGACAGGGAAGGTTCACACAGAGGAGGCCTGGCAGGTCTGGGAGGGCAAGGGTTGCCTTGGGATCCCACCCCACTGAACACATCCTAACTGAAGGAGCTGGGCCTCTGTCAAGGGTGGCACCTGCCACGGCCATTCACACAACCTGCTCCAAGCCCCGTCCCTTCCTTGGATGCCTCTCCAGAGATGACAGGGGAGGGGCTGAAGGTGGGTAAACTGTTCCAGCAAGGGCAGCGTGTCCCTTTTTGCTGCACTTCCTGGAAACATTTTACCTTCCTGCTGTGTGACGACACTGCAAGACCTACAGAAACTCCATGGAAGCTGAGAGCTGGGCAATGTCAGCAGAGCAGCCGTCCCCAGAGAGGTCTGGGCAGGCATTTCTGTGTGGGGTCTGCTTGGCTCTCTTCTCACATATTTTACTTTCTTTCCATAACGCATTTCACACAGACATACCACGTGCAAGACCGCGTTCTAAACTCGCTAAACTATTATTTAAAATTTTGGGCAACAATTTATTCATTCACTTGGTGTTTTGTTGCTTATTTTTTGAACTTCAAACATTGCATCCCATGTCCTACTAAAATGGAGTCTCCAAGTAACAGCAAGGTATCCTTTTTTTTCTGGAGGTACAGCACGTGAACATAAATGATGTTAGGGATGCACTGCTCGTGATTATTTCTGTGGCTGGCATCTTCCAACTTCTCCGTTACGTGCTTATCTTTCCAACCAAGTCACGTGTCATCCAGGCTGCTGGAAGACAGCTCTCTTTTATCATTTTGGGATCGTTGCTTCTATCTTGCATCACAATGCATCTTTTTGTTGAAAGAACAAACAAAACAATCTGGTTAAGTCACCATTCTTTGCTCTGACAGTGACTGTGGGTTTCATGCCTTGCAGTTAGGTCGTACCAAAGAGCAGGGCTAACAAGCTGTCCAAGGCTTGTAATTACTGGAGGAAGCATATTCTCTGGTGTACTTTTACAGCTGTAAGCACTAGAGTACAGGCTGGTTTGCATCTGTTATGGTTGTGTTTGTCTCCACTTATTTGAAAAGTAATGCCTTTCTCTCTCTAGAAAGGGATCCTTTCCCCATTGCTCGGAGGGATGTATTCCCAGGTTGGAATTTGTGCCTGCTCACACAAATACAAAGTACAGGGCTGTGTACTTTGCTTTCCCTTTTTGGAAAGAAACTTGCCAAAGCACTGCAGCAAAACCAGACGGCTTACTTCTTTGCTTCTTCTGGTTCACAGCTGCTTCTTCATTTATAAGCTCCTTCATTCTAAAGGAAAATATTTTTCAGCATTGCAGGTATTTGCTGCTGGCACTAACATCTATGCCATCTTGTGCACATTCCTATTCCTAAGTCATATAATACTTCTCAATTCAATAAAAGAGCTCACTCTCAATTATGCTTTCAAGCTTACACAACAACCAGTATCAAGAGGAGAAGCCCCACATTATTCTTGAGAGAGGATAAGAGGCAAAGAGCAGATGCTGACTGATGATCTTCTCAGCAAGAAAACAAATCCACCCCCAAATCCTCCAACTGTCAGGGAACAAAGCTAGGGAAGAGTGGATGCACTTTCTTCATTTTAAGCCAACTTCTGTGGCAGCAAATATCCAATTACCATAAGCACTAAAACTAAAGCTTGCCAATAATAAAAGCGCAAAAAGTTCCTAGCATTCATGAAACACCGAGCAGAAAAGTACCTCATCTCATCTTTCAGCAGCAGATAAAGGGGATTTTAGGGAAAGAGGTATATAATAGCTAGGGAACCTCCGTATGAAATAGATCAGGAGAGAGGATAAAAACACTTCCCAAATCGGAAGGCAATTTTTTTTTTCTCAAATCAACAAATTGCTTCTCAACACTTCCCCCAAGAGGAAAATTAGCGTAATCCTAGTAGATAACACCTCCCCTAACTTAAAAACTGAGTTAATGATGCCTTGGCAGAAACAGAAAATCTATGTAAATTCAGATTTGCTGGACATCTGCAATGTAAAAGGTTGAGAACAGGGTCAGCTTTATGAAGGAAACTGTGATGCAACCAGCATTACCACATTTCATTAACCAAGTCCTTTTTGCTGAATGCAATGAAAGAATCTACAAGTTAACCAGATACAATGGGCTCTAAGGTCATTTTACCAAGGGCTTTTCCTATTACTACTTTAATAGGAGTGGGAAAGCCCAAATGTACACATTGAAAACATCATTTGTGTAAATTAACTCTCTCAGCCTTAGAATAAAAAATAAAAATGTACAATCAAATTTCTGGCCACCTCGTTAATGCCTTATATTAAAAGATTTCTAGAAGCCTTAATGACACAAGCATGGAAGTATTTTCCTTCTAATGCTATAAAGCAGTACTACAGCCCAGGAATGCACAGCTTTTCCTGTATTCTGAATCATGCACATTTACAAACCAAGTGATTATTCCAGAGTCTAGAACAAAGAATCTTTCCATCATTTGGTTTACATTTGCATGGCAATACCAGTTAGACGTGCAGATTTAACGAACAAACATGTCCAATCTTACATAGATTATAACTTTTTGCATATCTTAAGCATATTTCAAAGCTAGAGAAACATATGGAAGATTTCCTAAACAAATTAGAGGCAGAGCATACAGCTAAAGCAGTTCTTCCAGTAGATACTAACAATGTAGAGACATTTCTTAATTCTAAATTTGCAAAGGTACCTACGTATTTCATTACCAAACTGTAGTAATTGAGAATGAACTTGTTTCCCATTACAATAGGCAAGCACAAAGGCACCTATGCAGCCATTTTCTAAAGTTCAGCCTGTACATGTCAAATGTATGTACACGTCAGATAGACGCAGAACCAGGTCTCCAGATGCTGTGGTAGCTTCAGAGTCCAGCAAGGTGCCACCTTGTAAGCATGATTGCCGATAACCAGGTAACAGCAGAGTTATTTGGTAAAAGAAAGGTAGCAAAGACAAAAATTGATCCCAAACTCTTAATTCTCATGGGGATACAGCTCCACTACTTCCTCCAGAGACCTGTCCAGCAACTCCTCTAAACTGACATACGCTCTCTTAAGCCAGGCTTGTAGAAAGTTCCAATTTATAGTAAGTAGAAACAAGCACTGCTACTGGTGGTAAGCTACTAAGTACAAGCTTCCTGCTTTATGCTGATTAGCTGCCTAAATAGCTCAATGGACTGCAGTCATTTAATGTACAAGACAAATTCCAACGGTATCATGGATAACCTGCTAGCTATAGAATTCTAGGGTGCTTGACAAGGTAAGAATATTTCTACTTTTAATTTAGCTCCATACTGTCTTAGAATTAATACTAGTTATTTGCCTTATTTGTACACAGGAAACTAAGTACTGTTGTAATAAATTCTAAGTTACAACTTAATCTATTTCACGGAACCATAGAATATCCTAAGTTGGAAAAGACCCTTGAGGATCATCAAGTCCAACTCCTGACTCTGCACAGGGCAATCTAAAAATTAAAAAATCTAAAAATCTAAAAAAATCTAAAAATACATGGTTAAACCATGTATTTAAGAGTGTTGTCTCAATGCTTCTTGTGCACCGATGAGCATGGCCATGACCATTTCCCTGGGGAGCTTGTTCCAGCGCTGGACCTTCTCATTTCAGCTCATACTTCAGAAGAACTGTGTGAGATTCTAGAAAGAAGTTAGTTTTGAATAGTACATTGCTAGCCATAGTGGTAAAAAGGTTTCATAGGCCTGAGTCGGGAGAAAACACACAAAGAAACAACACACAAGCAGGGTTGCTTCATTTTTATTTACTCAGCAAACATTTGACCATGTGATTTTTAACTGCCATCCAAGAGCTAACTAAGATTATTACATGCTGGCTGCCTTTTTGTGATGAAGCTTTTTGCTAACAGGATCTTTTTCCAGAAATAAAGACCGTTAGTTTGTTAAGGTATCACAGTTTAGGTAAGTACAGTTGCTAATTTCACCCACAATTAAATGGTATTTACAACAGTGCATCTTACAGTTATTCTACAAAGGACAAGACTCTCCATCTGAAATTGTGCTACTCCATGTCCCACACCAGGATTTCACTCTTTCAGTATTAGGGGCGCCTTCACCTGTTCAGCCACTTCCTTCCCCATCAGTGTCTCAACAATGGCCAACCCAAACTCAAAGCTGGTACCAGGGCCACGGCTGGTGAGGATGTTCCCGTCTTTCTCCACGCGGCTCTCGGAGTAGCTGTAGTGTGCTTGGGGGGACACACAACAAGAACAGGGTCAGTCTCCAGCACAGTGCCCAGCACCCGCAGGCTACAGCAGCCAAGGAACAGCTCCCTGCTGACAGTCGTGCCCTGCAGTACACCCCTGCCCCTTGGAACCCAGCAGCTCATGGCTGCCCACAGTCGTCAGCGGGGGAAAGGGCCCACAGGGAGCTCTGGCACCTCATTCCCATGGTATGGGAATGCAGCTCTGATTCTACAAGCTCATCAAGAAGCGCTTGCTGTGCCTGTCAGTTCCCGTGAGGTTACTTTTGGAAGTCATTCTGCTTTTGTGCAGCTGTTCACAGCTTTCTTTTTTCCAAATGCATGCAGAGGAAACTGGAGGAACCCTGCCATCTCCTGCTCACCCTCAGACTCGTTAATGTTCACAGAATAACTTCTTAATAGTGCTTCACCACCACTTCCTTTAGGTATGAGAAAGAAGTGTGGATTCATCAGCTGCTCATAGCACTCATGGGAGAAGAGCAAAGTGCTACTGGGACCACTGAGGCAAAGAACCAAAAGGGCAAGAGGTGGCTCAGCTTCAAGAGAATAAGGGAAAAAGTGCTCCTAGTATGACAGCAGCAGCATATTTTCCCCAAGGATGAGAATGTTAATACAGGCCTGTATTTTCTGGTTAAACATACTTAGAAATAGCCTTAGCATATTCAGTTGAATTTTGATTACGTTCAGGAAAGCATGAAGGTAATTCAGAGATATAAAATAAGATACAAATGCTATTTTCTTTTTTTTAAATCAAGGGTTCAGCTAAAGAAAAAAAAAAATTCTGAGAAGAGTTTAGAGAGAAAGTTATAAAAGTTGTCACATACCTCCATTCATCATTTTATCTTTGGCCAAAGGATGTGTTGTGACTTTGCTTCCAAACCCTATCCCATGTGCCAGAAGGGCAGTAGGACCTGCGAGGACACAAAGGTGCACCAGTGAGGAACTGTTTTCTGCTAGAAACACTTTCAAGAACACGTTCGGGCACTAGGCCCTCAAGGGGCCAAAGCTTATTGTGGACAGACTACTTTTCATAAAACTGATGCCAGCCCTATCTCTGCAGCAAAAAGCCTCAAAAGAATACAGCTGTATAATCTCTCCCGTTCTATTACACAAACACCCTGCGCAAAAAAAAAGAAGAATAGAGAAGGTTTAAAGAACACCCAGTTCACGCAGCTGTTCTATCAATGACTGTGCTGCCTATGAAGGAGTCAAGAACAGTGATCATTTTACTTTGAAATAATAGATTTTTTTAAAACTGCTTGAAACTAACAAAAAGCCTGCATTTCAATCTGAACATTAACTAGGTACAATTACTTTGCAACCTTGTTAAAGCCTTGAATTTAGAGACTTAACTGGTACAATTATATTTGAGTAAGCCTTTACATACTGGAATTGTGTGCCAAGCAGTATTTTGGACACATCATGAGCTAACCATTAAGTTTTTTGTTTTAACAGTCTTTTCTTTTCGTACTTGCTCCTTGGCCTGAACTGAGGAAGGAGTTTGTGTCAAGAAGTCTTAGGTCATCTGACAGAAAATCCTCACTGGAATTCCAAAAGAAACTGAAGGCAGGATTTGCCTAATGTGAGTTTCTTTACATTTCTTTATATTTGATTCATTTCAGATGTAGCCCAGGAAACAACCTTCCTTGCATACAGTTGGAATCAGCTACTAAGAAGCATTATACCTAAATCAATGAACTGTCCCAATTACAAACAAAGGCCTTTTTTGCGCTAGCATGAATTTGCAATTGTTGTGCCAGAGATACAAATAGAGACGTAGAAGACTACCACTGCCCAGTTCAACTCTGTATGCATATCACCTAACTGAAGAACGAAAGCAAAAAAAACCAGCAATGTACAAGAAAACAAAAGTGAAAATACACTCCACAAAGACACTGTTAGACTGTCTTTTACACGCTCATCGCCATCTCCTCACTCTCAGCTACAGGCACCTAGGCCAGCCTCTCAGTTCAGCTGGGAGTAATGACAATTGTTATT
The DNA here is from genome assembly GCA_028565335.1 of Limnodromus scolopaceus. Classification (NCBI taxonomy): domain Eukaryota; kingdom Metazoa; phylum Chordata; class Aves; order Charadriiformes; family Scolopacidae; genus Limnodromus; species Limnodromus scolopaceus. Next base: position 104,774 of record JAOXNO010000009.1, read on the forward strand.
CTTGCTTTTCTTACATAAAAATCTTACAAAGGAATGAACTGGATACCTAGCTGTGCAGAGTATGTAAGCCGACAAGCTTCTCCTCAGAGTTATTCCATCTTTTGCCATCACTCAGATGAGGAAGGCTGAGCCTGTAATTCTATATTTACAGCCTTCCTTCTGAAGCTAAAGGGCAGGAGAGGAGATGAGATAAATTTATAGCAATGCTGTTCTGCCAGCACTGTGTCCTCACAGAAAGATCACCAGAATAAGCAAATATTTTGTAAAAAATGCTAGCACATTACCTTTCACTTTTTATTTTAAAGACAGTAACACAAGTGATTGAAAAGAACTGAGTACCAAGCAGAACTTGCAGGCTAAGTGTTCACAATATTTTAGATATTCCTCTGCTATTAAATTTACCAAAAATTCAAATGCTGGGGGGTGCACATAAAATACAAATCCCTGCTACTAATTACAGGAATATAGACTTTAAGACAGGAAACTAACTGCATGGCCCTTCCAAATATCCAAATGCTTTACAAAGCAAGATGTCTTGTTAACCCACCTGCACATATAGCAGCAATCAGGCCCTTTCTGCTTTCCTGGTCTTTCAAAATGTCTTTCACAGCAGGAGACTGTATGAAGAAACAGTATCACAAGTCACTGTCTGGGTTGATTATTTGAAGCATTGTTGAAATACTTTCCACAGCAAATTAATAAACAAGTTTTACAAAGACAACTCTCCATCCTGCCTCAGGACAGAGGGCAATGAACACACTAAGAAGGAGTAAAAACTGAAACCAATAAATACTTGCCCCACAAGGAAAAAGTAAGGAAATCAGAAGAAACTGCAAGGAAGTACTTCGCCCACAGAAAAGCTGGTTAATCCATGGGATTCAAAAACTTCACAAGATAAATACGAAAGAGTATTCATGAGATACCTCCAGACAATCTCTATCATTCTTAAAAAGTTTTATACGGGATATTTGTCTCATATTCCAGACCTTACAAACTGTGTGATACCATCTAAATCCTATCTGACAGATTGACTTGTTTGTCCGCCTGCCTTCCACAAGGTATTTATACCATCACTGCAACAGTTTTGCATCAGAAACAGAATTCTTAAGCAACAGAACAGAGTCCTGTGGGTTCAGCTTGTTTTGTATTTCATGGAATTAAATCTTCATTTGCCACTATTTCACCTTCATATGATTATGAACAGATTTCCCCACAATACCCTTCCATTTTTATTTTGCTTAACTAGGTACTCAAGTTCAAGAATTTGCCCAGTTGTCCCACCTACGTATTCACAAGAAGGCTTGAAACAATTAACAATTAGTTTGCTGATTCATTCAGAAGAGAATTTTCAGATGCTGAACTGAATCTGCAGAATTACGAAGCAAGTGTAGACCACCCAGTACTCATGAGGATGCCCATGCATGTTTAAGATACCAGAACTTTACCTCTGACAAGTTCTGAGCTCCAAGGTTACCTCCAGGCAGGACCACGACATCGTAAGGCCCCTAAACAAACAAATGATAAAACTGTTCTGTTGAGCAGAGGCTGGTACATTCATTACACTGTTTTAAGGCCACTACAGCTGAGTCGAGCGAGAAGCAAAGGGATCTGCCTCTTCTTCCACTGAACAACACCTTCTGATCAGAGAACCAGTTCCAATTATGGAACAAAACACTGTTTCCTACTTCAGGAAGAGTCTACGATCGATAAAGTCTATCACAGAACTAACTTTTAAGCCCAATGCATTTGAGAGCTTCAGCAAGCAAACGGCAGCTCTTGCATTGTAAGGACAAGTGGGTTTGCTCCAGTCCTACTGTACAGGTATGACTACAGCACTGTTTAGCTTCTCATCAGGACTTTCGGTTATTCCAAATCTCAATATTTTATTGGGCCGACTACCATGCAAAATAAAGCTCTATATTGGATGCTTTGCAAGAACAAATACCCATGCAGAATTAAGAAATCCGTCTGATCCTAGCATGCTATGAAGCAGGACAATGCTGAAGGGGAGCACTGCTCAAAGCGCAGTTCTGTGATCCACTGCTGCATAGAGCTAACATAACATGCAACATCTGCCTAAAGGGAATGCACAAGCTTTCCAAATTCACCTCTGAAACTGTGAGAAAGGCTAACCAACCTCTTTCCTGGCATCTTCGAGACTGGCATCAGGACAAATGAAGACATCTCGACTGCACTGCACTGGTTCTTTTCCTGTTAGGCCTGCAACAGTCACCTTGATCTAACAGAAGAATACATATATCATTACAATTCAAGAATTTAGGCCTTTTTCTTAAGTGTTAGTTAGTTCTAAATGTTAGGTCTTAACTAGTAAATGGTATGAGCGAAGCACTACCGACAGCTGTCAGGAACAGGGCAACACTTAAGCTTCCCCAACCCATGATTAAGTCCAAACACACAAGGTAAGCAGTGATATTCACCTAGAGATTAACAAATAGAATCATCATCATAGAATCATAGAATCATATGGGGTTGGAAGGGACCTCTGGAGATCATCTAGTCCAACCCCCCCACCGGAGCAGGT
>JAOXNO010000009.1:123951-160058 GCA_028565335.1 Limnodromus scolopaceus
TTGAAGCCGTTCCCTCTTGTTCTGTCACTAATTACCTGTGAGAAGAGACCAGCACCAACCTCTCTACAGTGTCCTTTAGCTGTTGTTTCAGAGAGTTAAACCAGATAATAAAGGCATGCTTCCATGCCTAACATGGGAAGAAGCCTGGACTGGTTCTAGAAATGCTGAGACAGAAAAGGCATTAGGAGAAGGAAAAAGATGGTCATAGTAAACAAGAAAGCAGAGCGGGTCATATCACTCTTCATCCAAGAACCATTCAAGAGTGAAGGCTCTGTCCTGAACCGATTGCTTTACTTTGACCCACATAATTGTGGTGCTCCTCAGTAGGCCGAGCTTCTGATGCAATTCCAATACCAGCAGTGATGCTGACTGCTATCAGCAAAACTACTCAAGAAAAACTATTGTCTAAGGAATACATTGTATGGATATTTCCTCCAGAGTAAACATTCCTTGATCTTATTTAACCATTCTTCCAAAAAAAAAAAAAAAAAAAAAAAAAAAAAAAAGGGTAAAAGTTCTTCAGCTGAGAAAGCTATAAGTATGCAAGAAGGGAAGATAAATAAAACCTTTTTTTCAGAAGAGAAAAATGAAAAAAAACCCACACCCACATAAATACCACACGGTTACTTTTCCACAATTTAGTTATTTTTTCTAAGTCTTAGTCTACACTCCACTGCCTGCTCCAGGGGACTGGCCCCGCGTCCTCTGGCCCTTCCAGGAGGTTTCTCAGTGCCACCTCCCAGGGCAGGAATTCCAGTGCCCTGGAGCCCACCCAGGGACAACGCCAGCACCAACAGAGAGAAGGGATCTGTTCTCTGCAGAGTGTGAGAAAACAATGTACCTGTTACTAGTTGAGGCACACTGTTAAAAAATACAGCCACGGAAAAGTTCATGCAGCCCTATTCAGAAAGACAAATAGGGAAATGTAGTCACCTGCCCCAGTTCTCTCCCTTCACAGGGAAGGAAAGGATTGCTGCACTATGGCTAGGATCAGAGCTGATTTGGACTACTCTGGATTACCAGAAGGTCTCTAAAAATCCAGTACTTTGCCTTGAAAATGCCTCACAACAGACTTCTCTGCAACAAAGACAACCAAATTGGAAACTTTTCCTGGTTTCCAGTGCAACAGCACTGCAGAGGCAGACAAACACCTCTGAAAAAGGTGAGCCCAGTTCTCCAGCTTGCTCTACAGCAGGAACTGATGATATGAAAGTCACCGACTAACAGCATATGCTTTTCAGAAAGGCTGCTTTGTACTCCTTTCTGTGCATTTTGCTGACCATAAAAATGAGTTAAAGGAGTTTTTATTCTGCTTTTGTCCAGATCATAATTTCTTATTAGGGTTGAACAGGTTATTTGTGATACCTTGGGAGATCAGGAGAAAGGTATAGAGAAAGTTCCATTCTTGCTGCAGAAGCATTCCTCTCTTTCCTTATACTGCCTGCTCTCATAATTTCAGTTTTAAAAAATAAATTGTAATTGCATAGTTAGTTCCATTACATTTTTTGTGGAAGAAACCTTATTTCAAGATCTGGTCTCTGCCCCTCTGTTTGAGGCTGCATCATGCAGAATCTGATTCCCATAAGATATCGATGTGCTGTATTTCCAAGTTTTAGTCATGCCAGACTTACTTTCCTTCACGTCAAACAGTGTGAAGCTTCAGTTTGCTAATTCTGTAGTGCCGAGAAGACAGGGGAATTAAGTACCAGTTTGTCAAGCTTCACTTGGAGAATATACCCAGACTACAGCGTGCCAGGTGAGCAGGGCCAAAAATCAAGCAGGTTTCTTTCCCCCAAACTGGTGGAAACTATACTACAAAGGAGCAACGTTTTGGCAGATGTGATCCTGTACTAGAGAATTTTTAGACCACTTGCCAATTCTGTAGCAAAATAAAATATTTCCAGAAAGGCCTAAGAACCTGCCATCTTCATTTACGCAGAGGTATGTGTTCAGTTAAGCACACATACTCACCCCTGCACCCTCAGCCCACCACAGAACAAGAAAACCTAGGTCAAAACCTCTCAGAGACCTTACATAGTTTTGAGAGAAATTCAGAAAACAGAAACACTACTGTGCATACCCAAATTCACCACATATTGCTATTTGGTTATACAGAACATACATCACATTCACTACATTGCAGTTTGGACACAGAGGGCAGAAGCATCCTCTTCAAAAAAGGAAGTTAACAGCAAGTGCCCAAGTTGTGGTTAGTTTTGAGTGCCCCAACAGGCTATTTTCAGTTCGCTCTAAAATGCAGAGTATACCTAAGGCTATAAACTAGTGGCAGGAAAAAAAACCCTTTATTGCACATACGATCTCACAAGGCAGCTATTTCAGTATGCAAAATAGATCTGATAATCATGATAAGAAGATGAATAATTAGCTAAAATTAGAAAATTTAGGTTAAAGTTAACTGTCCTCATTAACACCTCAAAAGTTATCTGCTAAACCAGCAGTGACAGCAAAAGAATACTCCCCAAACCTCTAAATGATATGCTAGACCCTAGCAGGGACGTAAATAACATTACACATTTTTTTCTCTCACACCAGTCAACATGTATAACTCATTGAAACAAGACGTTAAGTCAAACATTCTAGTAAAATTCAAGGAAGAGCTGGACATTTATATAATAATGAGTTCTTCTGCAATTACCGTGTCAATACAAAAACATTCTACTCCACGTCTTTCTTCATGCAAACTAAATTCAAGCCAAAAAGTTACACCAAAAGTTATACCCTACGAAAAAGTCCCTCATATGAGTGCTACTGCCAAATCATGTCTTCTCTGAAATTTCTGGTTTTGCCAACTGTCACAGTACTTGACTAAAATAACAACTTGTGCTTACTTATCATAAAGCAATTTAAAACAGGAGAAAGAACTTTTGCATTATAGATTAGATTTCATCCTTACTATTTTACTCAGAAGGTGGATAATTTTGGGGCATGGTTTCAGTTGGGTTTGTTGTGTCCTTTTTTTTTTTTTAAGCTTTCTTGAATTCACTAGCAACTTATTCTTCATGAGCCATTTAAAATCAAGAATAGTTGTTGATAATTAAGGATAATCTTTTGTGACAGGGTATACTATTCAGAGTTTGCTCAGTAATTTATCTGGACTACTGCTGCCCTGTTATTTTAAACTGAAGCACTTGAAAGAAAGTCTATTAGCATAAATAAGAACTTAAAAATGTCTTCCCACAAAATAGTAGTTTTGATAAAAATTAAAACATTTTCTTGTAAATCCATTTCCAAGTTTTCAAAGTGCAATTCACATTTACTTCCCCCACCCGTGTATTCAGGGTTGTGCAGATTTGTTTAGGATGAGCTGTTTCTTTGCTTTGCATGATGACGTGCGCGCTGTCCCCTGAGGAAAATGCCTTTGACATTTTGGTAGAGGAAAAAGTGTCTAAGTGACAACTTCACATCTGAGTAAAGGCAATAAGCTGCAGGCAAGTTGCCCAACTTCCACATGACGCACATCATGATGGCTCTAAGAGGCTGAGTCTTCCTTGAGAGAAGACAAAGGACACAAGTTGCTTGTGAAGAGTGCTTCATTAGCTTTCCTTGGAGGGTGCTCAGAGCGAATATTGATAATGCCATTGTCATTGATCGTTCACTGAAGGAGAAGCATTTGTACAGAGCATCCAGCACCAACAGTGAGATCATGTATCAAATCAGACCTAATTACTGTCTGCAGTTCTGGAACGTAGAGTTGCATGACTCAGATGAGGAGAGAGAATTCCTCCCTATCTACTTCTCTCGTAGGGAAGCACAGGGAAAGAAGCATATAAAACGTATTCAGTTAATTATGTGGAGAAATTATTTTGTCATATATCCACTCACTTCAGCAAAGAGAAGTCCAGAGAAACAGGATTTGTAGTTCAGACACCTGCAACATGTGTTCTATAAGCCAATACTAGACCTCTCTGTACACAAGGATGGTAGAAAAGTTTAGGTTGGAAGGACCTCTGAAAGTCCTCTCTCACCTCTCCCACTCCCCATTCTCTGCACTCAAAGCGGAGCATTTGAACTTATATGGGGATGCTCAGGGCCTTGTCAAGCTTAGTTTTGAAATTCTGTCCCGTTCCATCCTTTAAGCGATTCAAACCTGGACAAACTACTCTGGCTGGCCCTGCTTTGAGGAGGGGGTTACACTGAACGATTTCCAGAGGTGCCTTCTGACCTCAACCATTCTGTGATTCCCAGAGCCCACAGCTTTTCCAAACAACCTGTTAACCATGCACGTGCGGGGCACACTCTCTTTGAATTAGACCTGCAGCAGAAATACACCTGCTTTATGTGATCAATGTAGCTAATTTGAAGTTAGTCCTAGGAGCCTAATTCACAATATAAAAATTAATCTTCAACAGGAAATGTTAATAAAGGAAAAAGGAAGCAGATAAGTTCACTCCTTTTGCAACTTGGAATTATCACACAATTCAGTATAGGGAAAGAAATTGAATAACATTAGCTGGATTTCACAGTGTTTTTTAACAGAATTTGAAGGCACAAACATTTAATTAGAGAGGCAGGAAAGAACATTACTAAACCTCAGTTTATCAACCTGTAAAGGAAGGAAAATTGTCATAAACTTACTTTTTTAATTTTCAAGGCTCTATACAGTTGGATATGATGCTTCATCGAGAACGAAGGTGAGGGACCAGTCCAGCCAGTCCTTGATCTTTGATATGAAAAATGAAATTATAGGTAGAGAAGACAAAATATACTAAATGAAGGGAAATAAAGACTAAAGTTATGAGACTACACACAGTAACTGCTGTGTTAGCATTAAATAATAGTAGCATTAATAAAAAAAAACTAGCTAGCACACACAGAATTAGATAGTCAGTTCCAACCGAAGGAAAGAGAAGATAAGTGAAATGGAAAAGGGTCTTCCAGTCTAGTGAGTGTTTAATATCAACCAAAGTAGCTTATATGTACCAAGCAAGTCTCCAGATGGGAGCTGTACTTTCTCTGCCAAGACAATTCTCTAGGGCAACATCAGATGAGGTCTTCTCAAATAAATAGATGTGAAATGCTACAAGGAAAAAAAAAGAATTGAACTCCCCATACATTCTCTTTGTAAATGAACTAGATGTTTAACTCCCCTTCTCTTTTACTTTCTCTGGCACAAGGACCCCAAATACAACACAACGCATCCATCCATCTCACAAAAGGAAAAAAAAAAGTGCATTTCATATCAGATGCTTTGCGTCAAGCCTGCTAAGGCTCATAAATCAGCTGTCTTAGTGCCCTGGTCATTTCAACCAACGTCTGACCCTTTTGTTAACTCATGATTTATAACTGGAAGTTTTGGGGTTTTTTTTTATGCCAGATTTATAAACTTTACTGTGCTTGGTTTGATATAATATCCATTTTGTACATCAAGCTATAAGACAGTAAATTTATTGTCTATGAACTGTTACCTTGAAAAATTACATCAATGCAAAGTGGTTTCCATTTTGAATCAATGGGCAATAAATTCATTGGATTTTTTTTTTTTGGGGGGGGGGGGGGAGAACATGATGATATTTATGAGGTCATGAGCGGCTATATAACGGGTGAAACTGGGAGCAGAGGCAACAGTCAGACAGGAGTTCTGAGTTACAGAGGTAGACAAAGACGAAATACACTCAATACAGCAACAATGCATAAGCTGGTATTCTGCTGTCTCATTATTGTCAGCTTCTTCTGTCCTCTCTCATCTCTGCCCATCATCAATGCCAGCGAGATGTCTTATCAGCTCTCAGGTAAGAATCTTTTGATTTTAATGGTCATAAAGCAGGGGCTGGAGCAGTAAAACCAGAGGAGAAGCAGGTATGCTTTCTGAGGGGCCTTTGTCTGTGCTCATCAGCTGTAGAAAAAGCAGGAATGTCTTGAGAACACCAGCAGCACAAGTGACATCATCAGTGGGTGCTAGTCTTGTAAAGTTGGGAGGTTGGGTGCTCTAAATATTTCTTCCTGCTGCTTTGAGATCCAAGAGACAAAGGTATTGGAGTCTTTCAAGCACAGAACGTGAGCTGGCATGTACAGCGTCTGCCTTTGAAACAGAATTAGTAGGCATTGGTTAATTTAAAGAAACTTGGCTGTACAGATTCTCCTCTTGCTACACTTTAAAATGAGCTAGGTTTAACTGAAACAGTATTCAAAAAGGGGGAAACCCACTGCAGATTAATGCAGTCCTACTTAGATCAAGAACAGGCAAGTCTGTTTTACGCTACAAAAATAGCAATATATTGAACATGCTGTTTGCTTGCACTAATGCAGATTCCATTCAGTCCAGTGAAAGAATAAACCTTTGCTTGAAAAAGCTGCCCTCAAAGTTTGAAATTATAAGTCAAGACTGAAATGGCTCAGTAAAAATCCACAACAGAGTCTGGAAAGTTACTGTCATCAGATCTGTCCTGTGGTGGAAGAGTTTCCGAAATGAGTTTTGAAAGAACAGGCAAATCAAACCCAATGTTATTGCATAAAGCTGACTATTAAAAAGTGGCTGTTCTTACCTGCTTGGCAGGTGCAACAGCTGTTGTGCTGGTCTATAGGTATCAGCAGATCCTAGTTTGCTCTGAAAATCTTGGACTCACTAAGCCAGCATCTTCTCAAGCATTCCACCGTGTAACTTGCATTTACAGGCAACTGTGACTCAGTATGGATAACGTCTATCACATCATAGGGTGAACACGCTGGCTCTAACAATTACCGCATTTGCTTGAAGACATCCATTAGCTTATTAAATCTTCCTTGCTAATATAGAGAGTCTCTAGCCTGGGTAAGATAGAACTCTGTATTAAAGAGGGTTGTTTTGCTCTTTGTAGAATCTCAAAGCAAACTTACCTTCTAATACTGCTCTGAATTAAAAAATAACACATGGTTACAGATATGAATTGTCTTCACATCGCACAGAAAAGCTACAGTATTCTTATTCAGAGTCTTACACTGAAACCCCTGCTATCCTTTGCAATTATCCTTTTGTACAGTGAACAAGCTAACAGCGTGAATGTTTAAGGTCTTCAAGCTCTTGACCTTGGTCCAAGTTTTTGATATATTGGAGGATTATTTTCAGCAGTTTATTTTCTTACATATTCCCTATTGAGGAGCTATACAGTCTCACCCATCCCTGCAGGTGAGAGCAACTAGAACTCCATAGTATCATCTAAAAGTGCAACTTCAAAATTATATTCATCTACAAAACTAGTTTGATAGTAGTACTCTCTTGTTGCCCACAACTTTGAATGTCTGCTATATCTTAGCAAAGATGAAATTTATTGCTCAGATTACAAATGCCTTATTTACCTCAAGTATTACACTGCCAAGGGTTCCTGTTGGCACCCTGCCTTGGACTAGTTACAGAATTCGAAATTCTCTGTGCACATACAAATTAATTCCATCAGGTATCAGTAATATGTTGTTTCAGAAAAAGTAATAATATCTGTAGTGGTAGGCACATTAAATGAGAGAGTTGATTGAAATGCACTGAGAAGTATAGCTGCCAAAATATGTTCTAAGATTTCCTACATTTATTCCTGCCCTTCCTCCCATTCTATGGCATTTAATAGTTGCAAAACTGAGTGGGTTAATAGGCCTTGAACAGGAAGTTTTATCTTTATTCATAGCAAAGCTCCAGCATAAGAGCTTGTTAATAAAGAAATTGACTAAAAAAAACAAAAAAAAAAAGATTATATACAAGTCTGGGTTGTCTACAGCTGGGTACCAGAAGGATTATGTTGTGAGTTCCCCAAGCAATAGGAGGGGCTGCTGTTGGTCAAAAAACATTCTTCAATAAAGATTTGCCAGAGAAATGAAAACCTGAGGTTAACATCAGGAATCAGGTATCTTTTCAGGAAGGTATCTTTTGTCAAAGCTTTGGAAGGAAAAGAACCCTCAACAGCTATCCCCTATTACATTCATTAAATGAGGATGGATGATTGGTGATTTAACGATAATTTTCAGCAAGTGGAGCCAACAGACCTGATGAGAAATCATCTGAGACAGATTGAAACAGGGATTCAAAACAAAAGACTTACCTTATGCCTGTTTCTGTCATCTCCCATTTGCAGCTGATGAAGATTCGAGATTAAACCTGGAGCGGTTGGGCAGCCTGGGAAGCACGTCCCTGCTCCAGTTTCTGCCAGAGCTATTGGGCACAGTGGCTGAAGACAACAAAGCAGGTGAGGATTTACCACAGCAGTTTATGGGAGGGGGTCCATGGTTTGCGTGTCCAGCTCCCACAGATATTGCGCCCCGACTCCTGGGCGTTTGCCAAAATACAATGTCATGTGTAGGCAACAGATAGCTGTCATTTAAATGTTATCCAGGAACTTGAGGAAAGCTGCTGAGCAGCCATGCTTGCAGGTCAATAGCAACTGGAAGTCTCCAAACTAGTTTAGCAAAACCTCAGTATAGCAGAACCAGGGCAAGGCAAAGATGGGTCTAGAAGCAGACAAAACAAAATCGCAAGGTCTCTTAAAAAACATCAACACTTGCAGAAAGTGCAGAATCAGTAGCAAGAGATGCTTTGGGGGGCAACAGACATAACAGATACCTGCTGAAGAGGACAGCCCAACTTGCATCTTCAGAGTCCCACATCCTGCTGGAACTGTGTGCCACAAGGACTGGCTGTCAGGCAGAAAAAGGGTTTTCTGTCTGGTCCTCTGAATGCTCCAGTTCGAGGCTTCTGCTGGTTATAGCACTATGGCACACAAGAATGACTCGTGCAGGTTCACGATTTCTAAATGGTAAAACATTTCATTATGTCTCCCCTCTACCAGGTCTTAGAACCAGCAGCTACAACCCAAGGGAAAATATCAAAGAGGTAAGTTAATGACCATCTGTCACTGAAACAAGAAAAAGAAGACCCCACGTTTTATACTGCATAAAATTGTTACTGAGACATTATTTAAGATCCACAGACTTCATAAACAGTATAGACTCAAATATTGCACTGTGTTCTTGAAGCTGGAATCACTTAACAGCTAGATAAGAAAAAAATAACTAAGAACCAAATAAACAAAACAACACAGAAAAAGGAGATAATTTATTCCAAACGCCCCCACCTTTTTTCCCCCCCAAAAAACAGCTTTCTAAATAAATGCCAATTTCCAGCTTCACCAGGCCAGGTCAGTACATTAACCAGTATTAGCTGCGTGTCATTCCCCTCTTCCCTCTCCCCTCCCCCCCCCTCTGCTAAAACACAGACTACACAGTATTATCAGGGTTTTTTTATGAACCATTAGATAAGTGGAGAGCGTAATTCCTGTTCACTTGTCTGCCGAATTAATTATAAAGGTGGAAGACAGGGAGTAGTTTTAGTGGATCACCTAAACCAGAGGGCATGCTGGGCAGCCGCCGCTCCTTGCCCCATCAGAATCCAGGGCTGGGCAACCACTTGGGGCAGGGAAGATGGTACTTTCCTGCTGGGAACATTTACGATCCAACAGTAACCTCTCCTCTCTCGTACTGTTTGTCTTCAGACTTTTTATGGAAATCACCCTCGAATTGCTTTGCTGGGCCGCTTCTTGACCAAAGACAGGAAACAGTACAAGAAACGTGGGAATCTTTCCGAGTGCTTCTGGAAATACTGTGTGTAAACAGGAGAAGAAACTCTCCCTGACTTTGGCTGCATAATTTATACAGATGTCTGAAAACATGTATATAGATTTGCTTGATTTAAAATGAGAATGAAGAAACATGGAGACAGCTCCTAACTTTAGACTCTATGCTACTTGTAAATTAATAAATTCTTGATGTTTTGCAGTTATGCTGTGAGCAGTGTGGTATTTTCTTAAAGCTCAGCACAACAGGAAGAAAGCAATGGGACAAAACAATAAAAATGCAACGTGACGAGAACTCGAGCAGGGGAAGCAAGATTCCCATGGGGTCCCGTGGAAGCTCCCAGAAGAGCGATGCCTCGGCTGCCTCTAAGTTCAGAGACAAGAGGACCTTGTCCTTTGTCACTTGCCATAGATCAGGGTGCCAGGTAGGAAGGGTCGCTGATGCATTCCCTGATGATGCTGAGCTGGTGAGGGATGGCAGCTGAACGGTGCCCGCTCCCCTCTTGCCATCCCCAAGGCATCACAAAAACAATAAGCACGTGCCAGGATGCAGCATCTGCTCCCACTACCGCTGGAGAGAGAGAACCGTTTCTCTTGGTCCCTCATAAAGAAAGACCCACAAATCTATTTCTTTGCAGCACCTTCTCTAGTCCCAGCTGCCCATGACAAAAGGATTGTCTGTGCATGGCACAGGCTTTACCAGTTATGTCTCATTACCATCAAGCACAGCAGGAAAGGCAACCAGTACGGCTGCCAGTGTCAAGGCTTTACACCCAGGCTGCAGACGGTCAGTGGAAGCAGACAGGGACAACATGACTTAAAAGACTCGATGAGTGTGACCTGCACTTGTGGGGCTGCACAGACATGAGCAATACATGGATGCAGGTCACAAGTGTTACCAGGACAAGCCACCTCCTGCTTGGGCACTCAGGGATTTGTTCCCCTGAGCCAGCACAGGTTTTTTATAAGGTTGTTACACCTTGGCATCTAAAGTCAACGAGGGAGAAGACAAAAAAGCAGCTGCAAAACAGTTCTAGTCTGACTCCTTTGTATTCTTTCCAAACCCCAGGTACTTCCTGATAGCATCTGCGATGAACAGTCAGGAAGTGTCTCTGGGGGACAGCAATCTTGGGAATGTACACAGTCTGAGCTGTGAACCCCGACTTTGTTCAAAACATATTTCACCTAAACCTTAGCTAATCAAGGCTCACAGAAAGCTTGAAGTAAACTTCACCTAACAGTGATACACATGCTACATTGATCTCAATAATATACATCATAAATCTGACTGTGCTTTTTAAACACAGCCTACAGGCTTGATACAATTTATGTGAAGTGAACAAGCTGTAAGACAGATGAAGCCAGGTATAACACAGAAAAACGTCCTTACAAATGCAGAGCAGCTGGATGCTCTGTGCAGCTATTTGAAATCTTCTGAACATCCATCCTTCTCTTACACAATGCAGCAAGTCAGTGCCTGTCTGGAAATTACTCCTTTGCTGCCACCTCATCAGTCAATAAAAACTTGTAAGAAAAGACTTCAACTTTATCTAAATGAATAACTGGCCAAGATAGATTTGTTTCATAGATGGGAAAAGCTGTAGAGCCTAGAAAGACTGGGAAGAAAAATATATCTGTTCAATCCCACTTCAAGAATTGCGTAAAGCAAAATAAATACAACCACAATGATTAATAATTAAAAAAAAATAATATTACAAGTATTAAAAAATTTCAGTAGCCATCTACATAAGAAAATAAAGGAATGAAGAGAGCTGTCAGGTGGTGAGGACAGAGTCAAGACGAGGCAATTAAGCTATAAACTATCAAACACTTTCAACTTTCAATACTGCAAAGATACTCACTAGAAGTTCTTGCATCTAAAGAAGCGATACTCAAACAACTTACTGTGCCCAAGCTAGGCCAGAGCACAGCAGTGGAGGCTGGGGGGGGGGAATTCAGATAATTCTAATATAGCAGAATCTCAGCAGAGCCTGAAACTTCCAGTAAATTGTTTCTCCGCAATTAGTTAAGAACTTTATTGCTCTATGAGACTTGCCTATGAACTAAACCTAGGAATGTTTTTCTTTGTACTTCCTCTGGACCACAAACTTTAAGGTGGAGCCAACCTGCTCCCAGGGTGTTTATTATTTACTTTTTCTAACAAAATCAACACAGACAGAAGCTTTAAATCCTGCATGCCAAGCCCCAACAGTTTACACATTCAAATGTAATTCTTTACATTCAAAAGGCACTTGCCTTTCTTTGTGGGATGCAACTAGAAAGGAAATAACACATCCTGAAATGGGCAAGGTAGAATGAGCTATAAAAAAACCCCACACAAACACACACACAAAATGGAATAAATAGCCACTACATCACCATTTTCACTGTACCCACAACCTCAACACCTATATACAACCAGGAAAATGTAATGAATATTTTCTTAAAATTCTATTTTCTAAAAATTACCAAACAACAAAAGTAATCACACCCTTGAAAGTTCTTTGCAGCATATTTTTCAGTTTTATTTATAAAAACAGTAGCTCCTCTAAAGTGTACAGTTAAAATCACAACTGTAAATTCAACCACAGCTGAATATTATTTCAATAAAATATTCCTATCAACTGATGTAAAAAGTCATTCAATTGTGATTTAAAACTCAATTCAGCTGGAAGATAAACTTACCAATACATTACATATTCAGCAAATATTTATTGCACACTGTAAAAATACATTGGGGTCCCTCCTGTTCATAGCAATGCCATGAATATATTTGCACATCAACTCATCTTTTAAAAACATAATTTTACATTTATGAATACAACAACAAAAAAAAAAAAGCCAGCAAAATCCACCAAGGGTTTCCAAACTGCTGACACCCCCACAGGGGGCAGTAACTGCTTCATTTAATGTATTTGCGTGTTTTTCCTTCGATCACCAAAAAAGTGACCTTCCAAGCAGCTCTAAACCCTCTGCAACATTTTAGTTATGCCAGGCAAAACAAAGTCACATAAACAAAACAGCAAGTGCAAATCTGGCTGCAATATTTACTCCATTGGTTTTTCAGATCAGAACCAGATCTCACTTCAACTACTCCAGCAATCTACAAAGGTTAACATAAACTGAAGTAACAACTTCCAGCTCCTGAAAACTTATGGAAATGAGGTCCTTCACAAAAGGCTTGATAAGGCATTCGATTGCAAGATGCTGTGGTTCTAGCAGGGTAAAGAGTAGCTTGGGAAACTGTTTTTTGTCCTAAACCTGGTTTTGCAATCAAGACTGTGTTTTTGAGCAAATAATTTAGTTTCATCATCACACGTGGCACAGATTCACCTCTTAATTTCATGGTATTCTTCTCCACACCATTTTTTCTGTAACCCAGGACTAGTGTGGCACCAGACAAGGAATCTTGCACATGAGATTTAGCCAGAATTACAAACTTTGAATTCAAACTCCTAGGCACATGCACCTTCATTACATATGGTTACAGGGTAAGGTGGCCACAGCACTACAAAAACGGTCTAGGATTTCTGCTGCTATATGATCCTACTGGGCACAAAATACATAGCAGTAGGTGGTACAAGAAGGGTTAACATCTCCAAACAAGAAATATATTAAATACGATCAAGTTTTTACGTACAGGTCAGCGCCTTGATCACTGGTAACAAAGACAGCACAGGATACAGTGAGTGAAGATCCCCAAATTACATTCCTGGATTTGGTATGAACTGGGGCTACACATCTGTGCAAGTCCTTTGTGTCTCTGCCTCTTTTTATACAACTGGGATAATGATAGTCATCTTTTTGACATGTTTCCAGACCTATGGATGAAAAGCATTATTCAAGTGTTAGGTACATATTACCATTCTCCTGAACTACGTCCCACTGTTTTATAGAAGGGATGACATCTTATGCCTGCTGAGGCATCACAAGCCAATCTCATTTTCATACTCAGGAAATAAACATTGTAAATAACCTACAGCAAAAGAGTTGTTTATCTAAACTTTGCTTCTGGCTTACACTTTTAAACTAATTTGAAGGAGATGGCTGTCCTTACTTGGAGTACTCAAATTATTTCACTAAGTCTCAAAAGACTTAGTGAAAAAAATAGTCATTTTAATCTAAGCATAGCTAACTAGAATGGATTCTAGTGTATCAGTCTAATTTGACAGTTAAGTTAAAGAAGCTTCCCAATTAAGAAAAGAACCTATACACAAAGCATCTTATTACATGTTTTAGAGCAAATATTTTAGGCAGTGTGGTTAGAAAGCAGAGTATATATTGGAAAGTGCTGGAAAAAGATTAGGACAGGTGTAAGGTATAGCCCACATTTTTCTACTTGAGTACATAACTTGATACATGTAAACACCTATTGAAGGCTCTTATTTTAAGAAATGTTTAAACACACAAAGTACCAAGAATGTGTGGACCTCTGCTGATTTACAACACTTAAGAAAAAACAAGTTCAACTGAAAAAAGTGGAAGACAAAGAAACACAGCTTAAGAATAAATAGAAAGCAATACATACAAACAGAGCAGGCAAGCATACTGTAAAAAAATAATTAAAAAAAAATAATCAAAAAACCACTGCCTGAGTCAAATTAGCCTTGAAGACTTAAAATTCTGTAAAAATAACTTTCCTTGAAATAAGCCTTAATGACAAAGATTGTCACTGAATTGATTTTAAAAGGTAACAAAACCTTTAGAAAAATAGTCTTCCTTCAATGATCTGCAGATCACAGTATTTTTAACTTATTCAATAACTTGAAGCTTACTAGTAACTGAAACTAAAAAAGTGAAAATCCTTCACATCACAAAAGAGTTATACAGAAAAAAGGGTGAATAATGTGTTACATTCTAAAATTCTTTGTTGAGAAGGCTAAGGTGATTAATAACACCAGAAGGAAAATCTGATTACATCCAGCTTTTGATATACCAAGGGGAAATCAGAGAAAATTTGCTATGTTTTAGTGAAGTGTGTCCTCCTTGAAGAGCACTTTGAGACATTCAGCTTTAAGCTACAATTATTAACACGAGAACAAGGCCTTTTACAGACTGAAAGTGGCTACCACTTTCTGAGTAACAAAGCCACACTCTGCACAAACTAATTTTTTGTCCATGGATTTCAACAGTCAGAGACTCCATTATAAAGACAAAGTTAAAACTCGTTAGGGAAGTCAACAGTGACAAGAAATAATGAATATATGGTTTGATGTTCAAGTTTGGCTCCACAACATGTGACTTTTCAAAAAAGCAGAAGAAGTGAAACTCAATCTTTTTTTTTTTTTTTGGTTTTGGCATCATCACAACACAAACAAAACAGGGAAACAGAAACTTCTCATTCACTATGTCTGGATTTCCATCATCTAACTACTCTAATACTACAAAAAGAAAAAAAAAAAGGATATGTCTCCTTCCAGGGCAACAGCAACAAAAGAGAAAAGATTGCACGTAGCTACCTGAACTGATAACTAGGACATGGTGCCTTTACAGAGGTGGCTTTCCACATGTCTTTCACTAAAAAGCAGATCCTGTGTAAGGAAATAATTCCTGAATTGTTACTTCTATGTTTTTGGATTGCTATTTCTAATTTAATCTCTAACAGATATGTAAACCAGTTACCCTTAATTAAACACCTATCTTGAGAAACACAGCTTTAAAAGCAAAACCTATAATGCAACTGGTTCCAAAACCCTTATTTGTTGGGTGCAAGCTGGCAAAAGCCATTTTGATGCAGAATAACTGCCAGTTTTCAGCTGCTCATTAAAAAGCCTACTGGATTCTCGAACCAGCTATAGTGACTTTAGAACCTCAGAGTATCAGGATCTTCAGTTTAGGCCTTTAAATATGGAACAAACAAAAACGAAGAGCGCTCTGTTGTAGCTTGCTTTCAATGCTGGTTTCAACATGTCTGCCTTACTCGGAGAGTGAACATGCTTTGATTTGTCAGGTTCATCACTGTAGGTTCTTAACCACTGCATCTTTTCAGACTCTTGCCAAGTTCGAACAAACTACTCAAACAAAACACCCTTTGTATTTTGCTCCTCATTGAGCAACCAAAAGTTAGAAACATAACCCATTCTGTGTCAAGTCTGTGAGGTTGGGAAGGGAAACGGCCTCCCAGTGAAACACTGTCTTTAAAGTCATGCCAGAGTGGAGGAGTAATGGAAGAAGGTTTAGTTTTGCATGGGGGACTGCTCGTGTTGGGAAGAGACAGCCAGACAGATTCACCACTAGTGTGCAGCAAAGCCAGAGGAAAAGAGAACAGGAACTGCACCAAGCAGTTTTGCTGACAAAAGCACCGACGCCTTCAGCATTGCAGGAACGGAGGCGATTTTCCCTTGTTTTCCACATTTTCATCAGCCATTGCAGCCTCACAACTTGCTTCCCTGATGTCACATGTAACACAGCCCTTTAAAAAGGAACAAAAACATAGTAATTTAAATTCTCCTTTTTATGAGTATATTTCAAAGAGTCAAATCCTGATACCATAATATGTTGCAATCTCTTCAAACGTCTCACCAATGGACTGAAATCTCTTTAAAAGCAGAGATCATACAGATATTTTATTTTCAGAAGCAGGTACTTGCAACTCCAACTTACCTCATCTCAGAAATGAATTCTTTGATTAGTGAAACATACAGTTTTAGCTTTGAGATAAAAAGGCATGTGACTTCTTGAATTTGAAGGCCTTATCTTTCAACTTTATAAGCAAACTACTCCTTAAGGATTTGGACTGCAAAATGAACAGCAACAACACCCACCAAAAAAAAAAAAAAGACTGAAACACTCGCATTTATGGACAGACCAGATTTTTCTTGTTCTTGAGAACTGGCAGTACGATATTGAAATAAAGTATTTAAACAGAAATCCTGAATATCTTTCTACTGTCAGAAGCCTGGTTGCATTCACAAAATGACAATCTATATTGAAAACATGACCTAGTGCTTAGGAACAGTTTTAGCACCTTAGATATCAAATATTTATAAGTGCATACCAATACATCATAACATTTGAGATGCGAACATTCCACAGAAATTACTGCAAGATCACTGGACATCATTTTGCTATCTGAATCAAACGCGTGTTCCTAACCACAAGGTTTTTATCAACAAGGTACCAGGAAAACAAAGACTAAATTTTCTGTTCTTTTTCCAGTGCCAAGGACATAGATTTCTCAATTTTTCTGCTCTAAGAATGCCACATTTGAAAATATTAGCACATAGAATATGCAGGGCTATAACAGACATTAGATTTTTCTGCTGCATGAGTACATGAATACAGCCCACTCTGCCTTGAAATTTTCTGTACAATTCATCAGTGGAGCTCTAGATCTTTGTAGGGTTAGTTCTGCCTTGCTCTTTTCTTCTCCATAGCACCTGGGAGCACTTTGAACCGATTACAACATTCTCTAACACATAGTAATATAAATCAGAAGTAGTTTATCAGAGTGCCCAAGAGTTATACCAGATAAAATAATCAGGCATAAGATACCAAAATTCTTGAGGAATTAATCCACCTACAAAAAGCCAGCTATTTTTGTGTTTCTTACTGTATGCCTGAGCCTCCTCTGTGAGCATTTTTCAGCTTGAACACACTTCATTAATGTTCCAGTGTTATATGCTATTAAATCACAGCAGCAATCAGCTTTGTACGAAAAAACCTAAAAAACCTAACACCAACAGAAAAACTATCACTAGATACGGACTCATGCAAGAGCATGATACTGTTCCGATTCATCCAACAGTGTGACCGAAGGCACTTTGCAACAGGTGGTTCCTACACAGTATTTGCACATCATGCAGAAAATACAATGATACATCCTGTATTTTGGCATTTCTCATCTGGCTAGTGTACTCGAGCTCATTTCCTTCTTATATTTATAAGGAATAGCCATCAATGCCCCCAGCGCTGTAAGACTGCACTGACTAGAAATGGCACTGTCCCTGGTTCAATAAGGCATGAACAAACTGCCGATTCCTTCCCAGCTCCTTACTTGGGTGCTGATTTGCAGAGGGACAGTCTGGGTCCGGATCCACGTATGCACCTCTGCAAGCTCCTTCTTTTGCCCATCTGTAAACCACGGCTGCTGCTTCCGCATGACTGTCAGCTTCTCCAGATCCTCCTTTAAAACTTCCTCTTTAATTCTGCAGGCAACAGACACCTGTGAACACAGCTGTACTAAATGAAGCAAGGCCAGCAGCTATTACAATCCCATCCCAAGAGTCTATTCAACAGCATCTATGGCTGACATCTAAACATCACCAGCCATTGAAAAGAAACTATACTTTGTTATATCTTATTTGCTTTGTAAGGCTTCTTTCAACACTGGTCTGGCGGGGGGAGGGGTGAGTGGGTTGTTGGTTTTGTTGGGGTTCTGTTGGTGTTTGGTGTGGGGGTTTTTTGTTTTGTTTTATTGCTTTGCGTGTTTTGTTTTTTTAAAACATGGAATCTCTTTACAAATTATACATAAGCTAATTGCAAGCAACTTGCAAATAACATGCAAGTATTTTTACACCTTTATGCATTCAAAGTACAGGACAATAACCAATCCCCTTAGCATTTCAACAAAAAGGTTACATGTTACCATATTTTAACTGATGGGGGAAATGTGGAAAAAACAGACAAAAGGAAATAACCAGGGCGTAAAATGCACAAGCAGTAAATTAATACCAACAAAACTCCAAGAAGGTGTATGTGCACTGTCTCCATGGTCTCATTTTTAATTCTACAACTCTATGCACAATACCAAACTACATGTCAGAAATTGTTGACCTGTTAGGCATTTGATAAGTCATTAGAACTCTCTCAGGTGTGTGATCCATCATCACCCAGGCTGACTCATGTTTGGATTTATGAGCTGTCCCTTTTTCTTCTGCTTCCTGATTCTTCTCTTCTTTGGAAGCTTCAGAAGAATCATTACTGGCAAAGTACTTGCTGCTTTTGCCACTACCTGCTGAGAATTACCATGAAAAAAATGAGTGCAGATACCCGAGAAATCCTAGTAATTCAGCTCAAAAAGTAAAAGAACACCAGTATATTCCTGCAAGCCAGTTCTGTAATTCTAGATGACTGCTCGAGCAAGTGATTATTACCTATTGAGAATTCAGAGATGAAGTGCATTCTACAAAGTTACTCAAGATCTCCTTACTCTTCTCTACTTACTTACAAGCTCTACTTACTCTTCTCAAAATTAACTGATTCAACTTCTCTGCTTCTGTTTCAAGAGTTCCTGCTCTAAGCAGATTTACCTTTACTCAGACAAGACCTAATAGAGTATCTAATGCACAGAAAAGTAATAACGAGCAAAATGAAAGAGTGACTTATAGGTTAAAGGAATAGCTGTTTAGATTCCCATTTCCAACTACAGTGACTGAAACAAACTCGGCTTCAAACACTGCAAGCTGGTGAAAAGGAAAGACCACACATCCTCTTACTGCCGTTTCCCATCCCATTACAGTATCTTGTCGTGAATTACCAACATGCTGGAAGACATCTAGCACCAGCATCCAAATGTCAAACTTCCCTACCTGTGCCACAAGCAGAAGTCTTGTTGGAACGAGAGCCTAAGGAACCAGATAAAGCTGATCCACTGCCTGATGCTGCTGAACCTGTACCCAACTGGGAGTCCTCGTACAGCGAGCGGTCGGTAAATTCACTAGAAGCACAATGGCTGGCACTGTTACCGCTATCTTCTGGATCACTGTTCTGGAGAGAAAAATCAAAACAAGCACATCCATGGAAGTTATACTTAAGTTTGAAAAACTTCATGCACATACTGAATTTGTCACACGTTGACTAAGTTCTCATATCAATTCAATAGGTTTAGAGTTTCTAGCTCTGGAAACAAATGGCCGTCTGGAACTCAGGATAGCACTCTTCAGGAGAGAGATCAACAAGCATCTGGACTCTACGGATTTCTGCTGTAGATTCTTCCCCACTGGGTTGAGATACTGTACTGTTGCATTAAGTTAGTATTTTCTTCTGGCAAGAGAGCAGGAGTCAGTTCCCTTCACATCCTGTTAGATGGCATTAAGCAGCCACACACACAAGCAATGGTGTGGACTACAGGGAAAATGAGAGTCTTCCCGATTCACCCTGTGAAGCTCACAGCTTCAGCAGCCACAGGAACACAACTCCCCTTTCGGGACCCTACCCTGAAGTTTCAGCTGATCCAGCCTTTCCAGCCCAATCTGGATTCAGGAGCCAACATTTTTTTCCTTGCCTGCAGAGCTCAGATTCCTGCCTCTGAGTTTACCGCAGAAGTTGGAGAGGCTTTTTCTATGCCCATGTATGGAAACCGACCCACACGGATCCCTGTTCTTCGTTCGTTAGCTGCATCCCTGGGAGACAGAGGGAGTAATTAGAAGCTTATCTTCCCTTTGTTTTGCTTCTCCACAGAGACTGTGGGACTGGGTGAAAAAGGATGCGAATTGCGCAGCACTAACCAAGTTCCACATGCATAAAAGACCCAAAGCAAAAATTCCTGCTGGCAATTTAATTGAAAAGGCTGCTGCCAAAACATTGAGCAAAAGTGGCCTGCGGCAGCCTAGACCAGAAGATGTCACATTTCTGTCATTTGCCCAGTGCCAACACTGTACTGTTAAAAGTTCCCACAGGTGCAAGTAAAAGCAGCTTTCTCCACCTCCTGTGCTCTTTGTGCCTGCAGTCTACATAGCACAGCCACCCAAAAAAGCAGCTAACAAAATCTGGTGACCCTGAAACACAGATCATCACTGGTTTTGGTGAGCACCATGAAAGTCAGTTTCTCCTCTACATTGAAAATTTGTGTTACTTACACATTTAGCTTCTGCACGTGCTTTAACACCAGTACTAATGGATAACTCCATAGGTTTTGGCAGCTCTTCCTGCAGCAAATTCAGCTGAAGCGGGGAGCTGCTGCGGGAGCTGCTGAGCAGTGGGGCTGGGTCATGCTGGGCCTCCATAGCTGCGGCAGGAGAGGCTGGAAAGGGCTGACCCACAGAACACGGTGCCACTGGTGACGGAGCAGGGGCAGGGGCTGGAGGTCTCATAGTGCATGGATAGGAAGTGGGGGGGTAAGCGTACTGAGGGCTGGGAAGAAAGACATATTGAGGCATCTGAGCATAAATGGGGAAACTCTGAAAAAATACAGCCATAAATGTGCCTATGTTTGGGGGATAAACTGCTGGGCATGACTGTGCTTCACAGTATAGGTGTGACAATGACATGGACTCAGGTTTTAACGAGTGCATGGGAAGCTCCTCTCCTACAGAAGAGGCTGGAAAACTAGATAGCAGATCCGAACAGCCAGGAAATCCCATAGGAGGAAGGACATTCATACTGGAGGAGCTCAGATAGGACACTTCTGAGGGAGAGAATGACTGTTTCTGAATTGTTCTCTTCTCACATGGAAGACTATTTCTAATTTTACTAGAAGAGTGGCTATCTGAAGACTGTCTCTGAGCTTTCTGGCGCTTGAATTTTCCATGTTTGCCTTTCTTACAGGTAGCTGGATTCATCTGCTTTGAAGGGGAATCTCCTGAGGAAGAAAAACAGACACAATCACCAAAATGACTGACCTAGGGAAAAAAAAAAAAAGAAAAAGAGGAAAAAAAGAGAAAAGAGAAAAACATCCAGATAATTGAGTGTGGCTTATTCTGAGAACTGACTTTCCTCTGGACAATTCTTCCATACACTAGTGATGGATTTGCTGACATATCTACAATATTTTCCTTCATGTCATCAATTTTGTTATCGATCATTCTGGCTTATTTCAATCCAGTCTTTCACGTTCCTTCAAGGGCAGCCAATAAACTACTTGGGATTTGCAGGGTTTATTGCAATAATTATCTGCTTTGTAAAAAGTCTAAGATAGCAACATACAAGACAGAGCAGACACCTGTGTGGCAATGCTGTTGTCAGGCCTTGGCAGTTCAAAGGAAGTATTCTGTTTACAGCCATAGTGAAATAATCAGTAAATCATACAAGGAAGAACCAGACTCCACTGCTATCTTGGTCTTTCTAAGTCATCAAACAGGTCTATATTTCTCAAAGCTGCTGCCTACCTTGGCCACAGGAATGTCCGTTGTTACTTCTGCTCCCCCGTTGAAGGTAAGTCCTAAACGGAGAGAGCAAGATCCTCTGGCGGAACTTGTCAACGTAGTTCTGCTCCTCCTTCTGAGTGTGGGCCGACAGAGTCTCTTTGGTTAGCCCAACTGGCTTGAAGTCCTCAGGTACTGTAGTGAGACTCTGAGCATTCACAGGAGGCAGCTCAATTTGTTCACTTCCAACAGTGGTATCCTCCATTGTAGTCACTTCTTTGAAGATGGAAGAAAATAAATCACTCACTCTTCGCTCTGGCCTTCTGGTGCGAATTCCCACAACACCCAGAGGGTTACACAGAAAATAATCTCATCTGAGCTACTGAGCAGATATAGGCTGCAGAAGCGGTGGGAGAAAACACCCTTTACGCTCAAATATAGTTACACAAACATCAATTGAGCAAATGACTATGTATGGTCTGGAAAACTTAAGTCACTTTGAAGTTACAGAGGCACTTCTTTTTAAATGCTTTCTTAGTACAATAGCAGTTAAATACTCATTTTAATGCTTTTTATTCTGTGTTAAAATGAAGTAACACTGTCCCATTAGTCATTTTTATTTTAATTCTCAATGGCCAAAACCTCATTGTTGTGTTTGAGATGTATGTGATGAAGTTAAAGGGTAAAGAAAATAGTGCACTCTGTTAAAACTAGGTTTTATTAAAATATAAAAAAAAAATTCCAGGCTCAAGTTTTCTTCACAGTCTACCTAGAAGTACCTAAATTACATTTCAGAGTTCATGTTAATGAGAACGATCTCAAATGGACAAAACTTTCTCACTGTGTACTTCAGTCTGAAAACATTGTATAAATTTAAAAATCAGTGAGCCAGGTCAGTGTGTTGCAAGTGTGAACAGTACCTGATTCGGGGTGCGGGACATGCACTATGGTGCTGCTATAACTGCACTGGCTGGTGACAGACACCACACTCGGAGCCTTGGTGGACAGGGCCAGGTCTGCCAGAGGAGCTCCAGCCACACCTGCAGTTGCCTGGTCTCTCAGTGTCTCTTCCCCACCAGCAGATTTTGGAGTTTGGGAATTAAGTGCTGAAAAGATAGTGGTATCTATTGGTAAATGACAGTTTCCATATGGAATTTAATTCCAAGCACAGTGCTCCCAATTCATCAAGTCTGACTTGTTCAGAAACAACTGGTAACTATGCAGACCGTAAATTAAGATAGTCTTATATACAAATAAATGTAACATTCAATATTCATACACCAGTGCAATGTCAGCACATACTAAACATGGCACAAAATGACCAAGCAAGAGCCAACATCTTTTGGTGCATTCTGCCTTCAAAGACTTAATATTGTAGCTTATGCTAAAATCAATCAGTTGTTGTCGTTCTATTATGATTGTCAGTATACTCTGTGTTACCTTCCAATGCCTTGACTTCCTGATGACTTTCCTGGACTTGCTTGTCATCTTCCGAAGATGACGATGATGTATTTGCAGAAGATTTACATTTCCTTTTCAATGCTGGAATGCTGCAGCTCTCTAGATATCTGAAATAAAAGCATATCACAGGAAGCTCTCCCTACTTCGTGTTTTTTCTCCATTTGGAGAGACAAACATTTGAATAATCCAAACTGGAGATCCAGGGGTCGTTAACTAGTATTTTAAATTCACTGCAGGAAGCTCTGGACACATATCTGCTTTCCAAGGAGCATTTTAAATAAAATTTATCAGTTACTCTTAAAAAAGAAAAAAGAAAAAAAAAGAAGAAAGATGATGTTATCCACCTTGTTAAAAACTACTGACATTTTATAAATTACATCAACTTTCTACTTTATATGGATGTTCTTAAAGCATATATTGAGACGACATTGACATATTATGGCCATGAAAATTCTCTTAAGACTGCTATCGCACCAACGGTGAAACTACCAGTAGACAAATGTCAATAGTTGCAAACAGAATCTTAGGCCCTAAGTTCTTCACTGCTTTGTAATTCAGATCGACCAAGCATTGGGAAGGATTTTCTGCCCAGAGGCGCAGAAAACTTTACAAACAATCCCAAATTTATCTCACAACTTAAAACCCAGTTACCTTCCACCAAATAATCTTAATCTTGTATCACTAAGATCACTCCATAGTTTATTACCTGATGATACTGTCAACACAATTGATCTGCTGATAGGAAGGAACACGTGGAGTCTTCTTTGACTCATCATAAAATGCATTGCCTGGTTCTTCTGTGCTATCACTTCTCAATGACTGAAGAAAACAGGAAGCAGCGTGCCTCTTCCCTAGAAAAGAGGAAATTCTCAAAGAGTCCTCTCAAAGGCACCTGAGCACTACCCCCACTGAGACACACACACACCCCACAAGATACACACACACACATATATATATATATATATATATAAAATATTATACGGGGATATATGGCCTATAACAGACACAGCTCTCGTTACAAGTTATTCTGCACTTTCATCTCAATTGACATGTTTCAGGGCAGGGGAAAGAATACCTAAAAAGAAAAAAAACCCCACAACACCTTAAATATCCACTTAGAACAACTAGTAAACACAAAGAAAACAGCACAGAAAAAAATATTGTATTTAAATTGTAGACAAAGCTGCAATTAGTATTACTCTTCTCTCGATTTCTACATCACAGAATCTAACCTGTAATTTAACATTAAATTACACCTTTTTATAGCACAGATACACTAGTCAGAGCAGTACCAAGATTCACAGTGCAGTCCTCTTATCAACAAGACTAGCTGTTAATTATAACACTTTTGTAGAGAGTATCACAGTACAAAATATTTCAATACAGATTCCTATGATATTTGAGGAAGTATCCAGTTTTCACCATGTATTTGTGCTAGGTGCTAACTGCAAATAACGTACATCGGCATATTAGGCACTCAGGCACTAAACCACTATTTAAGTGGGAAGGGGGGGGGCGTGTTTTCCAACATAGGGACTGTTTCCAAAACTCCACATAAAGTATCTAAGGGAAGCTTCCATAGTAGACTTACACTTGCTACAAGCAAGTCTGCATTTTCACTAGAAAATGTTAAAATAAAGTAGAAGTAATATTAACCTAGAAAGAGACGCATATGTTCCTCCATATCTCAGGGAGCAGTTAAAAAGTTATTGCATCTGCTGAGAGTTTTTTTGGGGTGGGATTTGGTTTTTTTTGTTTTGTTGGATTTTGATTAAAAAACAACAACAATCAAACAAAAAACTCCCAAACAACAAAACACTTCCCACATTCAAGCCATGCTAAAACACTATCTTAAATTCTTCAGCATAACAGCAGCTAGCCAGACACATGGCTACAGAGGTACAGGATAACAACATTTACTTACCTCCTAGCACTTCTGAGCTCACAGCTGGTTCATTTCCATTCTGTGGCTTGCTTCTTGATGCAATATACAGTTGCTGTCCCAGATTCTTTATTCGGTTGACATCTGCACAAACTTGTTGCAATGTCATCTTGAAATACATGAAAACGTGAAGTCAGAATAAAACGAATAAAAAGAGGCCATAGGAGATCATTAAGATGGGTTTGGGCTCCTGTATTCTCCAGACTGAAAAGGAGTAGACTGCCAGCCTAAGCCTGGTGTCTATTGGTATTTGTAAATTTAATGAATCTAATTATCATGGTTGATTTAATTAATTTAACTATGATAAAGCTCAAACAGCCTCATAATTTGAACGTTTTAATCACAGAATCATCTAGATTGGAAGGAAACGAGTCCAACCATCAACCTAACATGGCCAAAACCACCACTAAACCATGTCCCTCAGCACTACATCTGCTGGGCTTTTAGATACCTTCAGGGATGGCAATTCCATCACTTCCCTGGGCAGCCAATTCCAATGTTTGATAACCCTTTCGGTGAAGAATTTTTTCCTAATATCTGATCTAAACCTCCCCTGGTGCCACTTGAAGCTGTTTCCTCTGGTCCTATCGCCTATTGCTTGGGAGACTGATACTGATGTGAGCCTTGGAAGTGGGAATAAGCTGACGACTTAGCCAGGACCCTCACAAGGAAACTAAGTAATTGCTGTGTTTGTTTTAGGACAGCAGTGTTTCCACCCTCTTCTGTAGCAGTCTACACTGTACCTCTAGTGCCCTTTTAAAAACAAAACAGAAAATCTCAAGCAAACAGAAACCCCTTCACATGCATCAATCCTCTTTCTGGTTGCATGGTTCTACTTTTTTCTCCACCGGCCCTTTGAGAAGGCTGATCTTAAGCAAGTCTTCAACTTACTTTAGTGAACTACTGTAGTAGTTATCTGCTCATTCTAGTCAGCAAAATTAAGAGCAAGAAACAAAAGCTAGTATTCTATAATTAACCAGGTTAAGTACATTTAGCTTGAACAAAGCTGTATCTTCCCACTTCAGTAAAATTCACGATGCGTAGTGCATACGTAAAAGTAAAAAATACAGTTATAAAAATGACTTTTTTACTACTTTGCAGGCAGTGACACACTTATAGACTTACTGGTTCAGTTATTTCCTCTGCACAATTCCCATTGGAGTCACTCGAAGATGCTATGCTGATATAGTGCTCATAAGAGCCATTGCTTCCAAGGCTTCCATAACCACTGGAAACATTGCTGTGAACCGGCTGTACGAGGGGGAAAAAACAGTAACTAAAAAAATCATCCTCTTAGAGTACAGAAAGGGAATAACATACTTTGCAACACAGACCTTCAAGTAAACAAAGAAAATTAAATGAAAAGTCAGTATTGCTCTGGGATCTACCACCTGCTTGGGAAAAATTCTCTACCATGCTTAAAGCTGTTTCAGGATGCAGATTTATCTTTCAATAAAAAGGCTTGGCAAGTATGTCAAAGTATTTTTCTCTAATGAGGTGGGTTTCCCAGAGCCATATTTTTAATGCTGTCACATAAGCCTGTCTCCAATTAGAAATTTCCTTCCAGACCTTTTAAAGATCATCCCCAAACAGACCCAAGTTTCTTTAGCCTCTCATTCAGAAGGCCAGCCACTGTTCTGAAATTCTTTCATCTTCTTTACCTGCAGAAGCAGCTTGTAAATTTGTCCTTGCAATTCTCTTATCTCTTTCTCAACACTGCTCATTTCTTTACTTCTTGCAGCAAAGACATCTTCATTCAGAGGGCTTCTGGAGAAAGCCAGAAAAATTTCATTATTAATTTTAAGTTGATGAAGAAAAGGTAGCTATAAACACAGTTAGAACATATCTATATTTTTCTAAATTATCATTATTTTATTTTGACTGCTTTGCTGAATCAACACAAAGGGATGCAATCTGTCCCACGAGCAGCTCTGTGGGGCAGTGTATCATGTGAAGCCGCAGGGGAGTCAGTGCACCCCCACAGTGACACGAGTAAAGGCTGACAAGCATCTACCCCTCTGCCTCCTTCCCTCAGAAGTCAAACTCAGACCCCATAAAATCTTGAATAAAAGATCACTTTGAAAAGTCAAAAGACCACCCCAAAAAGCCATTTCCCACAAAAGAAACCAAGCAAGAGGAAGGCAGAGAGTCATATTTCCAAATCTCTTGGAAACTAAGGTAAAACATCTGAAAAATTAACTTGCACGTTCAATACTAACTGCATTTTTAAAAGAGGTTACTTTGGTAAATATTTACATTCTTTATCAAGTGAGTGTTCCAGAAGAAAACAAACCAGAGTTGATTTTGGCTACATGTCTGTCAATTAATGTTTTGGGTTTGCTTTTTTTTTTTTTGTGAGACAATCATGAACGAATGTCAACTAATTATTTGTTAAAATGATCTACTTTTTACATTGCTTTTTAGCTTTTACTCACCTTGTCTAAAACTGGTATTTTGATTTTAGACATGCCCATAGTCACAATATTTGGACATCAACCATGTGCAAAAATGTATGCTAAAAACCAGTTGGCTTTGCCTTTTTTAATTCACTTATTTTCATACTTAATAAACAAGACTAAGGCTACTCTGAAGGAATGGGCTAGGCTGCAAGACAGATGCTTGGTAGTTGTCACAGACTGTAGGAACAACATTGTACCTCCAGTTCAGTACTGAGACTGTTTTGTTTTGCAGAGTATTCAATGAAAAGCACTTTAATAGATCAAGTCTACAATTGACTTACGTCCGGACTTTGTGTCGGCCGATGATGAACACCACTTTCCTGCTCCAAGGATTGACAAAACTGGACCAGCTGGTATCCAGTATGACATAATCCCCATTTTGAGTACAAAATCTAATAGGCAGATGTTCGAAAGGGGATTGGCCAGCAAATTTCAGGACTGGAAAAAAAAAACCAACACAATCAAGAAACAAAGTTTATTTTATATTATGACACAGCAGTGCAAACACAAATACTAATGACTGAGGTCCTTTAAAACTTTGGGTTTGAATTTGATATGATTTGAAGATGGTTGTTTCAATTCACTCATTGATTTGTTTTTGTCTAGACTGTGGATCAGTCACATATTGAGCAATATGTTAAAGAAAGAAATATGAAAGAACGTTAAAACCAGTAGAAATTCCTCTTAAAGCAACTGTACTTACTTTTCCGGTGAACAGCAATCATCAATGGACGATCTTCTGGGTGCAAATACATCAGTATGGATGTTCCGATTAAATCCTGAGGTAAGTAGCCCAACAAAGGCACCGCTCTGAAACCCAAACACATTATCACTGATTATAATATTGAGTATTTACATCTTTAACATTTTGCTTGTCAGTGAAGTCCCCGTGCACAATCTACAATGGCAAGACCTAAGGCTACAGAACATTTTCCAGACCATCTAATAATCCTCCAGTCCAATGCAGACCTGTAAATACCAATGACAAACATTTCTGTGCCTGGAGGTCTAACAGATTTTCACATTTGCAGGCAGTTTTGTGCTTGTCTAGATGCAAAGGGGGGGGGGGGGAAAAAAAGAAAAAGATCTTGAAGAAACTGGTCACAGGCAAAGCGTCAGTAAGAAATCTGACACGGATGCTGCAAAATGCGTTGTAAAAACACTCTTGTGGCTTTGCAGGAGACAGCTTTAGTCTGGCCACATTTATTTGACCCAGCTCAGTACAGCTGTATCTCCACACTGTCAAACCCAGAGCTCTGCGTTATGTGGGTTTTCCACTGCCTGTGTTACCACAGGTCCCCACTGCTCTGGATAAGGAAAACTGACTGCGGTTCTGTTTAATTCATATTTTAAGCCAACAAAAAAGATTACATCCATGGAGTAGTAGATGATTTTCTGTGAGTGGACTAACACAAAACTACTTTGTTTGTTTAACTATTGTCACCTGGACAG
Organism: Limnodromus scolopaceus; assembly: GCA_028565335.1. NCBI lineage: Eukaryota > Metazoa > Chordata > Aves > Charadriiformes > Scolopacidae > Limnodromus > Limnodromus scolopaceus. The sequence goes on from JAOXNO010000009.1 coordinate 152,840, forward strand.
TTCAACTACTTTAACTTGGGTCTCCAGCTGCACGACCAAAGGATTTTTTGCTACCTCTCCATACAAACCTCACAGGTCTTAAGATTCAAATCTCACCTGTCATCTATCTCAAGAAAAACACATCCAGGGGTGTGAGTGGTGGTGAAGATTCTTTTATCCATAGGAATCCGAGGAGCTAGTAGAAATAGAAATATTTACTGAAACAAAATATGCACTAAGACAGAAAACCTAAACATTACTTTTGCTCATGATAGAAAGTTACTGGCTCCTGAATTTTTTAGCTGTTCACTGCTTTCTGACCAGTAACTCATAGAGACAGGTGCTACAGACTTCTCAAAAATAGACATAGTGAGAAGAGGTCAAACGCTTTGGGGCCTTGCAAAGAAGGCACAGATGCTCCAGATTCACATGTACGCACACAAACACAAACTGCAAGTTACACAGGTGACACTACCCAAGCACAACTTCTAAACAAAGGATTCAGACTTTCGTATACTGCATTCTCCTATTGGCTTGTTTTTCCCACCGGTGTCTCCTGACTTGCCTTCATATCCAGAGTGAATTTTCTCAGCCAAAGCTAAGCAGCAGGACTCTGCATCCATGTGGACAGAAGTACACACGTGGACCAAGTATGGGGTGATTCGGAAGGGGTAACAACGCGTTTCTTGTTCTTGATCTTTACCACCCCTGAGAAAAAGTAAAAGGGATTAATGTACTGGCTTCACGGCTCAGATACTTTATGCCAGACTGAGCGCCCTGCACAGAGAAGTCATGCTGAGCACACAGATCCAGACATTCAGAACCTCCCCAGGTCCTACACACACTCCTTTGCGATCCAAGGCCAACATATTCAGCAATACTGATCTCACTCCCTTTAAAACCAAGTAGGTGTTTTGCCTCCAATACTTGCATTCAGAGGCTGTTCTAGAAATCCCATTGGTCCAATGGTTAAAGACCACCTTCTATTCTCAGTCCGAATGTATTCATGAGAACCACTCATTTGATCTTGCGCTCTCCTTCAAGTTAAACAGTTCTTTTTCTGTTTGTTGTTTATTCTGTACCATTTTCAGGGAAAAAAAGTAATGCTCTGTCTCTCACAAGTATTGTTTCACTGAGCTAGGTAAATAAAGCTCCTCCAGCCTCAGTTCACAAATAGTTGTTACTCTTTGATTGTCCTCCCATGACAATTTGTCTTCCTAGAACATGTGTGAGCAGCAACAGCACATGACACCCTAGATGAGATCTGAACCAGGGCTTTGTAACTGCATTAGCAATTGTCTGTCCCTATTGCAAGTGCTTTTTCACCTGTTATAATTGGACATTATCACTTACACTAGAAGTTACTTTCTTATTCCACACTTAGTTTTGTAAAATGTTTGTAGAGAGAAGTCAATGTCATAAAAATACTCCTAACAGCTCCCCTTTTGGATACCAATGGAAATTAGATACAGCAGAAGTTTAACCCACAAAAACCCATTTTCAAACCTTAGTCTAGTGTTTGCTTGTGAAAAAATATTTCTACTCATGAAGCCCACATAATCAAAAGGATCTGTTATATAAATGAAGGAGAGATGTCATATGAAAGTCTCAAGAAAAACTATTGCAAATTGTCTACGTATCCTATGTACAAACAATTCCCCCAACTTAAATTGATGTATGTCCTGCCACATTGATTCCAAGTGCCCTTACACAATTAAAGAGACAAAGGTGATTTTAGAGCTCAGGTTTTTGAAATGCAGATGAATGAATCAATGATTGATTGAAAGCCTTATACCTGCTCAGAAGCAAACAGTTCTTACTGAAATCAAGAGACCACTCAAGTCCAAAACAGAACTGCACTGAAGATTACAGGCCAATCTCTTTTTTTTATTTCTTTTAGCACCAAGATTAGCCAGGCACAGAGCAACAAACTGCATCTATAGCGACAGCAAATAGTATCTCATGATTCATGTCTTGTATGAAGACTCGGGTGACTGGGTTTCTGTTACTGCCTCTGTCACAAACTCTTGAGCAATCTTAAGCAAAACCACCCTTTGCCTCCACTCTCAAACTGTAAAAGGGGGAGCAGCAACTTTTCACAAGACCATTCTTCTCCTGCACAACAGTACTGAAGGTAACTGATTGGTAGGTCCAAAAGACAAACATATGAACAGTTTTCCTTCTATCCCAATGCAGGTTTAAGCATCGCTATGTGAAACATATCCAAAATGTCCTGCTGGATGCCAATATTAAACACACAAGCCAATTTCGTAATGGAGTTCCACGAGCTCACATTGGCCAGTTGTAACAACAGAACACTCTTTCTAGCCAGTACTGTACCCTTTGCCCAGCCTTCGCGAACATAAAACTATATTAATGTACTTACCTGATTCTGCAGAAAAAGGATTTCACTTGGGCGTATTCGTACAGAGAAACTAATAAGAAGAACACACATTGAAAGTATCAGTCAATACCCTTAAAAAGGTCACACCTATCAGAACTATTTTAAATTCTGTATTCTCCAGACTTTCTGATCAAGACCAAAGTCTCACAACCTGCTCTTTATTCGCTACTGAATTAGCTGTTCAACAGTCTGCTCCCACCTCAAATATCATCTCTCTTCTCCAGCCCACTCAGTCTTGGAGAAATGGCTGACCTGGAACTACATTCAGAGGAAATGCATATGATCTAAACCACTCCTTTTCCCAGTGCATCACCATAGAAAGGCAAGGCAAAAATTCCCAGCTTTATGAGCCATGTACCAAAAACTATACACAGCCAAGAGTTATGGGGAGAGCAAAACTCAGTAACAGTTCACAGCAAGAAAATAACTGCATAGGGGTGCTGCTGCTCTGCTGGGCAGGTACACGACTGGCTTACAAGGGGTGGAATCCCCAGCATGTGAGTGTTAGCAGCCTCTGATGTCTCACATCCTTTGGTAGGAAGGATTCTGGATTTCCCAGCTCTGACAGCAGAACAGCCCCACGGCAAGATGGGCACAGACATGGTCTTGGCACATGAGCTACACGTGAACTGCTCACAAATAATGTAGGTCTCTAAAGTCATCATTTAGGCACATCTGGCACCAAACAGCAAGTTGCTTAAAACTCGGGTTCAGTGAGCTGTGCTCACAGCAGGCTGCAGGCTGACCATAAAGATGAAGCACCTAAGCAACTGTACGATGTAGATTAAACAACTTTAAACTCACAATTAGATCTTTAGCTCCTTTTTAAAAAGCAGAGCTATTTCCAACAAGTAAGATGGTACACAAAACAACAAAGTATCTGCCTTTACTTACCCCAAGTAAGAGTTAAGCCTCTAGCAGACCAGCTATGACTAGCTGCATGGCTACGCAAGGTCTCAAAGTGGAAAGGGAACAAGCGTGGCCCGTCTACATTGCTGGCATAAGCATTTACAACAAACAGCTACTCTATCCTCATTCTGCAGAGACATGAAGACACATATAGCCTTTAAGAGCATTGCCACATCCCACCTGCTTGAGTTTCCATGGTCCAAAGCGGCAGGTGGGACTGATCGGTGTGTGCGTAGAACACACTCACATCCTGAGGCACCAGCAGCTCTACAAACCGGGAGGAGTCCAACGCTTTCTTCTTACAGTTTAGAATGGAGGCTGCCTGCTCAGAAATATGCACCATGCGTCCCGACAGCAGGGAAAACACCGCCACAAATGTGTCCTGCAAAACAAACGTTGTCAAAGGCAAACCTCCCCCAGGGTGTGACAGCAATATTGTAAGGATAAAAAAAAACAAACACCAAACCAAAAACAACCCCAAAACAAACAAACAAACCCAAACCCACTATACACTGCAATCTCAGGCAGAGGTTCAAAATGTGTTAAGTTAGTGTCCAATTAAAGTTGTGCATGAGCTACTACAATCTCCAATGCTACAGCAGCTTACTCATGATTTACAAATGCTAATGAGATTGCAATATTAAAACTGAAACAGATTACAGTGATGCTTGCCACTGTCCAGAATGACTGGTTATCACTCCACGTGTTTCTCCCCAAATTTCAAAGTATTCACCATAATTCCAAATACAAAAATATTCTGAGAACTTTTCAAGTAGAAAGCATTTGCAATTATTTCTGATAAGGCATCTAATAGTACTCAATATCAAGAAACACTCTTTTCATTAAATCACAGCCAGAAAGCACGACACATTCGGCAAATTAGGAAAAAAAAAATTAAATACAGGAGTACAAACAGAAACCAAGTCCCTCACAACTATGGGCTTGATCAGCTTTGAAAACATTCTGATAAGTCTGTCTCAAGAGATTACTATGCCGTAAGTGAATTCTCAAAGAGATATCTGTTGCTTCTGACAAAAAAAGAAAAAAAGTAAAAGGTATGTCTTCACTTACTGTTGTTGGGTACCCTGAGTCAGCACAGATAAGAATTGGTCTGATCTACCTTTAAAAACACAAACGACTCTCTGGCTAGACCTTAAAGGCTTTTTAATTTTACACATTCTATTTCCACAAAAAAACCATAAGGAGACTATTTTAAATAGAGAGTGGAACAGCAAATGATGAACTCCTTCAGTGTGCCTGAATTCCTTACAGTGTTTTTTGGAGTGTGCTCAGATGCAACTGCCACCAACTCTTCTATGCTGTATGTCGTCACATCTGTCTGAAACACTCTTCGGTCATTCAGAGCCTGGAAAGAGTCATTGTTCGCTAATTGGAAAAAAAAAACAAAACAAAAAAACAGGAAAAGCAAAACAAACACAAGGAAGTCAGTAAGAAGACTATTTTGAAAGTATTTCTTACAGCCCTTGTACTTTTGTCATCTTTTTGATCAAGTCCAAGGTAAGATGAGGAAGGTCTGTGTAGTAACAAAGGAAAAAGGGATACTGATTATACTACTGGAGTAACCAATTTATGTTACAGAAAATGAGCATGAGGAAGTAAAAAGGACAGAACATGATGGCAAAGAACAATTGTGACTACTTAGTTCTCTTGGAAAACACAGACTATCAAATTATTTTTTAAAGTGGGGCGGGAATGCTGATTTTTCAATATATACACAGAAAGTTATTAGTAGGCACCTATTAGCTATAGGATTCTGAAGAAAAGAGAAGCAGTAGGTGGGCATTTCAATACAAATGCTAACATGATTATAAAAAAAAAAAAAACAAACCCAACCCACAGTGCTTCAGAAAGTCAATTGTTTGCAGGATAACTGGAATGTTTTCGTTTTTACGTTGCCAGACACGTCTATTCAAACTAAGCTGCTGTACAGCTTCTATGCTTCCAGATTTTTTCCACACATACCTTGGACCTGCTGGACACACTGCAAGGCATAGTTGAGAGCACTGATGGTACTGGGCTTGCTGGAACTCCTTCTCTCTTCAGGCAAACATCTTTTCATTTCTTGGATCATCATCATCAGATCTCTGTGAGACTGGCTCCAATTCAGCTGCTCGCTGTCAAATAGAGGCTAAACTTTACCAGAGAATTCTGGTACAGGAGCTTCTTTTCTGTTAACTATTTAAAATTATTCACTAAATTAACACTTTATGGGCTTAGCTGCAGAGTCACAGGAGACCCAGAAATGCCCTAATGCTCATTCACTGTATTTCCTGCTGTATCTTTCTCACTTCTTTGCTACTCAAATCTTTTCTCCTCTACCTTCCTCCTTTTCAACTCCAAAGTGTCATGGATGGCAAAGTCACATCATAACCAATCTGCTTGGTAAAATGCTTAGCAACGAAAAATAAGCTGATATTTACTCTAGATTTGCTAATTCTATCTGGTATTAAAATAATGAATAGATGCTGATTCTTTAAGTATGCACGTTTTCCGAGCCTTGAAGCCTGCATCTGATTATAAGCACTTCAAGGAAATGTAAGGTCCTCAAAATATACCCAATTCAAAGATTTCATTCCTCACACAATTTGGGACTCTTCATTATACTCCTAACAGAGTTGTCCGCCTCAACAGCAGCAATATCTCCCTCTTCTTACTTTTACTTATTTCACTGACTGAAAAGCAGTCAACATCCTCAAAACGTGGATTGATTCTAATCCTAAAGATAAGATATGAACACTGTTATTTAAAATATCTTTTGTCTATTTGGCATTTTTATTAGTATCGTTCTCTTACTATATAAATCACTAAGTAAGTTCAAGTATTGTATGTTAACTTTATGTGCCAGTTCAACATTGCATAAATTATAGCTCTTGAACTCCTTTTAATGGAAAAAAAACCCCACAAACTAGCACCTCATTGAACTTCTGAACTTTGGGGAAAAACAGCGTTTAAGTAATTTCTGCTTTACTACTGCCAAATGCAGTCTTTAGATTAAGTATACACAAAATATATACTTGGGGCCAGTGACGTACTTGGATCAGCCAATCTAATAATTAGGCGATGAGCTGATGAGGACGCGCAGAGCGCTCTCATCTACAGGCCAGGCCGTTACAAACGCCGCGGTCCCGACCCGGGCGGGCTCCCCCGGTGCCCCGGGAGCTCCCCCGCCTCCTCCGTCCCCGGCGGCTCCCCGCCCCAGCTCAGGCGGCGGGACGGCCGGTCCCGCACGCCGTCACGCCTTACCCGTTAACTTTGCTTTGCCTCGCCAAGCTCCCCGCCGAGCAGCCCCTCGTCCGGCGGCCGCAGGGATCGCTTCTGCCGGAGCTCGGCCCGTTACGCCGGTTCCCGCCGGAGCCGGTTCCCGCACAGACGGTGCAGCCGGAGCCCGCGGCCGCCTGTCGCTCTTGCTCCTGCCCTCCCGGCCCGGCAGGGCTGCCCGCCTCCTCCCGCTCGTCGCCGGCCGGTGGCCAAGGATCGCCGTGCTCCGAGCTGCCGCCCCGGAGCTCGCCCACGTCCATGGCCGATCCGCAGACCGCCGCACCGCAGGGGCATCGACTGCCGCGGCCTGGGCTCCTCGGCCAGCCCGGACCCTCGGCCTCCGGCACGGGGATGGGCCTGCCCGGTCTGCTGCGGGAGACACCAGCACCGCCTCGAAGGGACGCGGGAGGCGCCAGGCCCCCCCCCCCCCGCCTCGTCGCCGCCAGCGGACGGACGGACCCCTCCTCCGCGCCGCTCCCCGCCCCCTTCGGCGACCCTCCTACACGGGATCTCCCTTCCCACAGCCCGACAGTGCCTTGCCCCGTGGAGGCAGACCCCAGCGGTTCCGGGCAGCCGCCGCTTCGCCCTCCCGCCCCCAGCCCTACCTGCCGCGGGCGGGCCGGCACCGCCAGCCCCGCGCGCGCCCCC